>JBBMOL010000199.1:786940-1240290 GCA_037954665.1 Laguncularia racemosa | reverse complement strand
ATTCTTTTAGAAATTTAGCATAACGAGGTACTTGCTTAATAGCATCCAGCAAGGGAATGTTTACCTCAACTTTGCGAAAAGTGTCAAGAATCTCTTTTTCTTCAGCTTCATTCTTGGATTTTGCTAGTCTGGAAGGGAAAGGAGGTGCTGTTGTCATGACCTTTGGTGGTTCAATGAGGGTCCTTTGATCTGATTGTTTTGCTGGCTTGGAGTTGGAGTTTCTTTCTCAGTCTCTACCTCAGGATTAGTTCGGTGATTCTCCTCATTTGATCCCTGCAATTTCGTTCCACTTCTCAAGGTAATTGCATTAGCACTTTGCTTTAGATTTGTGACGGTTTGAGAAGGTAACTTACCTTGAGTTTCCAACCTATTTAGAGAAGAAGCAAGTTGACTTACCTAATTTTCCAAGTTGTGGATGCTCTGCTTTATCTCATCCTGAAATTGTTTTGTATTAACGGCAAGTGATTTAACAATTTCCTCAAGGGACATACCTGAAGTGGAAGGAGCCTGTGATACTTGGTTTGATGGCTTAGGTTGGAATTGTTGGAAGTTTTGTGGTTTATTGCCATATCTGAAGTTAGGGTGATCCCTCCATCCGGGATTGTAAGTGTTTGAATAGGGATCATATTTCCTTTGTGGCTGTCTTGGGAATCCACCTACAACATTGGCGTGTTCATGGTTGTCATCTTGCAATGTGGGACACATGTCGGTCGGATGACTAGGAGCAGCACAAATTCCACAAGCTTTCACCTGTTGGGTATTTCCAAGAGCTAGCTGCTGCACAAGGAAGGTAAGATTAGAAATTTGATGTTCAAGGTTAGACACACTTACCTCATTTACCTTCCTTGAAGACGTATCGTGCCTATACCCAAATTGTTGTGAATTAGCAGCCATAATGGAGATCAATTCCCTAGCTTGACCAGGAGTTTTGTTTACTATGGCGCCTCCACTTGCATCATCCATCATCTTTCTTTCCATCGGAAGTAGGCCTTCGTAGAGATATTGGATGAGGAGTTGTTCAAATATCCCATGTTGTGGGCAGCTTGCACACAATTGCTTGAACCTCTCCCAATACTCATGAAGAGTCTTGGTGTCCCTTTGTTTTATACCACAAATTTCTCTTCTTATACCAGCGGCTCTGGATGCGGGGAAGAATTTATCCAAGAAGAGTCTCACCATATCAGTCCATGTGGTTATAGAACCTGGAGGCAAATAAAACAACCAATCTTTAGCTTGAGTACTTAGAGAAAATGGAAAAGCGCGTAGCTTGATTTGATCGTCGGTTATTCCTTGCGGCCTCATACTAGAACACACTATATGGAACTCTTTCAAATGCTTATGAGGATCTTCATTCTCAAGACCATGAAATGTAGGTAGTAGATGTATCAACCCAGATTTCAATTCGAATTCTACGGCTAGTTCGGGGTAGTGAATACAAAGTGGTTGTTGATTCACATCCGGCACAGCCAACTCCCTTAAGGTTCTCTCAAGATTTGCCATGTCTTCCTCTTTTTCAGAATCAAAGGATGAATCTGACAAGTCCGATACTAAGTTCAGTCCGAGGGATGATCTAGCTTCTTGTCGCAACCTCTTTAGAGTCTTCTCAATCTCCGGATTATAAGTTAGTTCACCTGTCTAAGAAGAACGAGTCATACAAGAATAGAAATAAATTTGACACCAATCCCCGGCAACGGCGCCAAAATTTGATGGGTGTCGAATCTAACAAAAATAAAACCTACTCCTAGACAATTATATGATTTGCATATAGTGGTGAGTAGGGTCGAATCCACAGGGATTGGTAAAGATATTTCTATTCAAAGAGAACAATAAGAAAAAGGAAAATGGGGGGTTTTGTTTGTGAATCAAATAAAGTAAAACAAGGTAAGAAAATCAGATATTGGTAAAAGCCTAGCCAAAGGAATCAAGATGGTTTAATTCTAGGAATTGATCATCGATGCAAATGTTCTCTATTCTTATTCTAGATAAATTGGTTATGGTTATTAACAAGCTCTAACAACCTATCTCTCCTTACTTCCTCGATAACCTCGGACAAGCGCTTTGAATTATTTCTCTTATTGATTAAACAACCCTTAGACAAGCGCTTAGGATTTAATCTATCAATAGCATCAAGATCTAGAGAGACCACCAATTCATGCCAGTAGATTATAAGATAACCTATTTAAACATGATCACACACCTCCATAACATGAATTCGATCATCTCTTTTATAACCAAACATGTTATTGCGTCACTAAGACTAGAACAATCAAACAATTACGGATTTGACGTGATAGTTGACAATATATTAACTTGCTAATTGAGTAGAAGAGCTCTATTCATACCAATCAACAAAGATAATAATGACAAAACGATCAGAAGATATATGAATATCCGAAAGCAAAGAATAGAATAAATACAAGTCAATTAGACCTCACAATTCATGGAGAATTAAACATCTATGACCCTTTGGCTAGAAAAGTAACTTAGCTACCCATATTCATCAACAAAACGAAAATAAAAGATAGAAACATTATGAACCGTGTTGCCTGCTCTGCCTCCTCGTTTCCTTCTTGTCTCCAAGGTGATTCCAGATTCCAAAGTTCAAAAGTTGTCCTAACCCTCTAGGGTTGGCTCTATTTATACTATTAGATGGATAGCATGTGATCTTTTGCTAGCAAGATACGAAAATGTCTTTCCTTTTTCAAGTAGATTTCGAGAAGTGAAGATACGTCTGCCTGGCACGCCCCACCACACGGCCGTAGGTTAAGCCGTGCCATCCTCTGTGCATATTCTTCAAGTCTTCAACCGCGCCCAGTGTGAACCACGGTTAAACACACGGCCAGATTTCAAGCTGTGCCTTCGTCTGTGCATAATCTTCAAGTCTTCATCCGTGTCCAGTGTGTAGCACGGTTACACCCACGGCTAGATTTCAAGCCGTGTCTTCATCTGGTTGATGTTCCACACTTTCTTCTCCTTGGCACATCTATCTTCCACCACGGCTTCAAGCACGGTTTATCCCACGGGTTCCACCACGGCCGTGCCTTAAGCCGTGTCTCTCTCTATTCAATGTCCTCATTTTCGCCTTCTTGTCCAGTGTGTAACACGGTTTGAACCTTGGCCGTGCCTCAAACCGTGCTTCCTCCGGTGGTGTAATTTCTTGTCTTGATCCAAGTTATAGATGACTTCTCTAAAATACTTGAATTGGCATCCTTGACTCCATTTAACCTGATTTATCACGATGATAGAATTAAAGTACCATTTCCTTATGATTTCTATAAAATCAATAATAATTTAACACAATTTATACTATAAAGATTGAGTATAAAATGGCTCTATCAGCCCTAAACTATGCAAGTAACATGAATGCTAAGGAAGAAGTACAAGGGACTAAGGTCTTTCATGGCTAACTATTAGGATAGGACTAAAATGTAGTAATTGAGTAGGGGAGTTTTGCCACTAGTGAAGATAATGTCATCAACATGGGGGAGAAGTACCCAAGTGTCAAAACCTCTGTGTAAGATGAATATAGATGTGTCAACCTTACTCAAGTGAAAACCAAAATGTAAAAGAAAATTGTTGAATTGATGGAACCAAGCTTGATGGCCTATTTCGGGCTATTGGGGGATTTTTGACATTTGCAAACATGGTGTGGATAATGAGGATGGAAGAAAATAAGTGATTGCTTCATGAAGATTGTCTCAATAAGATGGCCATGGAGGAAAGCATTTTTAACACCATGCTGGCACATGTCCCAACTAAAGGAAACAACATGAGACAAGACAAAACGAATGTTGGTGGGTCTGACAATAGGTTTGAATGTTTTATATGTTCTTTGTCTTTATATTAAGTAAAATCGTAGGCAATAAATCAAGCTTTGTGACGTTCAACTTGTCTCTTAGCATTGTAATTTAGCTAAATTTTTCAGGTACTATCAACAACATTATGATATGGATGTAAAGGGACTAAAACACAAGTTTTGTTTTGGAGAAGAGAATTAAACTCTTCTCCCATGGCAATTGCCCATTAGGGTTCATGAAAGGTGGCAATGTAGTGTGGAGGCTCAAGTGCAAAGGATTTTGTGTGCAAGTTGAGGATAGTATGGGGTTTTGTGGTATCGAATTTAGAGTGAGTGAGCAAGGTGTGATGGTTAGGTTGAGGAGCCTACAGGGGTGGAAGGGGTAGAAGTGACTGGAGAGGATAAAGTGGGATGGTTTTGTGTGGTGGGGGTAATGGAGCAACTAGTGGAGGTGATGATGTAGTAAAAGTAGAGTGAGTGTCAGAAGAGCATGAATGAGACTTGGAACAATGGTAAAGTTAATGTTACAATGTTTAATCACAATATTTGTACATGAGATAAGACTAACCCTAGATAGATACAATAATACATGAAAAAGTCTTTAATTTCTCTATAATAATAATATACAATAATAGATCCAGCAAAATCCTACAAAATAGCAATACATGTTGAGATCAACAAGGGAGATACCATATTAAAATGAATAAGCACCGCTCTCTATCTTGTACGGATGGGTATTCAAATGCTCATGGAGGGAAGAGAACTGTAATTTGTTATTTTATACTGGGATTTTCCTTGAGCAACCACTGATGCTGCTGGCATTTGCATATGAGCGTGCATAGCATAAAGATGAGATGTTTATAAATACCATAATGATTTTCCCTCGCTACACATAAAGGAAGGATTAGGCCAAAGACATAATTAATATACAGTGTTTGAAAACTCTGAACGTTTGTGTGCTCTCTGAATTTCATATCTATCAGGTTGAAGTCCCTTAGCTCCTCCTCCGATCGCGTGAGAGACCTCAAGGTTTTGTCGAACCCAAAAACACGTATATGGGGATTATCAATCGTATTATCCAACTAAAGATTCAATTTCGAATTACCGCTACTTCAGCATGTTCCTAATCCCAATGGCCATAACGAGCTAGGTAAGGTAATGGCCCTTGAGGAAAGGAACTGGGCTGAGAATGAAGAACATGATGATATGAGTAAATTAAAAATGTAGACATAATGAGAAATCGCATCACGGGCCTTGCAGCACATTTGTTAAAAGCATAATTGTACGTACGTACATTCATACATAAACTTGCCTTTTTTGTATAAGAATCAAGGCTGCTGGGATCAGGGTGTGGTGAGACTAATGATTGGCTTTTTCCAAAAGGAAGTGGGCTACCGAGGGCTGTTTGGATGGTTGAGAAGTATAAAAATGATAGATCTTTGGAGCTGTGTATTGTATGGCTATTGGCTACGCTATCATGCGTTTCATAGTTACTCCATTACCCAGCGAACCAACCACATTTAAACTTTTCTTTTCCAAGGATTTGCTTTTGGTGTGGAACACAAATCATTTTTTATTTTTGTGGAGAGCTAATTAACCTTTTAGTTTAATGAATTTGACATTTGGACCAAAATAACAGATCCTATCGAGTCAAGCCCATAGTTTAGGATGATCATAGTAAATTTGGTATAATAAGCTTAAAGTAAGGCTCACTTGATCGGTTAGTCTGATTCAATTTTTTCAATAAACCTCACACACTAAAGATCTCAAATAGACCTAGACCTATACAAAGCTCATATAGGAGGTTATTCGTTAAGAACCGTTGATTGTTATCACTATCTGATAATTGAAATTTATAATCAAATCCTATAAATACCCAAGACATTTTTATTCAAAAAAAGGACTTTGTTAGAAAAACATTGTGTCTTTATCGAATTTTCCCCAAAAAAAAATCAAAACCAAAATCTACTCGTCTATCACCAAAGTATTGAGCCTTATTCCGAATCGCTTACTCCTCTTCTCCATCTCATTCAACTCTAATCATCCTCACGTGTATCACTTCCCTTATTAGGTCACGTGTAGCACGTTTCCACACAATACATGCGTGACCTCAGCACTTGAATCTACACACATACAATTTTTACTAATTATTTTGTTTAAGCAAGGTTGGTCTATATTTAATAAATGATAATCAGCAATTAAATTGATAATCAATTCAACTTTGCTTTAAATAAATAGGATACTAAGAGATAACTCACCTAATAGCCCATCCTTAAAATGCTATTCATAATAAATAAGGTATGAGGGGAAAAAATGCAAAACAAAAAAGAAAAGAAAAAGACAAAAATGGGGCTCATCAGTGTGAGAATGCCACTTTGGAATTGAGGCTGCATCCTCAAGACTGCCTATTACACACTAATTTACTAACCAATTTTCATACTCATCTATTCTATATATTATGTGAAGAAACTGCGATAAAATGTCCTCCAAATCTCAGACAAACGACCAGTTGATGAACATGAAACAAATGCAGTGAGCATTTTCTTCGTCATTCAACACCTTCCAAGCTATTGCTCTTTCATATGAAACCGGCCTCCCCATACTCGATAAGCAGATACCACCTTGAAGACACATGAAACCCTGTGACCAAGGGAGCAACCCATATTAATACATATATATGTCTAGCTTGCTAATTCAAAAAAGGAGATGTGCCATTCCCTTACCACGCGGCTGCTGTTATCTTTATCTCTAGCTACTTGTCACTACATGATCAATTTGACTTAAATAAACCAAGTGATGCAACATGCACACATACCTGCTGCATTATCTGTTGAAATTCCGAGCAGAGTGTTTTTCGTCCACTGTCATCAAAAATCTTCTCCAATGTTATATCTTGAAGTGCTATCAAGGTTGTCTCCAGCATGTCAAGACCTGCCTGGTTGGCAAATGTAAAAACTGGCAATGCCTGCATATTTGATTAGATTGTTGTATAATCAGCTAAAAGCAAAAAAATAAACAGAGAAGAGAAACGAAGAAATCAGTGGCAAGCATCATACCGACGAATCATACGAGTAAATTAGCCTTTACATTGAAGAAGTTACGTACGAGTATAGCTTCGCTAAAAATGGTTTAGAGGAAGTTAAAAATTTTTCATTCCCACTGATAGATGAATTTACGCAGAAACTTGAATAAGTAGCATACGTGCGGAATGTAATCTTGGAATGGTGTCTATGATTTATGGAAGCTATTTTTCTCGTACATCTTCCATGATCTCAATGACTTGCAGAAATTTGAAGAATTCTTCTCGCTTTCTATGTGGCAATTGCTTAAAAACCATGCAATGAAAATACAAGATGCAAAATCCAAAAGGAATCCGCAGCTTTACCCTTAAAGAGCAGCAAAGGATTGCATCTGAGTGATGCCAGAGACTCTTGAGCAAGGATTCGCTCTCTTCATTCTTGAGTAATCCAACACCTAAGTAGCACCTGAAACAAATTTGTTTAGTCAGATCAAAATAATTGTTTTAGACAACTCCAAGCAATTCCTCTCTCTATATATATCTATTCTGGCATTTCATGAAGGATTGAAGTGAAGAACCTGTGGCTTTGGCAGATCCAACGAGCAAGTGTCTGTGCTTCTGGTGTACCTGGTGGTGATCGGAAACCACCCTGAGAACCGAGATTCGTGGGGGAGAGTGCTAATGCCACCCTCTGAACAGATGCTATAATACTTCTAAGATATTGGCGTGCCATGGCTGCAACGTTGTCTTGAAGATGCATCTCAAAAGCAAATTGGAAGGCAATGGTCATCACAGACTTGGCGCTTGTAGAAGGATTGAACTTATCACCAGATAATTTGTTGCCGGTTCGTCCAACCTCTAGCGCAGATGCAAGATCAAGTGTCCTATTTGGGCTTGATGAAACCTGGAAAGTTACAAGTCATCTCTAAGTCATTGAAAAGGCAAAGAAAACACGACAGAGATTTTATTTATCTCATTGAAAGATTAGCTTATACCGATCCTGAATCAAGAGGAATGATGCGAAAGCCGGAAGGAATAATAGGTGCATCATCAGAGAAAGATGCATCGATTGGAGCAAAAATTAGTTCAGCACATGTGCCAACTGCATTTTCATCCACTCCATTGCAAAGCTGAAGAACGAAGAAATTTTGACACCGGAACATTAATTCCATGTGTTTAAAGGCTCAGGTGACTCTAGTAGAGCATGCACTTGAGCACAATCCTTTTTACAATCAAAGAGAAAGGTGTCTTGATGCTGTGGAAGAATCTACAAGAAACTATACTTACTTGCAAAAGGAAAATGTCACTTGGCATAATCATGTCTTCACGATAATGTCCCATATTCTCAAGCTTAATAACCTCCATAAACTGTTTTGGACAACCACATTAATTTTATGGGAATCACTAATCAACAGCAAATAGTCTAGTTCAATCGAATGAATGGTGACACCAGGAATTGGTAATAAATACTTACCTCTTCATTCTCAATGGTGTGCGCAAGAGGGAGAATAACCTGGCTCCCGAAACTTCCAGCACGAGGGCAAGGTATGCTACAAGGGCCTGCTCTGATTGCACCAGTAGAGTATGCATCAATGCTGCTGTCTGCCCACTCTGATCGATGTTCCCGCAGGAATCTTAGAAGTATGGCCGGAGGCACATTCTACAAAAGTAAAAACAAAATAAGGGAGGAAAGAAGCATTTAGAAGTTGCTACCAACAAATTGAACAAAGTAAACATCAATGCAACTGATCCTTGAGGGAACAGGGCTAAACAAATGGCATTAAGTTCATCTATTGCAAGCAAAAGTTAAGAGAACAGTTCTCACCTGTAGTAGCATGGATGCTTTTGCACACAAAACTGCGCTGGTCGTGGATGGAAAACCATTGGCATAAGGAAGATTTGCACCCATCAATTTTGCAGGTGACGAATTTACAAGCAAGGTAACATCATCAATGCCATCGCTTTCCAAAATAGACCATCCATCATCAGAAAATCCATTGACAGCCTCATTAAAGCCCCTTCACATGAGATAAAAAGCCATCCCTTTAGGCAAATGGGGATAAGGGAAGCACCAGAAGATATGTAGTGATAAGTCAATGGACATACCTGCTCAATCTTTGACTTAATGCTTGTAAAGCTGCAGGTCTTCTTCCCCAACCAGAGACATTTGGCTGAGAAACTTCTTGAGAAATCTGTCTTAGATGGCGTAAAGCCTTAAAAAAAGGGGGGGAAATAATAAAAAGGAAGGTTATGCAAGAATTCTTACATACGAATGAAAATTTATATACAGAAATGATAATGACTACACGAATGGAAGCTAGAGTTTGAAGTCTTACAGCCATTGTCGTCTTCTGGGAGAGTAAAGGTGATGATTCGTAAAGTGGCCGCAACACCTCAGGAACACTCCAAGGCTATTAAAATTTCAACAAATTGTTAAATTGACGATAAAAGTAATGTCAATTTATCTAAGGAAACAGGTGAACAGCCTACCTCCAGATCCATGTGATCAACTATGTGAATTATAGAACCACCGCCTTCACAGGGTCGGATCAGATACCCACTTGGGAGTATCTCCGCTCTGACAAAATGCTGCACAGGAGGCATGCTGGGACCATTCTGCGTATTGTTTATAGATCTCTCACATACCTAAGGCACATCAATGTAATTTAACACATCAGACATCATAAAGAAGAAAAGCTCCAACAGGAAAAAAGAAATATAAGAGAGGGCAGATGGAATTTCAAGTTGTTTCTCCAAAAAAAAAAAGTTTCAGTATATATTTGAAGCATTATACCACAAGACTTCCATCCTCCATAACAGACGTATATCGGAGCAACCAGAAGTCACGAGCGGGTGCCAAGGTGGTTGGAGCATAAAGCTGATTCAACAAACCAAATTACACAGCTCAATATGCCATTCCCCTTTCAAAAATTGAGCAAAATACATATGCAATTCCCCTTTTAAATATTGAGCAAAATGATAGCCGGAGAATGTATCAGCATCTCACCTGCATATACAGCAATTCAATGGTTCCACCATTACCAGTTGACAGTACGTTAAGAACATCCACAGCTCGGCAATCACGGTACCATGAAGGCCGATCTTTGAGGATCTCAGCAACCTGTAACAGTGACCATTGATCAATTTTGAGAACTCAATAGGTATAATACAATAAAAAAAGTTGATCAGGGACTTACTCTCGTAGGTTCTAAGCCCACAAGTCCGCAAGCACGTGCTGCAACTCCAGTGCAACCATGAGAAATAGCAATGATTCCAATGGAATCCGGACCAGGCTGCAAAAATAAGTATTGAAGATTGGTGAACAAATCAACATTGAATAACATAAATTACTCAGTATGATAAGGTTATGCGTTACATAATCCACTACTTACCTTCATCCCAGGCAGTTGGACCCACTCAACAGCAGTTCCGGTGGCCTTTGAAAGAAACTCTGACAAAGTCTCCTCTGCTATGGACAAAAGTCTGTAAATGGCAAGCACAATCTTGTAAACTCATTGAACATAATAATCAAAAGGCATGAGAGGAGAAGAGAATACAACAATAATAGCTTTCACACTGACCCTGCAGGGCTTGCATCTCTTGGGGGATGCTGAGGAGTTAAATGGTGCTGACCACTAGTCACCACGGATTCACAACTCGTATCTGTGGTGGCAAGAGTTGTCTGCAAAGCAGGAAACAAGAACACGATTGAGACTATACATCACAAATAAAAAAGGATGAATACAAAATAATCTTCATTTTCTGTTCAGTTTGTGATATACTAGCATAAAACAATATAAAAAATTAGTCACTGACGTTATTCTGTGTCTGCTGGCGGAAATAGCTATTCTCATACACCAGCTGTGACACCTGCTTTTGCAATCTATCGTTTTCCTCCATTAAAAGCTTATTCATGGCTGTCAGCTTCCTGTTTACTGCTTGAAGGCGGGAAGCCTCTTTTCGCTGCTTTTCTCTGCATCTGCAACAGTTGAGAGAAAATAAAAAAAATCAAGACCGGTGCTTAGAAAGAATAGACTCATCATTTTCTAATCACCGTTAATTCATTATATTTCAGATGTATAGACTGCACAATTACAAAAATAGAACACAGTTCCAGTAACTGCCTATCCATGAAGAAAGAAGAATAGCTTGTTGAAATCGAGGCGCCCCTATTGTACAAGATTCCCAAAAGTCGACAAGAATGAGATCTGAACAAACAGGAGTAGATCTGTTGTTGTGCTAAATATAAACCAAGAATATCCCCTCGAGCACCAATGAGAGTATTGAAAATTATTAATATTAGATACCATACGCAAGTAAGAAGCCTTCTCAGTACTCAAAAGTTAAAAAGTAGAATAATGAATCTGAAACATACAAATGATTGGAAGAGAAAATATAAAATACATTGGGTTGGAGACATATTTCATGAAGTAGAAGCCGAATGAATAGAACTTTCCTTCACCATTTAAGCTTAAAACAGCTTCAGATCGTACTCCATTGTTCACTTAAAAGCCATTTCAATACTAATGGAAAAACAAGCACTGGCAGATCAGATTCTTGATGAAACACCGATTCGATTTGAGCACTATACCTTCGGTTTTGAAACCAAACTTTGATCTGCTTAGGCTCAATGTTGGAGAGAATCGGGCATTCCCTTATAAGTTGTTGGCGACGCAGGGAACTCGGTTTAGGGCACTCATGATACAACCTTTCAAGAGCTTCAACTTGCTCCGGTGTGTACCTTACATACTTCCCGTTGTCCATAGCCATCTTGCTGCTGTCGTTACAGACCGAAGTCACCGCCATCATCACTTCACAATTCAGCCGAACCAAAAAAAGAAGAAAGGAAAATCAACCATGTTGATAAACAGCAGATTATTTAGTGCATCATCTTAATTCCATATGTCAAGTCATTCATGGAAGAAAAAAAAAGAGGATGTTCAGCTATCAAGAACATTTTATCCTATGAATTACGGTCAACTAAAAAGAATGGAAATTTTTCATCATCATGAATTCAGTCCGCACGTATTTTAGACTAAAATTACGTTTTGCAGGAAATGAAAACTTGAATTACGATAATGGAAAAGCCGGTCGACTGAACGTACAAGATCCAAAAATTTTTTCTAATATTTATTTATTTATTTCCTTCGGGTATTGATAATGATTTTCGTTGCAGACACAAATCAAACAAATAAAGACCATCTTCATATACAAAGCTGGTAAATTTATGAACTTCAGTCCCAGCACCAACTGTTCCACAAAAGAAACCATGAAAAGACTACAAAGCACAAACATTTTAACAGAGTTTTATGAAAACTTCAAGTGAAACTTGTCTAAAGCTCCAACCTTTATAGTTTAAACATCATTAAGTTGATGGCCCAGAAATGATAAAACAACAAAGCAAGAACTTTCAATACCGTTTTTGTGAAGATTGGATTAGCAAATCCACTTTGAGACTGAAGTTAGCAAAAGAGAGCCTTGTTTCATGGTCTTAGTGTTTCTCCACCAACACTTAACCGTTCAAAAAAAAAACAATCAAAGAGATACAACAATAAAGAAGGAAAGCAACTTTCTGCAAATTTATATTAGTAAATGATCGGGAGGACTGAGGACCACAACCCCAATACTTCTCCTTTATTATATACACAAACCAAAAAGTACCCACTTGTGACTTGTGAACACACTAATAAGTATTTATGTATAAGGAAAATGATAAGTGTTTTAAGCTGTGGGGATAGAAGGAATAGAGACGAGCTTATTCATCAAAAGACGGTTTCGTTTGGTGAATGAAATATCGTACGTTTGGGTTGGGGGGTGGGTTTATGTTGGTATTGTATGTTTGTCCAAATATAAGAATGATATATGACTATATGAGAGAGAGAGAGTGAAACTGAAACCCCCAAATTCCAGACAGACATGAGTGATGGAACAAAGATGGTTTTGTTTGTTTTCACATCATTCCTCTTTCTTATTATGTCTTTTCTTTTTCATATTTTTTCCCTTTCAACACACACATCCTCTCTCACAATTTCTGCTTTTTTATTTTTTTATTTTATTTTTAATAGTTAGCTGCTGGTGAGTGCTTTACTTACTGTTGTAGTCCACTTTTGATTCGTTTTCTTTCCACCTTGTGGCCTGCCGGGCCGTGGATTTTGGATTTGCGATTTGTTTTCGGCTCCTCTCTTTCTCTATTTTCCCACTCTCACAGCCGCCGGCGCGTTCAAAATTGGGAGACTCGATAGCTAGTTATGTCACACCAGCAGATAATGCGGTGGGAAACTGTACCTTAAAAATAAACTATAAGAGGGGCATAAGTAAATAACAGGCAACACTCAAAAAAAAATTTAAAAAATTTTATAAACAGTACATCTAAAATAATTATTTTAAAAATAAATTTCGAAAGAACAAACATGATTTACAATTTCTGTTTTATAAAATTAAAAGTAATACCGAATCTATAACTTTAGTACAATTTATACTGAAGACACAAATAAAATATGTGTTTCAATACAACTATACTAAAATTACTGGTGTGGACATTTAGTTTTGCCATCTCAAGTAATCCTATCATCTTTTTTTTTTTTTACTTAAACATTAACTGTCAATATAAAAAGCAAGTCACACGACTACAGTAAAGAAAATTAATAATATAAATACAAAAATAAAAGACATTTGCTTTAATTTATCATCCATAAACTCCATTTTTTTTCTCGTTTGCAAAAAAAAAAAAGAAGAAGAAGTGTTTGTCCAAAGCGAAAAGAAGGGATTTGAACAAATATACTGAGATCTAACATTTTCTCAATAATTAATCAATTATTATTTTTTTTTAGTAAAAGTTGAAGTTTTTTTATTGTATTTGATATTATTATTTAAGAATGTTGCTGTAATGTTATGTTTTGTAAAAAATATTAATGCTTATTGTTAGTTTATAGTGTATTAGATGTGATTTATATAAATCCCATTATACGTAATATGCGATATTAATTTTTATGCTAGTATGAGAATACTTTATTATTACAAAAAATTTAATATTTTTTGTAAATATTAAATTTAAAATATTATCTATATTGTTATAAAAAAAATGTTGTGATGGAAATTTGTGATATCTAGTTTGTGAAATAATTTTTACAGTGTTAATTAAATTTGCAAATTTTTGTTGGGAAAAAATTAAAATTAAAAATCATACAGAAATTTTTTAATTTTTTGGACTAATTTTTATAATGTTATTATTGAAAATTGTCTTTTAAAAAAAAACTCATAATTTATATACATTGTGGATAAGGAAACAATGGATGACTACATCAAATTGATGATCAATATGTTTGGAAACATTGTGGTTGGTAACTAGGGGCTAGAATATGACAGGTATCTAGTGAATAAGTTGAAAATGAACAAAAATGTCAACTACAACGAATTCTCATATAGAATATATCGGAGTATCGAAGTCTATCCAACCAAAATGGGGATTAAGATAATTTACAGCCATCCTATATTCTATAAGGGCAGTACATGTTATGGATTGATGGCACTTAGAGATGATAAAAACATTGAAAATTTTATTGAAACAACTGAATCATATGGAGATCATGGCATACAACAGTTGTACATCAGAATTTGTGACGATTTAGGGGGCACTCCGTAAGGCAAACATTCGATACAAGCAATCAACAACATTTGTGACATAACATTATAGAAATGCAGCCCGAGCTATCAACATTTGAACCCTCAATTCTAACCCCAATAGAGGGCAATGATGACAAAATAGATAAAGCAGTTACTCTACTATTACAATGACTAAACACACGTGATCCATACAAAAACACACAAACATATTACATTTGCAATCAACATAAATTTTTCATTAATTAATTTTATAATAATTAATTAATGACATATTAACGACTAATCACCTTTAATTAACGGTTCATTAATAATAATTTAATTTTAAAACTACTTATATAAAAACACACAAACATATTACATTTGTAATCAACACAAAATTTTCACTAATTAATTTTCTAATAATTAATTATTAACATATTAACGACTAATTACTACTAATTAATAGTTAACTAATAATAACTCAATTTAACAACTACTTTGACAAAAATATATACAAAGATATGAAGGTTTTTCCTAATTAATCTTCTAATGATTAAATAATAACTACTTAAGGACTAATTACTTCATCATTAATGATTACTTTTACAAAAAAATTTACAACTACAAATTAAGACATTTCATTTATGAAAAATACCAAATTTTTTTACTAATTCATTCGGTAATGTTAATTAATGATATATTAACAACTAATTAATTACTAATTAACAATTAATTAACAACTACTGATATTTTAATAAAAATAGTAGAGTATAAATAATTGCATTTACTTTTTTATACATTCATACAAAGTAATATAATGGAAAAAAAATTAATTTTTTTCTCAAGGAAAGCATATCGAAATCTTGCTTTGTCAAAGAAGTTGAAAAATGTTTTCTAGATATTTCTACACACATAGTTCAACAAGCTAAACCTGTGTAAAATAGAAATTAAGAAAACAAAAATTTTGAAACTGTGAGAAAGAACGACACTTCCAAAGGAAATTCAAAAATGTAAAAATGAACATATGAACTGAGAATTCATATTTATATTACAAACTGTCGATAAAAAATTTTTTCTTGTACATTGGACATCACATGTTGTAATATTGTAAATTTACAGTATCATTTTATAATAATTTTTATAGGTTTATAGTGTTTCTTTATAATAACTTTTATAGACTAGCAGTATAGATTTGCACCATTCCATTACAATCTAGAAAAATATTCCTTAGTTGTACTAAGGGCACAAACTCAGTGTGTGTCTTTAGTTTTGCAAATTTAAAAAAAAAAAAGGTTGCAAACATGTTTACACCTTTGAAACTTATTTTTTGAATAATTATTTCAGGTACAATACTTGCAATTTTTTTTAATTACAATATTATGAGTGTTCCACCAGCAAATAACTAACACAAATAAGGGAGAGAATGGGGGTGTATTTACACAAACGAATGGAGTTGTGCAAGCGGAATGATTCATGTGAAACAATTCATTTTATGAGGGAAAAAAATATTGAAATTAAAACTTTCAATTTGCTTAAAAAGTTAATTATGTGGCCTATCTTATTTAACCTATGTGCTAAAATAGGCCAATTGATTTTGGGATAAGTTGGCCCATGAACATGTAAACAAATATAAAAAAAAAGGTAAAAAAAAAAAATCAACTTGTTTGTGAACAAAACTCTAAACTAAAACATATATAACCTTAATCTCCCCACAAGAAAGGTTTAATTTTAGTTAGGATATTGGTCAAGGTTGATTTATGCTCTAATCATAACACTAATGCCATTTACCATCTATTTAGTACATAATTCTCATATCTGGACTTCTATTATTAAGAGTGAATTATAGTTTAAATTAGAATTGAATTCATGATCATGCCAAAGTTACACAAAATTAATTACATAATGTGTGCATAATTGAAAAATAACATTTACTTTTAATAGGCTTATTTTACAACATTAAATTTTTGTATGAAAAAAAATCTTAGCAAATTAATGAACCAGTCCGCCTAACCTACCAATTCACAATAAAAATTCTAGTCCACTTAGTAAGTAAGGCATAATGGATTGACCTATCTAACACGTGAGTTAAAGTAGGGTACGACAAATTAGGTTAGTTCACTTCTCCCACTTGCGTGGTTCTAATAATGGGTGGTTTGATAATAACTTCTAGGGATAAAATAAAGGTTAAGAGAAAACTAAAAGTATTAGACACAAAAGTGAACTTCCCTCTTAAATATTATGAATATTATGTTCAATTATATATAATATATATACTTTTATTATGCTTATTATGTATACTATATTAATATATTTTGTATCAATATACATATATATTTATATAAATATCTATTGATATATATATATATATATACATATTTGTAATATATATTTTACATGTGATAAGTATTATTTACAATATATTATTTGGAAAAGAACACTTTTAGTCATTAATAGTTTCAAATATTAACATACTATGATGTCTTTTAATGCTATTAACTTTTCATCTTCATTTGATACACGATAACACGTCATTGGTCCAAAAACCAAATAAGTCATAAAGATTTTAAGTGAGTTAAATAAGAGATCAATTGTAAAACCCGAGAAATTAGTGAAAAATATAATACTAAATTAGTCAATAAGTTATATTAAAAGTCTTAGTTATAACGCATGTAATTTTAAATTGAAAGAAATAATCATTTAAAAAATCACAAAAAATTTAGAGTAAATGATAAAATAAATTAAAATTATAGGCTTATGACAGTTAAATGAAAATTTCAATTAAATATTTGTGCTCAAAATAACTCATTTAGCTTAGTTGTAAAATTTCACAACAAAACGCTAAAGTTACTAAACTAATATAAATTACTATGTAAGATGAACGGACCCAGAAAAAAAAATTACTAATATAAATAGCCTAAACCAACTTGATTTCTCCAAAACATTGCACACATTTCCAAAGTCAAAACAAAAGAAAGGATAAGGATAAAAACAAAACAGGAATGAAAAAGGAAAGGGAAAACGTGAAGGAAAAGAAGAAGAAAAAAAATGCAAAACGTGTATAAAATGTTCAAATTGCAATCTAAGACCACCTACGCAATCATTGAGATGAGCCCTGTAAAACTAGACTAGACTTGCGCATAAAAAATCCTAGTTTTATAATTTAAATACAATTTTAATAAGTTTAGAAAAATAATTTTTTTAATTGGAAAATAGTAAAAACTTCTAGAAAAATACTAGATAGGAAAATATTAGTAAAAGTAGTAAGTAATAGTATTATTTCTTGTATTTTGAGGGAAGATGCCATTATTGGTAGATCTCCAAGAAATTTTTGTTTTAGATAGTGTAGTTATGAGGTGATATTAGTGAATTGCCTGGTAGACTCTAAGCTACAGCAACTTGAACAAAGGGTAATTACCACGTCTCTAGGGTGTCAAGCAACTAAGCATGGTCCTAAATTGTCTGGATTGATTCAAAAATTTGTTGACATGGTTGTTTAAAGAATGGTAGGGCCAATTGGTGATGTTATTGAGATGGTTAAAAGGTGGAGAGCCAAAAGTTATGAACTTCCAAGTTCGCTTAATACTAACATTCTTCCACTTAGAGTGCTTGATGTTAGATTATTACATCATAGGGCCTTGCTTTTTAAGGTGTTGGCGGACAAGATAGATCTTCCCTATAAGCTAGTAAAAGGAAGCTAATATATTGGTACTAATGATAGAGTTGTCAACTTGATTAAAGTTGAAATTGGAAGGCAAAGATTTTGATTTCACATATTTACCTAAAGAATATTACAAGCAATAAAAAGTAATGAGACCCAGGTGAGTAGGAACTTTGTGATATACTGTAATTGGTGTTATGGTGTGGTTTTTTATATATATACATATCTTTGTTAGTGTAGATTGTGTGTACGTGACTGATTGGGTGTTGTGTGCATGTTGAAAGAGTAAGAATCATGTTAAATGTAGTTGCGGTGAAGGTAGTTGTACAACAGGGGAGTTGTGCAGTATGCTATTATGCATGGTGCGTGTGCAGGGGTGTGTAGTGTAGAGTGTACACAAGCTTGTAGCATGGGTGTGTAAAGTGAGTGTGCTAGATGTGGTAAGTGAATGTGCCATGTGTGTGTGCTAAAACGTCGGTGCTACCATGTGTGTGTTACATGCTATGTTAATGTGTGCTAGTGTGGAGTAACTGTGTTGGTGTATGCTATGTGTGTGAGATGCTGTGCGTGGAGCATGTAGTTCTGCTATTGGGTAAGAAGTGTATAAGGGGAGCGAGTGCTAGGTGCATGTTGTTAATAAATTTTATGTGTGCATTATGTGCTGTGTTTGTTGGCTTAGTGTGGTATGCTACGATGTGTGAGAGTATGTGCTATGTGTGACCATGTGTATGTTTCCATGTGCCAGTGTGTGTTGTGTGTTCTATGTGCTTGTGTGTATGCACGTTTTTGTGTGCAAGTGTATGTTATGTGCTATGTATGACCATATGTGTGCATGTGCTGTGTGTGACTGTGTGTGTGTTACTGTGTACAAGCATGTGTTGTGTACTATACATGCTCATGTGTAGGTGTGTGCTTCTATATGTGTTGCGAGTCGTGTTAGTGTGTGTGTGTGTGCTGTGATGACCATATGCATGTGTGTGTATGTGTGTATGTTGTGTTTGATTGTGTGTGAGTGTTGCTGTACATGACCATGTGTGCGTATGTGTGTAGGTAGGATGTGTGTGCTATGTTTGATTATGTGGATAGGTTTTGCAGCTATGCGTGAATGTATGGAAATGGTGTGATGTAGAGTGCAGGCCACTATAAGAGTGCTAGAATTGCAGAGTGAGAGTGCATAAGCATGTAGCATGGGTATGCACAATAAGCATGCTGAGTGTGCAAGGTAAGTGTGTTTGGGCTAGGTGTGTAGTGTAGGATGAGTGTGCACGGGCGTACAACATGGGTATACAAAGTAAGTGTGCTGAGTGTGCATGGGTGTGCAGGTTGCATATGCTAGGTGTGTTGTGTGTGCTGGAAAATACTTTTGTGATTTATCTTTTTTGATGCTATGATTGATATTCTATGATTACTTTTGATTGGGGTTTTTTGTATTTTTCATTGATGTGAATATTTCTTATGTGATAACCCAAAAATGATAAATTAATTATTACAACTTAAATAAAATTCTAATACACATTATACAATACATTGCACTATGATTGAAGGTCATCACCACTATAAGGCACATCGGAAGTAATCGGGTAGGATTACTATTCTGCCAATAGTAAATTAAGTGATTAGGCTTACCCGATGGTATATGAAAGGCACACATAGGAAGAACAACATAAACAATTTCATCATGGTATCTAACTCCTATGTTGAAAGGCACCTTAGCCCTTTGTGTAACGTGCAGAGTACCCCGTTCATTCAACCAATGTAATTTATAAGGATATGGATGTGGACTAGTGACTAGTTGCAATCTATTTTCTAATACAATAGCTATGACATTAGTGCAACTATCACCATCAATGAAAAGAACACACAAGTTACCTAGAACCCAACAAGGCGTATGGAATAGGTTTTCCCTCTGTATGTCCCTGATATCTGGAGATATAGTCATGACCCTACGCAACACATTAATAGAAAGATATTTATCATTTCCCTTATCTTCATGTGTCTCAGCATCTAGATCATCATAATACTCCTATAGTACTATTAATAAGTCTGTAGGCTTAACTGCTTCTTCTTGACCATCCTCACTATTTCCTTCCATAACAGTCATGACTCTTTTGTTGGGACACTGAGCAGTCATGTATCCAAAACCCATGCATTTGAAACATTTTATTTGACATATCTTTCCACTGGTTGTCCCTGGTACTGTTTGCCTAAAATCAGCTTCAACAACCTCTTTTCCTTTTCTTGAAACTTCCCTCTCCCTATCAGTAATAGATGTATTCTTGTCTATAGTCTTATCATTTCCCCCTATTCCCTCTTGTTCACCCTACTGACCATTTGACCCATGAGTTTTGGTAGAAGTTCCATACCTGTTGCTCGCTGCTCGAAAAGGGTTAGATTGCCTCTGTCTCTCCACTTTCAAGGCTAGCTGGATAGCCTCATCAAGTGTGTTATACCTTTGAAGCTCCATGATGCAAGCAATTTCATACTTTAACCCTGATACAAATCGTGATAGGGTTTGTTCAAGAGGTTTAACTAGCCAACATCTAATCATTAATGTCTCGAACTCCTGTACATACTCATCAACTGTTTTGCCTCCCTGCCTTAGTGTTTGGAGATGCATAAACAACTCTTGCTTGTAATGCTCAAGTATAAACCTTTTTCTCAATACCTGTTTCATTTCTCGTTATGTATATTAGCCTCACCATCTCTTTGTCTGTTAATCACAAGATTTTTCCACCATAAGGTGACATAGCCTATAAATTCCACAATGGCAAGACGAACCCAAGTGTGATCATCAATCTCATAGCACTTAAATAAGCCCTCAACCTTATCCTCCCATTGTAAATAATCATCTGTAGAACCCCTACCATCAAATGAAGGCATCTGCAATTTTACATATTCTAATCCTCGAGGTGGTCTGAACTCCCGGTTTGGGTAAGGCTCATTCTCAAAATTATCATCTCTTTCCTCCCTAAGAGCATAATAATCTCTCTCCATTCTCCTACCCCTATTTCCTCCAATAGCTCATTCACTATGAGCATGCTGATGGACTACCTGAGGTAGGGGTGCCTGAGGGCTTGCCACCGATGGTTATGGGATCGTTATCTGATCTACCTGTGTTGCTAATGTATCAACAATAGTGGTAAGATCCTGCAACTATTCCTCTAATGTTTTTCCACATGTAGCACGATGCTTTTGACCTCATCCAACCTGACTATTGGCCTCATTGCCAATCCTACCATTCACACTATCATTTGACATAATTTTGAATTTTTTTTTTTATCACTCAACACCAACTCACGGCACACTCACAACACAATACCTTTACGGAACCAAGATCTCTAATTCACTACACGCCTTCACACCACACACACTTACATACCATGTCACAATCAATATGCCTTAACAACAACACACAACTTACGGTATACACAACCACACACCAACACCTCCACGGTTCAATCACCACAACACACTTACATACACCCATGGTGCTACATACCACTTCAACAGATTCACACCAACACACTCCTACACTTCAATTACACAACCACACTATACACAACTCACACACACCCATGGTACACTTCACTTCACACCACAACACACTCCAAAGGTCATAGCAACGAAAGACAAATGGAAGTAATTATGTGCTCAAGAATCAAATCCTATAGCAATCAAATAATTCCAACTTAGTCAAAGTGTATTTAAAGTGATTAATACATAATAACTCCACAAGTAATGATTGAATTTAAATTTCAAAATACTTCCTAATCCTTCAATGTTGTCCTTACGACAAGTCTTCCCAAATGGTTACTCAAGGATGTAAATCTGAAATTCACACCTTACGGCACACACTTGTTCCATGACACTACTTCACAATTAATCACGGTTCCACACACTTTCAATAGTACAACATACATAAGCAATCGGATTCACACACATGGCAATGTTACAAGACTCACTTTCCCCAATTGCTCAAGTTAATGTTGTAATCAAAAGCAAATAAATAAGTAATTAATATACCCTTTACAATTATGGAATTCAAATTCAAATAACTTCCCCTTCTTCTACACAAGGAGCTCACGGCAAGATATTGGAAAATCTGAAATTCCACTTCTAATTCCACAACTAACAAGGTATATCGTGATACAATCAACACAATTAATTCAATTCCACTTCAAATATGACATGGAAGAACAAGAACCCTAAATCCCCAAATTGAAAATCACGAAATTCCCTTCTCAAAAAACCATGCTATGATACCAAATTATGATGTGCTCAAGTCCAATTGCAATTACACATTGCTAATTGAAGAAACAATTAAACAGAGTCCACGAAAATGGTGTGATTCCAATTACCACGTGAACCCTAATTGCATGAAACAAGAACACAATGAAACTCCAAATTCTTACCAGATATGATGCACTAGTAGAATTAGGAAGAACTTCTAATTTGTTGATATTACTTACAACAAATCCAAGCCTCCACTCGCCATAACCCTAGAAGAGGTTGATAAAAGTGTCTTATGAAATAGAGAAAAGCTTCTCTTTCACAAGAAAATGGTAGCCAAAATATAATGTTCAAAAGTTCCTTACAAAACCTAATTAGCAAGTATTTATACCCTACTCTAAAACAAAGAAATTACAACAATGCCAAATAGTTAAAAACCAGTCCTATGAGTCACTTGAAGAACCGATTCTCCATGTGAAAGAGAAGTGAAGATGGCCAATTCTTCTCAAGATAAAATGAAAATGAAATGAAGTCCAATTCCACTTGTCTTTGTAGGTTCAATTTGGTTCATAATGGATCGTGATCCATTCACAAACCAATTTCTATCATGCTTGATCGTCTTCTTGTAAAAATCGACAAAAATGTACGGCTAAAATGTAAAAACAATTACTATAAAATAAATAAAGATAAAATGTGAATGTTTAGGTTCCATTTAGTTTAAGTAGGCTTCCTAATGCTTGGTCCAGAGGTTTGATTCCCATCAACTAATGATGGAGCTATCAACTTGATTAAAGTTGAAATTGGAAGGAGAAGATTTTGATTTCACGTATTTATGTAAAGACTATTACAAGCAGTAAAAAAAAATGAGACCTAAGTGAGTAGGAACTTTGTAATATACTGTAATTGGTGTTATGGTGTGTTTATATATATATAACATATCTTTGTTAATATGGACTGTGTGTACATGAATGATTAGGTATTGTGTGCATGTTGAAAGAGTAAAAATCATGTTGAATGTGGTTGCGGTGAAGGTAGCTATGCAATAGGGGAATTGTGCAGTGTGTTGTAGTACATGGTATGTGTGCAAGGGTGTGTAGTGTAGAGTGTGCACAGGCGTGCAACATGAGCATGCAGAGTGAGTATGTTAGATATGGCAGGTGAATGTGCTATGTGTGTATGTGCTTTAATGTTGGAGTTGCCATGTGTGTGTTATATGTTGTGTTAGTGTGTGCTAGTGCAAAGTGGCTATGTTGGTATGTGTTGTGTGTCTGAGATGCCATGCGTGGTGTGTGTAGTTCTGTTGTTGATCAAGAAGTGTATAAGGGGAGTGAGTGCTAGGTGTGTGTTGCTAGTAGATTTTGTGTTTACTATGTGCTGTGTTTGTTGGTCTAGTGTAGTGTGCATCTGGGTTATGGTGTGCAGTTATGTGTGAGAGTATGTGCTGTGTGTGACCATGTATATGTTGCCATGTGCCAATGTGTATTGTGTGTTGTGCATGCTCATATGTGTGTGTTTTGCTATGTGTAAGTGTGTGTTGTGTGCTATGTGTGACCATGTGTGTGAATGAGTAGGTGTGTGTATACACTGTACGTGACTGCATGTGTGTGTTGTGTACTATGCGTGCTCATGTGTGGGTGTGTGGTGCTATGTGTTGTATGAGTGTCCCAAGCCATGTTAGTGTATGAGTGTGCGTGATCTGATGATCGTATACATGTGTGTATGTATGTACGCTATGTTTGATTTTGTGTGAGCGTTGTTGTGCATGACCATATGTACGTATGTATGTGGGTAGGATGTATGTGCTATGTTTGATTATGTAGATGAGCACTACTACTATGCGTGTATGTACAGAAACGGTGTAATGTGGAGTGTGTGCTGCTATGAGTGTGCTGGAGGTGTAGAGTGAGTGTACGTGGGCACGTAGCATAGGTGTGTAGAGTGAGTATGCTGAGTGTGTAAAGTAAGTATGCTGAGTGTGCAGGGTAAGTGTGATCAAGCATGCAACATAGGTGTGCAGACTAAGTGTGCTGAGTATGTAAGGTGTGAGTGCATAGGAGTCCAGGTTGCATGTGCTGGGCATGTTGTGTGTGTTGGAAAATGCTTTTATGATTTGTTTTTCTGATGCTATGAATGCTATTTCATCATTGCTTTTGATTGGTGTTTTCTGTGGTTGTCATTGATGTAACTATTTCTTACGTGATTACCTAAAAATGATAAATTAATTATTATGACTTAAATAAAAATTTGATATATATCGCACGATACATTACACTATAATTAAAGGCCATCACTGCTACATGGCGCTCTAGAATTAATCGAGTAAGATTTCTATTCCACCATTAGCAAACTAAGTGATTAAGGGATTATCACACATTTGACGATTTCGAGTCCGATCTGTCCTTAATGGTATGTATGCTCGATGTGCTAAATTACACCTAAAGCTTAAGGGATTAAAATTAAAAGACAATTTCTAATAAAGAGATAAGATGTAAATAAATAAATTGTGAGACCTGGGCACTTATGGTAGTGATGCGAATCCCTAACTCAATACATCATGAAAACAAAGCACTCAAAACAGGACACATCCCAATTATTTCATCCATTCCTATAATCTAATTTCTACACATCATCTCTTCTAAGTCTCATTATTCATCCATTATTCATCCAATCCAACTCCTTTCTATAATTAAATGATAATTCCATCAAATTTACTCAAAATAAATATAATACATCAAAATTTTTCAAAATTAACCATATTAATAAATCATACAAGAAAATCATAAATTCAAGTCTATTCAATCTTCCAATTTAACCTAATTTGTCCCTAAACTTAATATTTAACAAGTAACTTTAATTTTGATCAAATATATCATTATAGGAACATAGAAACTTGTTGGAAATTCATAAATTAATAATTAAATCAACTCATTCATCCACTATTCAATCATAATACCAAATTCCAACCTTTCACATATCATATCCATTAATTAACCACCTAAACCACTCTATACATCACATCTTCATACTCTAACAATGAATTTATCATCATTCATCATCCAAAACAAAAATAGCAAGAGAATCAAATTCTAATTTCATCTTCATTAGTGCTAACAACATCAATACTCAAGCATATTTTCACTTACCATGCATTAATCTTGATATATACTACTAAATCTAATACTCAACAACACATACATCACATTAAATCCTAGATCAACACTTAAATCATCAAATGACACCATCGATGTTTAAGAAATCATCAAATCATCAAGTTCAATCACTCATAACTATGCTAAATCATCATGTTAAACAAGACTTTGAACTTACTGATTAGATGTCCAAGAAATACCTAAATTCCTTACAAACCATGCCTACCCACTTCCAAAATGATGTTTTTCCCAATCTCCCAATTGATCTCCTTCATAATAAACATGATACATTACTTATATCTACAATCTCAAACTAAAATCCACTTAAATCAAATCATTTTCTTACTTACCTTCACACCCAAACCACTTGTAGTATAGCCCCTTTCAAGCCTAATTTTGATTTTTTTTAATCTAACCTATATTAAGCTCAACCCGCTTAATATAAGTTATTTGACAATAAAATTAAGAAAAAGCTATATTTTTTATTATTTTAAAAAATTGGAGTCACCACCAACCTTGGTTGGAAAATAAAACGAGTTAAGGTTAATTGGCTAGATTAAACTTAACTAACTACTAGTTTGAGATTTTTTCTAAAAAAATTAATTTTTAGAAAAAATTTAATTAGAGATACTAAGCTCGAGGGCCTAATCTATTAAAACCTAAACAATTACCAATTGTTACTTTCACAAATGTTAATTAAAAGGCTTCATTTGATTCCCCTTCATGGTTATATGTAAGGAAAATGACATTTTTATGCAAATGAGACATAAAACAAGGGAATATGATATAAAGATTTTATGTTCCTTTATTATTATGATTATTTATTTATTTTTTGTTTATTGTTTCTTATTTTAAAAAAATGATTTGAAAAAACAAATTTTACATTTTTTATGGTTACCCATCAATACCTATGTACTTGCTAATCAAGATCCAACCAACATAATTCTATTTTTATAAAATTTTAGTATGTTAGTCAATTTTATTTATGAAAACAAACCAAGTTTATGTTTATTAATATTTGAATTTTATTCAAAATTATAATTCCTATTTTTATTACTTCTGTTTTGTTTTAAAAACCTAAAATCCTAATTTTGAAAATACCCATTTAAGGTTTTTTATTTTATAAAAATCATTTTTCAAGGTGATAAAACATTTCATAAAAACATTTTTCTATTTTTTTTCTTTTTAAAAAAAACATTGTTTAAGTGAGAAAATCATATCATGGATAAAAAATCATTCTTTTATCTTTAATTTTTAATTAAATTTTTATATTTTATTATTAAAAAATTAAACTACTTGAAAACCTAATCAACTTTAAACAACAGTTATACCACAACACTTAGAACCTACACAATGCCTCCTACTTAATAAGAAATTTTTATTATTATATACTTTCATTTTTCATTTCTTATATTTTATTATTACCATTAATTGATCAATTTGAAAAATAATTCATGTTAATGACACACTAACATGAGCTGAATAATCAAATATGTAAGATTTTATTAATAAAAAAAAAATGCTAACGAGTCATGTTAACTTAACATATCTACCAATTAAACGCATCAAAAAGTGAATTACTCATATATGTTAATATGCTAATTGGCAATATCAATCATTGGAAGCATGTTGAACATGTCAATCTTAAACAAAGTGTAAAAACATCTTGGCTAATCATTATAAAACTAGGACTGCATACACTACAGAATAAATTAATGCTATAAATTATTATGGTTCTGAACTGTTTGTTCCTTTCTTCCCTTTTTTTTCTTTTAAGTTCTTACATATACTTTTATTTTTCATTTATTTATAACATGAAAGAGAACAAAAAGAAAATGCAAACATTGCTAACCTATTGTGTATGAATTGAACCGAATTAGAGATTATAAGTTAAGCTAGTTTTCATGAGTTAAGATTTAGGTGTTCAGGTCAAATTATGCACGGGCGAGCTAGGGAAGGGAAACAACAATGAAGAAGTAGTAGTTGAGGATCCTCAGATAACGGTTGTAGTTAGTAGATGTGTCAATATGCACTAATTGAAAGTTGTTGTGGTGCTTTGTACCTAAGTGCGACAGTGGTGGCAGTTCAAAATAATGGCAGACGATGATGGGTTTTCCTATTTTCGATCTGATCGGTTGATATGAAATCTAATAGAAAGTTTTAGCTTTTATCAATCTATGAATGCCTAAGGACCTATTGGTAGCAACAACCCGGTTCAATTTTCGATGTAGTGTATACAATCCTAAAGAGAAGTTGGAGCTCATCTATGGAGGTTCTAGAGAGAAACATAATTATTCATGATTATAATAACCTTTTCATGGATTCCGATGTGTGCTCCCTCATCATGGTGTTGAACTCTATTTATAGGTGCGCAAAATCAATTTTGATAAGCCTAAAACAAATATGAATTGATTCCACAATTGAGATGTGAAAAGACTCAATTTCATTTATTCATATTTAGTCTAATACAAAGAAAATTGATACAAATCTTTTGTTTAGATTTGATTTTCAGTTCAAAGCTATGAACTCAAGGACAACTAATGGTGTGTGCATGCAAGGACTTGGCCAACTAGACTAAGCAATTTTTTGTTTTGTTATTGCAAAGAAAATATAATATTTTTTAAAAACAAAACTTAGGTTGAAATTTATTCAAGCTTGCTAGACTAGAACTTGGCCTAAAAGACCTATCCCAGATTTCCTAACTCTACTTTTATTATTGTTGTTGTTGTTGTTGTTGTTGTTGTTATATGCCTTTTTCATTTTTATTTGTTATTTACTTATCATTTTTTATTTTTTTATTTCTTTTCATTTTGTATTCTTAAACCTCACTTTATTTTTATGAAAACTAATCAAAAGAGGACAAATATAGGGTATCTATAGGACAAACCCCCTTTTAGCTTGGAATTTCACTTGATTCTTGACTTAAAACTTACATAAGATAACTAGAATTAGTAGCTAAAGATGAATCAAAAGTTTGGTAGAAGGTTTAGAGTTTAGGGTAGAAAATTTTAGGTATTCTTACCCTTATGTGTGTCACAATTTCCAAAGGAGGGGGGCTATAAAATTCTATCCAGAAATGGGTTTAAATAGTAGGGTTTAGCAAGGGTTTAAGGGTAAAGATAAATAGATACACAAAGGTTAGTGGGTTATATCTTGTGGTGATATGCATTCTCTTAAGTTAGCCTATTTTGTATTTTTTTTTATTTTTATCATTTACTTTAACTAGAAAATAGTGTTTCCTTGTTGCTAAAATGTCTTTGGAAATTATTTTAATTAGTTACTCCTCTATACAATAAGTCACAAAGCATTTTGGTCATTTTACCTAATTGATTTTTTAATTTCCATTTTTCTTTTCCAATTGTCTCTAAATATTTTATACTTGATTTTATTCACTTAATTAAGGCCTTAGGGTTATATTTATGGTCTTTATGAAATTTTGAGTCCATTTTCTGTAAAATTGATTTAAAAGGTAAAAAGGTCTTCTTTAGACAATTTGATTTTTTTTCAACTTGAAATTCTTTCATAACTTAATCCAAAATTTTTCCTTTTTATTTCTTTTGACCTTACTTATTATTATTTGGTATTTTTCACTAGTCGTACAAGTACAAACAATAAGCCACAGTATGGCTACTCCCATCTTTTTCCTTGCTAAACTTATACTGTAATCTATTTCTCCATGATCTTCCTGGCATAAGAAATTAATAACTAATTTTCTACTTGTAATATAGTTTATTTTCTTATGAGTCTTGCTTTTATATTTATATTCTATCTTTATATTAGTCTTTTAAATTGTATAATTTATTAAATTCTATTTGAATTTACACTCTTAATCATTATATTGATGCAATTGATCTAAAGAATAAAGAATGTTAACCAGATTGACAAGGAAGATGGAGGAGAGGGGTAGTTGACTTAGGCTAGAGAGGGAATCGACTTAACCTTCTTTCTCAGGAATGCTAGCCGCAAATTTTATTAATAAAAAAGAAAGAATACAAGCAAGAGGGGAGTGTTGGGCTTGAACTCTCAAATTATTGCAAGTACCTATAACCTACCATAGAAAATAAACAAGGGAGTATTAATCTCCTTACAATAACTCCAAAGCTAAAAAATAAAATAAACAAAAAATAAGAGAGTACTACTCCCAATACAATATCTGATTCAAGTGCACAAAATGTTAGAGAAAACTTAGTATATTAGCAATACATAAAAAAAAAATAATAATAAACTAATTTACTTCCTTGGATTACTAGATCTTACTACACTATAGTATGCATCACAATTGAATAAACCAAGAGATAAGGCAATATAGGACAATCCCACCACATACCTCATATTTATCATGGTGCACATCTACCTATCATGCATTCTACACTCTACCTGCATTAGCAATTTCTAGATTTTCATCATTACCTACCTACACAACATAATTTCTACAAGCTTAAAGTTTCGAAACCAATCTTCCCATAGTATACATGGAATGCACTTATGAAAATTCCTCCATCTATTAAGAACAAGTAATGGGCCATCAACCTCTAACTAAACCGTTACCATATGCTAATTGCTATGCTCTTACCATCCAATAGCTAACACCTTTTTTCCTTAAATGTGACTCTTCTATATGAAAATAGATCAATGTTATTTAGATTCCTCTTTAGAGTAGCCACAGTCATGAGATATCCTTCAATCACTACCAATTAAACTACTTGCAAATGTCATGGGCCTACAATATGAGCAAAGATCGAGAGGTTCTTAAGAGCGAAGATCAAGGCCAAGCCTAAACCAAGGTTCTAGAAACAAGAAGCTTCTAGAATAGTCAAGAATGTCCTACATTGTACCATAGTAGGTAGAGTAATTAGATGGGCAAGTAAAAATATATTATAACCATAAGATTAGAATAGTCTCAACTATTCATCTAAAAAAGCCATATTCTCCCCAAAGTTTCTCTCTTTAAACTCTTGTGTTGTGTGTATTTAGGCTAAACTTAGCCTCCTTTGTAAGGTTAGGAGTGCGTAGTACCAAATGAGAGCTCTTTGGAAAATACTTACATGGTATTTGGTATCAAAGCAAGGTTGCAAGAAGAGAGAAGGTTAGGATATCTTTTGGTGTAAAGAGCAATGTCCTGGCTATTGCAAGAGAGACCACTCATGAGGAATGCCTTAATATCAAGCTGATAGCTTGGTAAAGGGATATGCTATTAGCACTTAGAAACGGGTTGGAAAAGGTAAAGTTATGTGCTATCAAGGTAAGGAGGGGCTAAAGGAGTCAAAAAACCGCATTGAGGAGATTGAGGAGAATCTTCACATAGTATTGTAGTAGACTCTCAACCACACTATAGGAAACCTAGAGGCTCAAGACAATGCACTTGAAGTGAAGGTAAAAAACCTAAGGGTTAAGACCAATCGATTAGAAGCTAGTACCGTAGGAATGTAAGAGAGAATGGATGCAATCATTATGGCCTTAAGGGAGGAGATAAAGGTCTCAAAACGTAGTTAGCCGCTTATAAGGAAGCATTAGCAAATGAAGTGACTATTCAGTTAGCTCCTAGGTTAGATGTGTGAGTACTTTAAGGGAACATGGTTAAAGAGGGGAGTAGATAACTTTCTATGGAATATTGAACAGTATTCTAGCACTATTGGACTTGTGAATGATGGAAGTAAGGTAAGAGCTACTACTTTATACTTAAAAGATACTACTTTAGTTGGTGGAGGAGAAGAGCAAGGGAGATTACCACTAAGGCATACTTCTTAAGAGAATTCAAAGGTTAGTTCTCCCCTTAGAATACCAAAAGGGAAGCTAAAATCAAGCTACAACACCTCACTTAGAAGGGTATGGTGAAGTAATATGTATAAGAGTTCTCAAAACTAATGTTGGAAATACCAAATCTCAACCTAGATGATGCTCTTGTCCTATTCTTAAATAGATCAAAAACTTTGGCTAAGATGGAACTGGAATAGTGTGGGGTAGAGAATATCTCTAATGTAATGGCATGTGTCGAAGGAATAGTAGAGCTTCACAAGCAAGATGAATGGCCTTTCCTTAGTGAAGAAAAAAAAGAAGGAGAAGGTAAAAAGGAGGAGAGTGAAGATTGCAAATCCCTAAGCTTACCTAAGAGAGGGGCTTCATAAAGGGGAAGGGCTTCAAGAGAAGAAGACCTTGAGAGCTAAGGTGCTACTTCTATTGTGAACTACATTACACTTGAGGTGGTCCATAGAAAAAACAATCGTATGCTCTAGTGGCAAAGGACAAGCCTCATGAAGGTGAGAAGCGGCAACTAGGCACACTTCAACTCCTTTATACCATGAAGTCTTGAAACAAAAAGGAGTAGAAAGGCTTCATGTATATGGAAGTCTAGGTAGCTAGTAAGAGGATGAACACAATGGTGGATATGGGAGCCTCACATTTATTTATTTCCAAAGATGCAACTGAGAAGGTTAGGTTAAGGGTGGAGAGGAGCTAAGCCTAACTAAAGATAGTAAACTCAAAGAATGTCCTAATAATAAAAGTTACCAAAAGAGCGGACTTTAGAGTAGGTAGTTAACATGGTCAAGAGAACATAGAGGTGGTCCTTATCAACGATTTTGAGTTTATCATAAGCATGGACTTCGTAGATAAGATTGATGCCATCATTATTTCTCAATCAAACTAGCTATGCTTATTTAGTGAGAAGAACTAATATGTGGTACCAGTGCAGAAGAGAACTGGTGGAGCTACAAAATTAATCACAACAATGGAACTCTTTAAAGCGGATGGAGGGGTAGGTTGACATCACTAAAGAAGGGTCCATCTTTGGTGGGGGAGATTTCAGGGGTAGTTAATGATAGTTATTAAAGAGGGGTAAGATTAAGAGACTCATTGAAGCTAGTAGAGGATTCTCTAAGGGAAAAGAAATTGGAAAAGAAGAAAGTGAACCATTACAACAATAAATGGGGAATGTTGGAGAATCTCATCTTTGGGTAAAGACGTATCATGTTTCAAAGAGGCAATCGCAATGAAGACATCACTAGATTGGTTAGGGGAGAATGTCATGAGCCTATAATGTGAACCAGGACCAAAAGGTTCTTAAAAGTGAAGATCAAGTCCAAGTCTAAGCCTAAACCAAGGGTCTAGAAACAAAAAACTTCTAGAATAGTTAAGCATGTCTCGAATCATATCATAATAGGTAGAATAGTTAAATGGGTAGTAAGAATGTATTATAATTGTAGAATTAGACCAATTTCGACCATTCATTTGAGAAGACCACTTGTATATATATAGGGGAGGTCTCTCCTCATTTTTAATCTTTCCATTCCATAATGAGTTCCATTCTTCCTAGTGTTTCTCTCTCTACTTTCTTTCTCTAAACTCTTGTGTTGTGTGTATTTAGGTTGAAATTAGCCTCTCTTGTAAGGTTAGAAGCACTAAATATCACAAAGAAGCACCTCAAGAAAATACTGCTATGATACAAACACATTGCTAACTATATAGTTGCATTGTTTCAACATCTCTTTTGCATTCCTTATTTGGTTCTAGGTTGAGCACAACTGACCTGACATTAGATTCAAGGTCAACTAGTGTAGGTACATACTTTTAGGTTGTATTGGTTTGGTGAAGTTTAGTCTAACCTAAATTGGCTATGCTTCTCCTCTAAAAGAATTGACTAGGGGCCTAGGAGCTCACTCATGAGATTAGGTTGGTTGGAATGAGCCTTGAGGGTCTAAGTTCAAAAAGTCCTATCAACAACATTCAATTCATTTAGGACACATGTCCCTAGTAAAAAACAAAGTAGTAAGTTCACTTCCTTTCTCCCTAATAGTGTTTTGTCTTGATTCATTTTTCTTCTCTTATTATTATATTAAATTCAATTAGACATATTACAAATAATCATGTTATTTTATATTATGTTTTAGTTTTAGTTATACTCGGTTGATTCAGTTTTTTTTTTTATCATTGTAATCAAATTTCCGAACGAATCGTATTACGCTATGCTATCACATTGTTGTGTTACATCAAGAACCACCATCCTTGAGATGGCTATACTATGTGAAAGGCATGAGTATTTGAGATAGAGCACCATTTATATTGAATTGCTTAACTTAGTTGCAATAACTAACTAGCTCTTTTACCAGATGCTAGAATATGATATTTTCACAGAGAATCAACAATTTATGTAGATATGAACCACAGTTGGCTCGGTACAGCTTGTTCTCATTGAGCCAATGACGCAGATTCGATATGCTCTGATACCAAATGACATGGACTCGGATACGAATTCCTTCACACACAACCAAATCGTCAACAACAATCAAATAACTCCAATTTTTTAGGGTTTTCTAGATTTTAGTACTAATGTATAAAATCAAAGATATAGATAAAATTATCAATCTATAGATGCCAAGATTGATAAGATTAAACTGTTTCGCAATCAAATCATAGAACGATAGAAACCACGTTCTATAAATCAATCACTACGGTTAAAAAATTCTAAGAATTCAATAACGATGATCGCCACAAATTCTATATGAACCAAGAATTTGATAAGAACAATACGAATATAGTGAAAATCGATTCTCAATATTCTCAAATCTCCAAAAGAAGACTCACACCACTCAAGTGTCTCTGTTTTACAAAAAAAAAATGATAATCTTCACACACAAAAACCCTAAGGTCCCTATTTATAACATCCTAAAAATTTGGTGCGGAAGCATTCAAGGCCAGCGGCCTTCACTTAGGCCGGCAACAAAAGCCAGCGGCCTTCTCTTAGGCCGGCACTAAAAGCCGGCGGCCTACATTTTAGGCCGGCTCCAAGGCCGCGGCCTTGAAGTGAACTCGGCCGGCCTTTATTCAAGGCCGGCTTAAGGCTGGCCAAACTTCGCCTTGGGTCTTCCCGACGCCTATGTCCTCCTTTTTTTTGTGCTCGTATTTTCGCTCTTAGAATCGTATCATTTCCTCCATGTTGAAAATGATTCGACCTCGAATCTGTATCGTCCATCCTGCTAGGCTACATAAATAAACTCCTCTTTCCCTTGGGCTTCTTAAGGCAAATCAGTCTTATGTGTTGTACTTCAGTTGGACTTATAGGAAGAAGCTTGTATGTCTTATCCTGTTGCTGAATGGTATACTCATTGATGTATCCATTATGCTTGGCTCTGAGGTCATACTGCCAAGGTCTTCCAATGATCAAATGTGTAGCTTCCATGGGAGCTACATCACAAACAATTTCGTCAGTATAATCACCAATAAGCAATGGAACACGAACCTGTTTATGTACATGAACAGCTCCCTATGGACTCAACCAATGAAGTGCATAAGGTCTTGGATGCTGCTCCACCTACAAACCCAATTTAGTAACCCAGTTTGCTGAAGCAACATTAGTGCAACTGCCTGTGTCAACCACAATCAAACAAGTCTTTCCCTGCACCATACCCTGGATATGAAATAAATTGGCCCTCTAATTAGGAACAGTTTCATCCTGCTGAACCATTAGCATATCTCCCTGTACTGGACTCGCTATAATGTCTTCATCTTCTTCTTCTGCCTCAGTACTCTTCTGTTCTTCTTCCTCACTCTCAACTTTGTCCCCTTTGATGACCATAACCCTTTTATTAGGACATTAAGAAGCAATATGGCCAAGTCGTAAACACTTGAAACATTTGATATCCCTGCTCCTCTTTTGTTGTGTTTGGTCAACAATCTCACTAACAACTGCTTTTCCCTTTTCCTTCCTATCCTTCTCCTTCTCACCATCATCTGATTTATGGTGTTGATATGATTTCTGATCCCGCCATCTCTGATCCTGCCTACGCTGATGCCGCTCTACCCGACTGGCTAATTTAATCATATCCTCAAGAGTCTGATAATGCTGGAGTTCCACTACACTGGCAATGTCCATCTTCAACCCATTAATGAATCGAGCTATGGATTCATCTGATGTTTCCCTGATATCACATCTTACTACTAATGTCTCAAACTCCTTCACATACTCTTCTATGCTCTTCTTACCCTGCCTCAAGGATTGCAACTCCATCAGCATCTCATGTTTATAGTAGTCTGGCACAAATCTGCGTCTCATCAAATTTTTCATCAAAGCCCATGAACTCACTTTCTCCTCATCAACCCTACATCTCTCAGCTTGTAATTTGTCCCACCACAAACTAGCATATTCAGAGAATGCTAAAGACGCCATCTTCACCTTCATGTGCTCATCCCACTCATAACAGTCAAACACCTTCTCAACCCGTGGCACCCAGTCTAGGAATTCCTCTGGTTTACTACTACCAGTGAAAGGTGGAATTTTCAGCTTGATGCTTTCAATCCCCTTACGCCTGTCAACATTGTTTCCTCTCCTATTCCTTCCACTACTAGCATCAGATTCACTACTAGAGTGTCTCCTCCTATTTCCTGCACCACTATGGCTTCTTCTATCCCTAACCTCCAATCTCTCCATAATCATTCTAAGATTTTCTTAGATTTGATTGAACTCAGCCTTAGTCACAACCTCACCCCCATTATCAGCATCATTCCTATTGTTGTTGTTTTGAACACTTCCTTGCGACGACATCTCTACCCTTCAATAATCAGCAATAGAAATTCACCAAAAACCAAATTCCCAACAACAGCCCCAAACACCAATTTCACAACAATTCAACTCTCAACAACTGAATTCAACAAAAACCCCAATTCTCAACTACAACCCAATCACCAATTCATAGCAATACAATTCACAAAACAAATTTCCAAATTTCCCAACCAACAGCAGTATTGAATTAAAACTACAATTGAATTGAAAATCGACAACCTTACCAATTTAACCCTTGATCTGATCGAATCCTTTGTTCTGAACCCTTACGAATCCAACCTTCGCTCTGATACCAAATGACGTGGATTCGATATGCTCTGATACCAAATGACGCGGACTCATATACGAATTCCTTCACACACAACCAAATCGTCAACAACAATCAAATAACTCCAATTTTTTAGGGTTTCTGGATTTTAGTACTAATGCATAAAATCAAAGATATTGATAAAATTATCAATCTATAGATGCTAAGATTGATAAAATTAAACTGTTTCGCAATCAAATCATAGAACGATAGAAACCACGTTCTATAAATCAATCACTACGGTTAAAGAATTCTAAGAATTTAATAATGATGCTCGCCACAAATTCTATATGAACCAAGAATTTGATAAGAACAATACGAATATAGTGAAAATCGATTCTCAATATTCTCAAATCTCCAAAAGAAGACTCACACCACTCAAGTGTCTCTGTTTTACAAAACAAAATGATAATCTTCCCACAAAAAAACCTTAAGGTCCCTATTTATAACGTCCTAAAAATTTGGTAAGGAAACATTCAAGGCCAGCCAAAGATCGGCGGCCTTCGCTTAGGCCGGCATCAAAAGCCGGCGGCCTTCTCTTAGGCCGGCACTAAAAGCCGGCAGCCTACATTTTGGGCCGGCTCCAAGGCCAGTGATAGAGCCATTTTATACTCAATCTTTATAGTATAAATTGTGTTAAATTATTATTGATTTTATAGAAATCATAAGGAAATGGTACTTTAATTCTATCATCGTGATAAATCAGGTTAAATGGAGTCAAGGATGTTAATTCAAGTATTTTAGAGAAGTCATCTACAACTTGGATCAAGACAAGAAATTACACCACCGGAGGAAGCACGGTTTGAGGCACGGCCAAGGTTCAAACCGTGTTACACACTGGAAAAGAAGGCGAAAATGAGGACTTTGAACAGAGAGAGACACGGCTTAAGGCACGGCCGTGGTGTAACCCGTGGGATAAACCGTGCTTGAAGCCGTGGTGGAAGATAGATGTGCCAAGGAGAAGAAAGTGTGGAACATCAACCAGATGAAGACACGGCTTGAAATCTAGCCGTGGTTGTAACCGTGCTACACACTGGACACGGATGAAGACTTGAAGATTATGCACAGACGAAGGCACGGCTTGAAATCTGGCTGTGTGTGTAACCGTGGTTCACACTGGGCGCGGTTGAAGACTTGAAGAATATGCACAGAGGATGGCACGGCTTAACCCACGGCCGTGTGGTGGGGCGTGCCAGGCAGACGTATCTTCACTTCTCGAAATCTACTTGAAAAAGGAAAGATATTTTCGTATCTTGCTAGCAAAAGATCACATGCTATCCATCTAATAGTATAAATAGAGCCAACCCTAGAGGGTTAGGACAACTTTTTGAATCTTTGGATCTTGACGAACCTTGGATCATCTTGGAGGCAGAGCAAGCAACCGGGTTCATTACGTTTTTACTTTTTATTTTCGTTTTATTGATGAACATGTGTAGCTAAGCTACTTTTCTAGCCAAAGGGTCATAGATGTTTAATTCTCTACGAATTGTGAGATCTAATTGACTTGTATTTATTCTATTCTTTGCTTTCGGGTATTCATATATCTTCTAATCGTTTTGTCATTATTATCTTTGTTGATTGGTATGAATAGAGCTCTTCTACTCAATTAGCAAGTTAATATATTGTCAACTAGCACATCAAATCCGTAATTGTTTGATTGTTCTAGTCTTAGTGACGCAATAACATGTTTGGTTATAAAAGAGATGATCGAATTCATGTTATGGAGGTGTGTGATCATGTTTAAATAGGTTATCTTATAATCTACTGGCATGAATTGGTAGTCTCTCTAGATCTTAATGCTATTGATAGATTAAATCCTAAGCGCTTGTCTAAGGGTTGTTTAATCAATAAGAGAAATAATTCAAAGCGCTTGTCGGAGGTTATCGAGGAAGTAAGGAGAGATAGGTTGTTAGAGCTTGTTAATAACCATAACCAATTTATCTAGGAACAAGAATAGAGAACATTTGCATCGATGATCAATTCCTAGAATTAAACCATCTTGATTCCTTTAGCTAGGCTTTTACCAATATCTGATTTCCTTACCTTGTTTTACTTTATTTGATTCACAAACAAAACCCCCCATTTTCCTTTTTCTTATTGTTCTCTTTGAATAGAAATATCTTTACCAATCCTTATGGATTCGACCCTACTCACCACTATATGCAAATCATATAATTGTCTAGGAGCAGGTTTTATTTTTGTTGGATTCGACACCCATCAAATTTTGGCGCCGTTGCCGGGGATTGGTGTCAAATTTATTTCTATTCTTGTATGACTCGTTCTTCTCAAACAGGTGAACTGATTTATAATCCGGAGATTGAGAAGATTCTAAAGAGACTACGATAAGAAGCTAGATCATCCACTAGACCGCACTTAGTACCGGACTTGTCTGATTCTGAAAAAGAGGACGACATGGCAAATCTCGAGAGAACCTTAAGGGAGTTGGCTGCGCCGGATGTGAATCAACAACCACTTTGTATTCACTACCCCGAACTAGCCGTAGAATTCGAATTGAAATCTGGGTTGATACATCTACTACCTACATTTCATGGTCTTGAGAATGAAGATCCTCATAAGCATTTGAAAGAGTTCCATATAGTGTGTTCTAGTATGAGGCCGCAAGGAATAACTGACGATCAAATCAAGCTACGCGCTTTTCCATTTTCTCTAAGTACTAAAGCTAAAGATTGGTTGTTTTATTTGCCTCCAGGTTCTATAACCACATGGACTAATATGGTGAGACTCTTCTTGGATAAATTCTTCCCCGCATCCAGAGCCGCTGGTATAAGAAGAGAAATTTGTGGTATAAAACAAAGGGACACCGAGACTCTTCATGAGTATTGGGAGAGGTTCAAGCAATTGTGTGCAAGCTGCCCATAACATGGGATATCCGAATAACTCCTCATCCAATATCTCTACGAAGGCCTACTTCCGATGGAAAGAAAGATGATGGATGCTGCAAGTGGAGGCGCCATAGTAAACAAAACCCCTGGTCAAGCTAGGGAATTGATCTCCATTATGGCTGCTAATTCACAACAATTTGGGTATAGGCACGATACGTCTTCAAGGAAGGTAAATGAGGTAAGTGTGTCTAACCTTGAACATCAAATTTCTAATCTTACCTCCCTTGTGCAGCAGCTAGCTCTTGGAAATACCCAACAGGTGAAAGCTTGTGGAATTTGTGCTGCTCCTAGTCATCCGACCGACATGTGTCCCACATTGCAAGATGACAACCATGAACACGCTAATGCTGTAGGCGGATTCCCAGGACAGCCACAAAGGAAATATGATCCCTATTCAAACACTTACAATCTCGGATGGAGGGATCATCCTAACTTCCGATATGGCAATAACCCTCAACATGTCCAACAATTCCAGCCAAAGCCATCATACCACGTACCCCAAGCTCCTTCCACTTCAGGTATGTCTCTTGAGGATATTGTTAAGTCTCTAGCTGTGAATACCAAACAATTTCAGGAGGAAACAAAGCAAAGCATTCAAAACTTGGAGCATCAGGTAAGCCAACTTACTTCAGTTGTCAATAGGTTAGAAACTCAAGGTAAGTTACCTTCTCAAACTATTCCAAACCCGAAGCAAAGCGTTAATGCCATTACCTTGAGAAGTGGAACAGAATTGCAGGGATCAAATAAGAAAGGAAATCCGTCTAATCTTGAGGAAGAGACCAAGAAAGAGACTTCGACTCCGAGCCAGCAGGGCGACCAGATTAGCAAGTCTCTAGTTGAGCCATCGAAGGTCACATTGATACCACCTCCTTTCCCCTCCAGATTAGCGAAATCCAAGAAGGAAGCGGAAGAAAAAGAGATTCTGGAAACGTTTCATAAAGTCGAGGTAAATATTCCTTTACTTGATGCAATTAAGCAAATACCGCGCTATGCTAGATTCCTCAAGGACTTGTGCACTAACAAAAGGAAGCTGAAAGGCAATGAAAAGATTAGTGTGAGTGAAAATGTTTCCGCCATTATTCAGAAGAAGCTCCCTCCTAAATGCGAGGATCCAGGTATGTTTACTATCCCTTGCAAAATAGGTAATCTTGGAATCGCTAAAGCCATGTGTGATCTAAGAGCTTCTATCAATGTCATGCCATTGTCTGTTTATCAACGTTTAAATGTTGGTCCTTTCAAGGAAACGGGTATTATTATTCAACTTGCTGATAGGTCCAATGTTTATCCTGAGGGAGTTCTAGAGGATGTTTTAGTTCAAGTCAATGGGTTGGTTTTTCCTGCTGATTTTTATGTGCTTGACATGGACGATAGTGATTCTCATACTTCATCACTGATATTATTAGGGCGACCATTCCTTAAGACTTCTAAAACGAAAATCGATGTAAATGATGGCACCCTCACTATGGAATTTGATGGTGAAGTGATTAAATTTAACATTTATGATGCCATGAAACATCCTAACGATATCTCTCCTGTTTTTGTTACGGGTGCTATTAACCCATCTCCTGTTTTTGTTGCGGATGTTATTAACCCATTACCACAGGCACCAAGGCTGGAATCCAAATCCTTATCCGAATATTTAGCCAGGAACGTCTAGCCAAAGATGTTAAAGAAAGGCGCTTCATGGGAGGCAACCCATGTAAAAAAAAAAAAAAAAATTGTTTTGCATTAGTTTTGGTTTGTTTTAGTTTTGTTTTGTTTTAGTTTAGTTTGATTTGATTTTAGTGTAGTTTTGAACTCTTTGGATCGGCTGTAGCAAGGATACATATCATTAGATGACACTTTCTAGAGCTTAAAGGGAGCACTCCAATACCAGGGAAGTACCAATATTTCCTTTCTCTTATTCTCTAATGTCCTTTATGTTGTTAATTCTTCTTCAATTGTGCTAAATTAGGAACAGTGAGGACACTGTTTAAGCTAAGTGTGGGGGAGAGGATAATAAAATATAGAGAATAGAGAACTAACTTATACTCTAAATGTTTGTCCTTAAGCAATTTTAAGCAAAATTTTTTCAAAATTATCATGAAATCTAGAGATTGTACTAAATGTTGTAATAAGCATCTACAAAATGTGAAATTGACTTGTTCAAATGTTTTACTCACCCACTGCTGTGATTAGAATACATGGTTAAAATTAAGTAGTGAAATCTTTAAGAAACAAATTTACTTTGTATTTAGCTTTAGAATTGGAAGTCTAAGAGTAAGTCGAGTCCCTAAGTGAAAAATAAACAAGTTTACTTCTAGGTTATATTAGCTACTGTATACTCTTTGAAGTTGTTTGTAAAGCAATCATAACACTTAGTGAAAAAAAAAAAAAAAAAAAAAAAAAGAATCAAGCATAGCCATTACTCCAATGATTCAACTAATTGAGTTAAGAGTATTCAAACTTGAATGTTAGAGTGAGGAAGAGTCCATAGGGGTATCTCAAAACCCGGTCACTTGAGTGATGAGCTCGGGATGTTGCCAACTCAATGAACTCACTATAACGATAAGGGCGAAAAAGGCAAAAGTTCATGAAAAGAAGTGGGCAAAAACCCGTCAAAATAGATGCTTGAATAAATCAAAAGAACATGAATGTGAACATTCATTGAATAAAACAAAGATGTATAAAAGGAAGAATATCTAGCAAAGAGCTTATACTATATGCGTTTACTTTATACTGCAAGGATTATATGCTTGATAATATCCAATGAAGTTTAATTGGGTGTTTTTCCTTAGTGGATTAAGTATTTACTTTTGGAATAAAAATTCTTTTGCTAAACATGAGGATTAAAGTTTGTTTTGTTTAGATTAGCTATTGAATTTTGTCCAAAGTAATTTGATCACAGGAAACCAATTGGGTTGAAGTAGTAGACATTAAATTACAAGTCATGAATTACAAATGAATAGATGCTTGGAATGATGAAAAGAAAGCTTGTATAATTTATGATAGATTTCTCAATTGATTTGATGCAATTGCTTGAGGACAAGCAAGAGTTTAAGTGTGGGGGAATTCGGCGGCCTTGAAGTGAACTCGGCCGGCCTTTATTCATAGCCGGCTTAAGGCTGGCCGGACTTCGCTTTGGGTCCTCTCGATGCCTATGTCCTCCTTTTTTTTGTGCTCGTATTTTTGCTCTTGGAATCGTATCAGCCAAAACATACTGTATATAGCAGCTCAAACCTTTAAGACCCGCATAGATTTTCATTGTAACCATAAAAACAAAAAACAGTTCAGTCCAATTTAATATATGATAAAAACCGTGATTACTCATTTAGAGATTAATAAAGTTAACATCTTCGTGATTATAAGTCACAATCACAATTATACATTCGATAACTTTCAACTAAATGTGTTTTCTACTATGGAGAAAAAAACACTTGAGGGTTAAATTTTTCTAAAAGCTTAAGTATACTATATTTTTTTACTGTGAAGAAATAGACAAATATGCGATAGTCAATCTATTATTAACGATAAATCTGCGAAGCCAATTCACAAAGATCAGTGATTGCATTATCATTTTTGTAGTTTATGTGAAATCCAAATAGGAATTCGACGTACTAAAGCTATTTATGCATTCTCAATGAATTATTGCGAAGGAATATACATAAATGCATTATCTTATTATTTTGTGTGGAAGAGTGAATATCTTATAATGGGAAAGTCACTCCATTTGTTTTGCCCATTTGAACCGAACCACAAACCAACATACTTACTTAATCTGAACCCAACAGTGAATTGAATCGAACTGAAAAAAACTGAAGTTCTAGGTTTGTTTGGTTCAAGCATCAATTAATCCTTTTGCCCACCCTTAAGTGCATGCATATAGTGCCAACGGTGTAGTAGAAAAAAATTAATAAGAATTTAATCTTTGAATGCACATGTATCATTTTATTAGCTGCATTTCTACTAGCATTGATCTAAACCAAAAATGCCTCGAGATTAACACATATATGACCTCGATTCTAGAGTGATTGGTCATTCGTTAGAGTTTGCAAATATTACATTAATTTCATAAAGATCCATGACTAGTAAAGTGATAAGAGGAAACATATATATGAGATCACTGTGTGTATTGACTCCAATCAATCACTAGCCGAGAGATTAGGTTAAAAAAAATGCACACAAGGAAGAGCCCAAGTCAATAAACAACTAGACACAATCTTGCATCACCAATTCCTTCCTAGTGAACTAGTGATGATAAATCTTTAGACCTAGTATTGTTGGACATTCTATATGTGAACCATCATGAATTGGTGGTAATAAGATGCAACTTCTCCATAAGTCATTATCAAGCCAATTATTAAACATGACACAAAGTGCTTGCAAGGGGTAGTAATAACATGTCAAAACAACATACATTCATCTCTTATCTAAATATCATATATCCCAAGCTACTTGGTCATACATAAATGAATTGAAAGCCCATTGTTCTAGTAAACCAACTAAAAGGATAGAATTTATGATGATGCAATCATGTACAACTTAATTGGAGATATTAGAAAGAAAAAAATACAATCAAACACATAAATTTATAGTTGATTTACTTGTGGAGATCATTCTCTAGTCTTTGTGTGGCTTAACAAACCTAACCGGGCATTCTAATAACTATATTTCTAGTTGTGGCACTATTGCTATAAAATGGATCTAGAGAATTGTACACAATTGCAAGGATTTCAAGATTGCATTTTAAATTGGTAGACATTAAGGAAACTCAAGTCAAAACATTTGTAGTCGATTAATTCAATTTGTAGTTAGAATTAACTATTTAATTAAAGTGATCCAAAATAAATTATTTGGTTGTGGTTTTAGACTAAATGTTAATCACAAGACTAAGTTACTCATAATAAATAGAAAATTGATTAATGAAATTAAATTAGATAAAAGATAAATAGAACAAGGTAATGAAAAGACCCAATCAATATGGCACTAGGGCCTCTAAGAGAGGGTGAATTCTATAGTGTAATCACTCCAAAGTAATTATATAGTATAGTCGCTTCCTTCTATTATAGAAAATTATTCTAATTATAGTAAAATAAAACTTATTAACAATAAAAACCCTATCGATAGCTTCATGGAAATTGTTAGCATTTTTTTAAACAATAAATCATCCCTAATTATAGTAAAATAAGGATTATTCATAGTAAAAAATAACTTTAACATGTGATCATTTTTATGTAACTACATTGTAGAATTTTTCCCAAAAGAGAGAGGAGATTTTATAAAGCACTACTCAAATTAAGTAAACATATAAGCTCTTATAGGTGCATAGATGGAGGTGATTAAGCATATAAGTGATGAGTAGATTAGATGAATGGCCAAGATTATGAGAATCTACATGCAATAAATGTGAATGTGAGTCATCCATGTGGATTTGATGCTTCACTAACTAATAATCTTCTTGTGAGTGTAAGAAAACACAATCTTAATAAAATAAAATAAAAAATCTATTTCTTACTCTCTTTATTATTTTCGCATGCATTAAGATATAAGAATTCTCTACAATCTTGACACATTGCTCCAACATGCACATTCCATATGCCACTCTCACCAACAAGTCACACTTTATTTCTTTGCAATTTTATTTTTTTTTTAACTCCTCCTCCAATTAAGTTCTAAGAATAGAAAAGCTAAACTATAGGATAATGGCCCTAACAACCCAATCATTATACTTAATCCTAAGGAAAAATACACTAGAAGAGCCTCAAGGAGAGCTTGAGTTATCAGTTGAGGATATCTATTTAAGACCTATATTCTTTGATTGTATTTGTGAGGGTCTAGTTTTTTTGGAAAGTGAACATCTAAGGGTCTCCATCACATTGTCAATACGTCATCTAAAATGTAACTAACACCAATAAGAATCTTTACAAAGAATAGACTAAGTTTGTAGGTTTTATGCATTATTATACTTATATTTTCTTATCATGCAATTAAGTATCTACGAATTTAAAAAATGCATATTGAAAGGTGATGTCTATAACACACTATTTTTTTTATTGTGTTACTCTACAATATTAGACTTTATATAGGCTTATAATGCATTGTTGTCAAGATAAAAAAAAATAAACAAGTGCTAACCTAGTATACTATACTATTGATAGCCATTATAAATAAAATAAGCTTAGAAATAAATATATATATTCAACCTCTACAATTGTCTTTAAAAAAGAAAAATATAAATTTTGCCATCCACATTTGACTACTTTTTAATTAGACTCGTTACTCATTAATTTTCTTTTCTTTTCTCTTATTAGAGTCCTCAATGTTATCCAAATTTTTTAAAAGAAGAGTTCCACTAAGTTCGTTAAAAAATCCCTTCACTCTAAATACATAGCAACTTGCAATAGGCCCATCATACTTAATTTTATATGATAATATTATTGAATATCTTAAATAAAATAATATGATGAAAAATAATAGTGAATTACAACAATAAAAAAAGAAAAGGAGAAAAAAAAATCACCTCCATTTTCATTTCCTCAACAAGCAACTACTTTCTAATCCATCTTCATCTTCATTCCCTCACTAACCATCAAATAACTACACTCCTTACCCTAAACTCCCAAAATTACCGATCATTAATCCAATCATCCCAAATTCCTAACTCTACCTATAATGAGAACTCGAAATTCATTTATAAGTTAAATGTCCTTGAAGAAACTTCCTTTAACTTGTTTAACATAAACCATTTTTCCTTCAAGGGAATCTACTAATATCTAACTCTCTCTCTCTTCAAATCAAGGTTAACCCTACGAGCCTATTTTCCCCTTGTTTAGTTCATTGGGGTTTTTACTTCCATTGAGAGCTATTGGGGTGGTGGGTTTAGTAGAAAGTAGTCTTTTGTTGAGGAAATGAAAATATGCTTTTTGCCTCTCTCTCTTTTTTTTTTCTTAATTTTTGTAATTTTTCTATTATTTTATATTGCATTATTTGATGTAATATATTTAATATTATTATTTTAGTATATTAATTATTATGGACCTATTAAAGTTTATATGTGTCAAAAGTGGATGGATTTTTTTACAAACTTTATGAAAGTCCCATTTTGGAAACTTGGCAAATGTTGAAAACTCAAAAATAAAGAGAAAATAAAGGACTTCGACAGAAAAGCAGTCACATGTTAAGGGCCAAGTTTGTATTTTCCCCATCTTTGAGAATTCTGAACTCGAACCAGTGAACTCTTATTCCTAAATTAAATTAGCTAGATGTAATACATCACCTCCAATGAGCAATATATAAGTTTTATGGAAATATACATATATCCCATTCATATAGCATGAACAGAAAAAAAATGGAGAAAAGATGTGAAAGCAAGAAGGAAGAACATTTGTGGATATTCTAAGTGAATAGAGCATAAATTGAAATTCTGCACCAAAATCATTATCGATGAACTTTTTAATATTGTGAATAAAACAGATGAACAAATTTGAAGAAACTAGTAGGCGCTGTACGTCAATTTTTCTACGAATTGGTACCTTAATTTTAAGCTAGTGTTTTCCATCAATAGTCTTTCATTGATTTGGTATGAATTAGAGACGCTATCTTACAAATTTAATGGATTTTAAAATCACCAGTGGTAGTGCCTTATTGCATATATAGTCTACATACATTTTTTTTTCTTTTTAATTTCAACATGAAAGCAGAAATAATTATTTTATAAAATCACTATTATTACAAAATGAGAAATTAGAGTTTTTTTATTATATAAAAAGAATAATTATTCTTTGATTTTTTTTCCAACATGCTTCCATATTTATCCATGGGATTTCATATGAACCATATTTTTTTTTTTAAAAAAAAAAAGATAATCCTTCTCTATTTCATTTATCAAAAATTACAATTTTATTTTTATTTTATTTCCTTCTACAATCAAACCCGTTATCAGTCTTATTTGATATTTGCATAGTCATGTATTTAGTTAATATCATGGTAACATGCCGATGATCACGTAAATATGTTATCATGCTAATACATGAACTCTCTTACAGTGCTTCGTGTTTTTAGGTAAAATCAATAAATTTTATTTAAAACATTTTAAAAACCATGCTCCTCCTTGCCGTAAATCTGAACATATACATCGTAATTGCATATCAGATTTATCTGAATGAACCAAACCCTGTTTTGGTTCTTAGCTGGCAAAAAATAGGCTATTTTGTTTTCTAGCTACTTTTTTTTTCCCTCTCTCTCTCTCTCTCTCCCCTCTTACTGGAAAAGGTCGAGAGAGTATCGTTTTGTTTGTCATATTCTAATAACAGCCATGTGTGAAAACGGTAAATGCCATGATTTAACTGGCTCTCTTATTTCTTTTTCTGTTGTAATCATTCTTTATCATTGCCTTGGGATATGTGGAAAAATATTCGATTTCTCTGCAAACTTAGTATATATTATAACAGTTCAAAAGCAAAAGTATGGACATCGCTCAATGTAATAAAGCCAAAACGTAACTACTCGAATTTCCAACTTTCCATATATTGATAAACCAAAAATTTGTACACCCACTTATCATATGTTCGTTTAAGTCAAAATGGAATCTATTCCTCTTTTATATTGGGTTGAGCGTAAGTGACTCAATAAATTTTTACCTAATGGTAATACTACCATCATGATGGAAAAATAGATGATCACATACAATGAAATGAGAAATGGGTAGATTTGGCTATTTGAAATTGATTACATTTTGGAGCTAGAATTAATTATTTTAATTAAGGTGCTCCAAATTTCAATCAATTGCAATTTTAAAGACACAATTAATAGTTCAATTAAAGTGATCCTAAAACTCGTGTTTGATTAAAGAGAATAAGTAAAAAAAAAAAAAAACCAAGTCAAGCAAGGAAGTCCTATAAGTTATGCAAATAAGATAAGAGTCGTGTAAGCTCGTAATTTCCATATATATGAGAGTGTGTACATGTGAGTAGCAAAAATATTTATTGGATGGTTAGATGAGGTTCATTGATAAGATTAAAAGAATATGAAAGCATGGATCAAGGATGTGAATTATCCATTTGGAAGATCCAACAACTCATTTTTATTAGGTCCATTAAATATTTTGTAGAAACACAAAATTAACCTATATGTATGTGTATACTTGTTAAAATTAAATTCAATGTTACAATCTACAATAGTGTTAGTAGTATTAATAACACAAAAAATTAAATAATATAAGCAAAACTAGTAGAACTTAAGTTTTGATTTCCTGATTAGGTTTATAGGTTTTTAACTAGAGTTAAAATCTTATCAATTAGGATTTTATAATTTAGTTGTTGTTGTTTCATTGAAGTTGTTATTAATCTTAAAATATTTTGAAGCTTTATAAGGTTGAATAAAAGATTTGGAAGGCTTGTAAAATCTTGCTAATTTTAAAGTTTAATTTCTTTTTCAAGATGGAAAGGTGTAATTTTTGTGTTTTAAAGTAGTTTTAGATAAAGAAACTCGACTAAGGTGCTTAAAGTTGAATCCCCCACTTTCAAGATTGATTTTAGGGGTTTGACCTCTAAGGCGAGTAGTATGTTTTTTGGTTTTTAAGGTTGGAATTTGAACAAATTTGAAGTTTTAATTTAATTTTTTTTGTCTATAATTATCGGTTTTAGGTGATTGTGTGTTTCTTGTGGGAATAAAATAGTGAACCCAACTTATATGAAACCTTGAGTTGGTGAGTGTTTTTTGTGCTTAAACTAATACTGATAACTATTTTGAATAGGTAGGTCTCGAATTAAGTATTTGTTGCTTATTAAGGGATGGACATTGAAATGAACTTGTGGTTAAGCACCAATGGCACTTCAATTGTAGATAAGGGATTGTCAATATGAGACAATATTGTCTATTATTTATAGATGGAGGCAATGAGTCAAGTTATTGATGGATGATATAGGCTAATCACGTGTCATGGATATGGATAAATTGTTGGATTCATTTGAGAATTTATGTACAAGATGATAGGTTACATGCCTTTACTGCCTCCCATTAAAAAGATAATTAACTAAGAAAGTATGTGATGTTTGTTTTTTTATTGTTGCATTAGTATATCTTTGTAGGCATGTATACAATGTAGCATATGTTTGTGAATCATGTAATATTTCCTTACTCATAGTATTTTATTTTATTCATAAGACAAATTTGATGGCTTCACATGGTACATACATACATACATACATACATACATACATACATACATACATATTACACAAATGAGATAATATAGTCATGCACATGAAGATTCAATAGTATAACATTACACATATATGATCATATATGTATATATGTGTATGTGTTTATATAGAATGTTATTATATAGATTAATGGTATAAAATTTCATTGAACCAACACTTATTTTTATAAATCAAGTTGAACTTGAAACTAGATCAAAATGAACATGTTAATGGGGCTCAAATTCTTCATCTAAACTATTTAAAGGCTAAATATAAAATATGGAAAATTGGCGAGCTTTACATGGGAGCTTTGTCTCCTTGCATGGCAAGAATACATGAACTTCCATGAGACTTCATCAACTTTACATGGCGAGCTCAAATGAAAATGTAGACGAACACATTGCATGGAAAAATATTACAAGCAACATCAACTTTGTTTATTTCTATGTTGTGGATTTACAATAGTGAAGACTTATTACTTTATGATAACTAGTCATTTTATGCAATCATTATTAGTATTAGTTATTGTGGTAATTTATGAGATTTTGAGTTATGTCTATCTTTGTTTTTATGACAAGTATGCCTTTACTGGATTATTAGTTTAGGTAGCCCTATTTTCTATTTTATAACACTTTTACCCTTAAGGTTATAGAGGGTTAGTCTTTTATATTCAATTACAAATATTCTATTCAGTTAGTGGATCTTTAATATTGCAAACCCTAAAGAGAACTTTGTTCTTCTTTTTATAAAACTTATCAATTTAGTTGAATTGTGGCATTCAAAATCCTAAATCTTATCAATTCCTATTGAAATATGGCGATCAACAACCTTATTTAATTTAATCATGGTGCCTCTTAACTTGTCGATTAGATTAAACAAAACCCTAGTTCAAGTTAATTTAATTGTGGCATCATTAACTTATCAATTAAATTAATTTGTTCATATCATATTTTAATTTTAGTTGTTTCATAAATTATAAAAACAAAAAAAATAATAAAATACAAACACTAAACCCTAATTTAATCAACCCTTTAAAAATCATACCAATATTTTTTTTCCTTAAAATCTACTTAGATCACATTGGTATTAAGGCCTAGGGTTTTCTTAGAGTTATTCTTACAAAGAGCAATGGCTTTTGGTGTGCTTATGGAGGTGTAAGATTGGCTAGCAAAGGTGGTGTGTCATAGGTGGTTAGTTTTTTTTTTTTTTTTCCTTTACAGTTTGAATTTTAGTTTATATATATATATATATATATATATGTATGTATGTATGTATGTATGTATGTATATTATAACAAAGATGAAAATTTGAAGTTGGGGGAATTAACAAGTGTTATAGATTTGGGAAGTAGTGAAGGTGGTGTGCCATAGGTGATTAAGCCTCAATCACAAATTAAGTGTATGATGGGTTAACTCATTGTGGCCATGCCTCTTAGTGACAAGAAGAATGTTTCAGGAATTTTAAAGCTTGTATAGATAATTTTATGAATGTAGCTAAGCATGGTAGTGTTAGAAGAGTAGATATGCCAAATGAAAGTCATGGTGATGCCATATTGGAAATAGAGGTGTTTAAGGTGCACCAATAGGTGGTAATGGTGATAATTCAAGAGTACGAGCAAGTGCCAAAGGGGGTGTGAGTAGAGGTGCTCATTAATGGGGCATAGTGGATGCTGATGATGGCGAGTGGAGGCTTAGGTGGCTGCAAGGCTCAAGCTTAGTAAATGATTCCACTATTTGATGGCTCTAGCAGTGTTGATGATTACTATGTTTGGCTAGACAAGATTGAAAGGGTTTTCAAAATGTCATGATGATGATGTGAGAGTTAGGTTAGCTATAGTTGAGTTCATAGGTTATGCTTAGCTTTAGTGAAAGAGTGTGATGAATCATTAAAGGGACCAAAGGGTGATTGAATTGCCTTTCTAGAGGAGACAAAAAAGTTGATGCATCAGTGATTCGCACCTTCTTATTATTGCTAAAATTTATATATGAGAATGCAAACTCTATGATAAGTAGGCGATAAAAGTGTAGAAAATACCGTTGTACATTTCTGTTACTAGGCTAGAATATAGGTTATCCTATGCTATGGAGCTTTAAAGAGTGAATACCTTAGAAGATGACATGTGGTTAAAGACTACCATAGAGCAATAGAGAAATATAATGCCTTCAAGACATCGGGTTATTTCTCAATCTTCAAGAAAAATGAGTAACCAAGAAAAATGAGCAAGCAGATGAGAGGAAAATTGAAAGAGGTATAAAGAGAGGAAGATTTCCTACCATAGGAGATTTAAAGGTGCAAAATGTTGAGGGAGCTAAAAGAAAAAAGAGTAATTAGTTGAAGTGTTTTAAATGTTTAAGACATAGACACATAACTTCACAGTGTCTAAATTGTAGGGTCCTTGTAATTCATGGCGATGGATCACATGTAAAAAATGAGGTAGAAGATAATGTAAAGGATATTGTGGAAGAGTTTACTAAAGGTGTGTAGGGTCCTTGCATGCCTATAAATGGAGTTGGTAAGAAGATAATGATTATTACTCCATCTATAGAGAATGATCAAAGAGAGACATCTTCTATATCAAGTGTTATATAGGTACATGTTTAGCTATTACCAATAGTAATAGTTACATGAATGTGACCGATTTGATAGTGGTGGAAACATTTAGACTACCAACAATTACACATCCAAATCCTTGAATCCTTAAAGGCTTCAATGATTTGATGATGTAGGAGGTGTTAGAGTAAAGAAACGAGTGAAGGTATCACTTTAGATTTCTAGTAGTTATGTGAATGAGATCTTATGTAATGTTGTTCCAATGAGTGCATCACATACACTATTGGAGAGACCATGGATGTTTTCATCAAATACCATATGAAGGATGGGAAGAAAGTTAAGTTGTGTCCTATAAGTCCTATTGAAATCAAGAATGCATATAGGTAGATAAATAGTGGCAAGAAAAAGAGTATTGATGCTGGAAAAGTATGCATGGCCTAAACATCGAGATGAGACTAATGCTATAAGGTATTGTAATGGAGTTATTGGTGTGAAAGTTTCTAGAGTTGGTGTTGAGATGCTTTGGAAGTTGCTGGTTCAAGGAGACTTCGATGAGTATGTTAAAGAGTTGGTTAGTGGAGACAATGCTTGAGCTAAGGAGGCCTAAACATCATTACATACTATTTACTGAGTTTTCTTTCCACAGGCACTAGCTATTACTTGATCCTTAGGTTCCAAAAGAGGAAATCTTTTTTAGCCCAATGGTGATGATGGGGAACAAATTCCTCATCCAAATTTTTTTATGGCTTATTACATAATATGGAAAATTGGCAAACTTAGCATGAGAGCTCTATCGACTACTCATGGCATGAATACATGAAGTTGCATGAGTCTTCATAAAATTTTTACATGGTGATCTTGCACGAAAACATAGATGACATTGCATAAAAAAAAAATATTACAACCAGCTCCAACTTTGTTTATATTCCTATGGTGTAGACTTATGGAAGCGATCAAGACTTATTGGTTTATGATATTTACTTATTTTATGTAATTATTTTTTAGTATTAGTTATTAAGGCTATTTATGAGATCTTTAGTTATGTTTATTTTTGTCTTTATGACAATTATACCCTTTTTGGGTTATTAGGTTGTATTGGTTAAAGTCTTATTTTCTATTTTATGACACTTTTACTCTTAGTGTTACAAAGGGCTAGTCTTTTATATTCAATTAACGAATCTTTGATATTGAAAACCTTAAAGAGAACTTTTCTTTTCTTTTCATAGAACTTACCAATCCAGCTGAATTATAACGCTCAAAACCTAAATCTTATTTATTCCCATTAGAATTGTGGTGATCAACAATCTTGTTTAATTTAATAGTAGCATCTCTTGACTTATGGATTAAATTAAATAAAACATTAGTTCAAATTAATTTAATTGTGGCACCCTTGACTTATCAATTGAATTAATTCATTCATACCATCTTTTAATTTCAGTTATTACACAAATTATTAAAACTTAAGAAAAAATAATATGAGTAGACTTTTCCTTGAAATCTACTCGTATCAAAAGTATTGCCAATAAAGAATAAAAATGAATATTGTAGATGGGGGGGGTCCTAGTAGGACTGGTCATGTGCATATCCCATGAGTACCACACTGCACGTGAATTTAGAGAAAAGCAATTTAAAGATGGCACATGATGGGATAACTAGGGAGAGAGTGGCAGGGAAGAGGAACAGGTAATCTCAAGCGTCTTGAATGCATAGGTGACTGGCAAGGAAGCTAAGGGGACCTCAAGCATCAACTTTGTAGTTCTTGGGCAATGGAGATCGTTCTTCACCTTATCTCTTATTCGATCTTTAAGAGCAAAAAACTCTTGGTGGAACACCATTTCTCTGATATCTGGAATTCAGGAAAAGGTCCCCTAATGGGAGGAATGACTGAATATTTATAGACTCTTGACCTAATGATATCCATTAGATCACTGTAGCGGTCAACGAGTAAGATGAAGTTTGCTTAATTTAAGTTTATCCTAATGAGTTTGTCATAGGCCCAAGACCAATAGCCTTCCTCATAAGTACATGAGCTTGCCTGAGAAAGGTTGGATGTGAATGGATGATCCCTATTCTGAGCCCACTAAGTCAATTCTCCTTGAATCATCCTAATAATTGGACCGGACTTATAAAGCCTTATCACCACGCCCAATGAGTCAAGCCACATAATCAATGGGCTTAACCCAATATATTTACACAATATTTTTAGCCCTCTACATTTTGCCCCCTAACTAAAATCCTTTGAATGAAGTCAAAGGGGTTTGGGAATTAGATAAACCTTCCTAATGACTATGAAATTGTTTGGCGCATATGCACTTGTAGAATAACTGCACCACTACCGCATACACATCTTGTGTGATTCATATTACAAAAGCTTGGGGCTGATGTACATATAATTATTTTCTTTTTTAGTGTGCAAGATTGTAGCACCATTTAATTGCGTGTGTCTCCTTTAAGCTCATCGAAATGACTTTGCTCATAAAACAACATATGCATAAATTTTCTTCAATAGACAATCCATATATATATATATATATATATATATATATATATATATATATTTCTTTTAGAGTATTTGGCTTATCAAGTTACCTTCCATTTTTGTGGAGTACCTGGTTCGTTAACTTGTCTTCAATGTCTCCATTCTCTATTAATGACTTCAATTGACTTGCTGATTCTAATCCATGGAAGTGTACCAATAAATCCATATATTATGTGCACATTAATTTTTACAGGAGCAGAAGTTATGGATAATAATAATAACTTCATGTTTGGGACTACCTTAGCATATCGTATATCATTGATATATTATTGAACAAATAATATATATATATATATATATATAAACCACTTCAAATCTCTTATGGAAGATCACACTTATCATCCCCCTTTATTTTCTTTTCTTTTAGCAAGTAATAATATCTTTGGCAATCTTCTTTGTGAAATTTACTTCCTTATATGCTTTATATTAGACCTAGTAATGATTTTGTTGCCTCCCACACTATTAATTGACATTCCTTATATAATTTTACCATTCAATTAAATGAAAAGTGCATAGCCTATCTTCAGACACAATCTTTCTTTTCCTTATTTGTCTTAAGATGGTTGCTGCCCTTAACTCCACCCTTGCTTTATAAATTAGTTTGTTCATACTTGAGGCGCTCACATTAATGGTAAAGTGTCGAAGTTCATGTAGTACATTTTTTTTTTTTCATTTTTGAATTCTTATACTATTCTTGTATTTTTCTCACAATCACCAATAACTAAGGAGTCATTACATTCGCTACCATTGCAAGTTCGATTCTAAGATAAAGGATCATTGCTTTGTCAATCATCATTATGCTTCAGCATCTTGTGTCGTCGAACATCACAGGTGAGGTTCTTCCATGCTCGTCATTTTTCTCAAAGGCTTATACATGTTATACCCTCCAGCTATACCACCCACACTTGTTCCATAATATCTAGGGCCACCACTTCTCATAAATCCTACACCAGTGTTCCTCATAGTCTCATTCATGGCATCATAACCAACAATCGAAAATTGGGGTGGAATTCTCATCCAGTGAGCCAAATAAACTAAATTCATCCGATAAGCCATTTCACTTATCCATTCTTATGAAATTGTTTTCTTTTTTTTTTAATTTCGAATTGAATTTTTTTTTTTCATTCTTGTTCTCCACAATACTAATTGAGATGGAAAGTCCCTGATAGAGCCATTTTATACTCAATCTTTATAGTATGAATTGTGTTAATTTATTATTGATTTTATAGAAATCATAAGGAAATGGTACTTAATTTTATTATGGTGATAAATCAGGTTAAATGGAGTCAAGAGTGCTAATTCAAGTAAATTAGAGAAGTCATCTACAATTTGGATCAAAGGCAAGGATTTACACCGCCGGAGGAAAGTACATGGGCGTGTAGTTGAAGTACACGACCGTGTACTTAGTTTTGAAGCCACAGGAAAATACACGGTTGAAGTACACGACCGTGTATCTGTCTTGAAGAATCCACGGGAATATACACGGTTGAAGTACACGACCGTGTATCTATCATGAAGAATCCACGGGAAAATACACGGTTGAAATACATGACCGTGTATCTGTCTTGAAGAATCCATAGAAAAATACACGGTTGAAGTACACGACCGTGTATCTGTCTTAAAGAATCACCAGAGGAAGGCATGGCTTGACATCTGGCCGTGGTGGAAGACGTGGCACACACTGGACACAGATGAAGAATTGTAGATTATCCACAAAGGAAGACACGGCTTGAAATCTTGCCGTGTTGTAGGGCGTGCCAGGCGGACGATTATTCATTCCTCGAGATTTACATCAAAAAGGAAAGATATTTTCGTATCTTGCTAGCAAAATATCATCTGCCATTCCTTTAACAATATAAATAGAACTAACCCTAGAGGAGAAAAAGGGAGTTTTTCATCTTGGAGACAAGAAGGAAGGAAGGAGGCAGAGCAAGGAAACCGGGAACAGAGGCTTATTATGTTTTTACTTTTAATTTTCGTTTTGATGATGAACATGTGTAGGTAAGCAGATTTTCTAGCCAAAGGATCATTGATGTTTAATTCTTCACGAATTGTGAGATCTAACTGAGTTGTCTTTAATCTATTCTTTGTTTTTAGATATTTATATATCTTGTGGAAGTTTTGTCAATATTATCTTTGTTGATTGGTATGAATTAGAGCTCTTCTACTCAATTAGCAAGTTAATATATCATCAACTAGCATGTCAAATCCGTAATTGTTTGATAGTTCTAGTCTTGGTGACACAATAACATGTTTGATTATAAAATAGATGATCGAATTCATGTTATGGAGATGTATGATCTTGTTTAAATAGGTTATCTTATAATTTACTGGCATGAATTGGTAGTCTCTCTTGTTTTTAATGCTATTGATAGATTAAATCCTAAGAGCTTGTTTAGGGTTGTCTAATCGATAAGAGAAATAATCAAAGAGCTTGTTTTGATTATCGAGGAAGTAAGGAGAGATAGTTTATTAGAGCTTGTTAATAACCATAACCAGTTTATTTAGAAATAAGAATAGAAAACATTTGCATCGATGATCAATTCCTCGAATTAAACTATCTTGATTCCTTTGGCTAGGCTTTTATCAATATTCGATTTTATTATCTTGTTTCAATATTATTTTGATTCACAAACAAAAACCCCCCATTTTTCTTTTCCTCTTTATTCTCTTTGAATAGAAATATATTTAACCAATCCCTGTGGATACGACCCTACTCACTACTATATGCAAATCATATAATTGTCTAGGAGTAGGTTTTTATTTTTGTTGGATTCGACACCCATCAAATTTTGGCGCCGCTGCCGGGGATTGGTGTCAAATTTATTTCTATTCTTATATGACTCGTTCTTCTCATACAGGTGCACTCGCTTATAATCCAGAGATTGAGAAGACTCTTAAGAGGTTGCGAAGAGAAGCTAGATCACCCCCCGGACCGAACTTGGCATCGGATTTGTCTGATTCATCCATTGATTCTGAAAAAGAAGACGATATGGCAAATCCTGAAAGAACATTGAGAGAATTGGCTGCACCGGATGTGAATCAACAACCACTTTGTATTCACTATCCTGAATTGGCTATTGAGTTTGAGTTGAAATCTGGTTTGATACATCTGCTACCCACCTTTCATGGTCTTGAGAATGAAGATCCTCACAAACATTTGAAAGAGTTTCATATAGTGTGTTCTAGTATGAGGCCGCAAGGAATAACCGACGATCAAATCAAGTTACGTGCTTTTCCATTTTCTTTAAGTACTAGAGCTAAAGATTGGTTGTTTTATTTGCCTCCAGGTTCTATAACCACTTGGACAGATATGGTGAGGCTTTTCTTGGACAAATTTTTCCCCGCATCTAGAGCTGCTAGTATAAGAAGAGAAATTTGTGGTATCGAACAAAGGGATACCGAGACTCTTCATGAGTATTGGGAGAGGTTTAAGCAACTTTGTGCAAGTTGTCCACAACATGGGATATCTAAACAACTTCTCATCTAATACTTCTATGAAGGCCTGCTTCCGATGGAAAGGAAGATGATGGATGCTGCAAGTGGAGGCGCCATAGTAAACAAAACCCCTGGTTAAGCTAAGGAATTGATCTCCATTATGGCTGCTAATTCGCAACAATTTGGGTATAAGCATGATACATCTTCAAGGAAGGTAAATGAGGTAAGTGTTTCTAACCTTGAACATCAAATTTCTAGCCTAACCTCCCTTGTGCAACAGATAGCCCTCAGAAATACACAGCAGGTGAAGGCTTGTGGAATTTGTGCTGCCCCTAATCATCCTACTGACATGTGCCCCACATTGCAAGATGACAATCATGAGCATGTCAATGCGGTAGGAGGATTCCCAGGACAGCCGCAAAGGAAATATGATCCCTACTCGAATACTTGCAACCCTGGATAGAGGGATCATCCTAACTTCAGATATGGCAATAACCCACAAAATTTCCAACAATTCCAGCCTAATCCATCAAACCAAGTACCCCAAGCTCCTTCCACTTCAGGTATGTCTCTTGAGGAAATTGTTAAATCTCTTGCTATTAATACAAAACAATTTCAGGAGGAAACAAAGCAGAGCATTCAAAACTTGGAAAATCAGGTAAGCCAACTTGCTTCTACTGTAAATAGGTTAGAAACTCAAGGTAAGTTACCTTCTCAAACTATTACAAATCCGAAGCAAAGCGTTAATGCAATTACCTTGAGAAGTGGAACAGAATTGCAGGGATCAAATAAGAAAAGACACCCATCTAATCTTGAGGAAGAGACTAAGAAAGAAATTTCAACTCGGAGCCAACAGGACAACCAGATTAGAGGGTCTCTAGTTGAGCCATCAAGGGTCATGTTGACACCACCTCCTTTCCCTTCCAATTTAGCGAAATCCAAGAATGAAGCGGAAGAAAAAGAGATTCTGGAAACTTTTCGCAAAGTTGAGGTAAATATTCCTTTGCTTGATGCAATTAAGCAAATACCTCGCTATGCTAAATTTCTCAAAGAATTGTGCACTAACAAAAGGAAGCTGAAAGGTAATGAAAATATTAGTGTGAGTGAGAATGTTTCAGCTATTATTCAGAAGAAGCTTCCTCCTAAATGTAAGGACCCAGGTATGTTTACTATTCCTTGAAAAATAGGTAATCTTAGAATCATTAAAGCCATGTGTGATCTAGGAGCTTCGATCAATGTCACGCCTTTGTCTGTTTATCAACGTTTGAATGTTGGTCCCTTAAAGGAAACAGGTGTTATTGTTCAACTTGCTGACGGGTCCAATGTTTATCCTGAGGGAGTTCTAGAGGATGTTTTAGTTCAAGTTAATGGGTTGGTTTTTCCTGCTGATTTTTATGTGCTTGACATGGAAGATAATGATTCTCATAATTCATCATTGATATTATTAGGGCGACCATTCCTTAAGACATCCAAGACGAAAATTGATGTAAATGATGGTACCCTCACTATGGAATTTGATGGTGAAATGATTTAATTTAACATTTATGATGCCATGAAACATCCTAGCAATATCTCCCCTGTCTTTGTTGCGGATGTTATTGACCCATCACCACAGGCACCAAAGCTAGAATCAAAACCCTTACCTGAACATCTAGCCAGGAATGTCTAGCCAAAGACGTTAAAGAAAGGCGCTTCATGGGAGGCAACCCATGTCAAAAAAAAAAAAAAAATCAATTTTAGTTTTGTTTTGATTCTTTCTTTTGGATCAGCTGCAGCAAGGATACATATCATCAGATGACACTCTCTAGTGCTTAAGGGGAGAACTCCAATACCAGGGAAGTACCAGTATTCCCTTTCTCTTATCCTCTAATGTTCCTTGTGTTGTTAATTCCTCTTTAATTGTGCTGAATTAGGAACAGTGAGGACACTGTTCAAGCTAAGTGTGGGGGAGAGAATAATAAATATAGAGGATAGAGAATTGACTCATACTTTGAATGTTTGTCCTTAAGCAATTTTAAGCCAAAATTTTTTAAAATTATCATGAAATCTAGATATTGTACTAAATGTTGTAATAAGCATCTACAAAATGTGAAATTGACTTGTTCAAATGCTTTACTCACCTACTGCTGTGATTAGAATACTTGGTTAAAATTAAGTAGTGAAATCTTTAAGAAACAAATTTACCTTGTATTTAGCTTTAGAATTGGAAGTCTAAGAGTAAGTCGAGTCCCTAAGTGAAAAATAAACAAGTTTACTTCTAGGTTATATTAGCAACTGTATACTCTTTGAAGTTGTTGTGAAAAAAAAAAAAAATCAAGCATAGCCATTACTCCAATAATTCAAGTAATTGAGTTAAGAGTATTCAAACTTGAATGTTAGAGTGAGGAAAAGTCCGTAGGGGTATCTCAAAACCCGGTCACTTGAGTGACGAGATCGGGATGTGCCGACTCAATGAACTCACTATAACGATAAGGGCGAAAAAGGCAAAAGTTCATGAAAAGAAGCGGGCAAAAACCCGTCAAAATAGATGCTTGATTAAATCAAAAGAACAATGAATGTAAACATTCATTGAATGAAACAAGACTTATAATAAAAAGGGAGAAAATCTATGGAAAGAGTTGATACTATATGCTTTTACTTTAGGTTGCAAGGATTCTATACTTGCTAATATCCAATGAAGTTTAATTGGGTGTTTTTCCTTAGTGGATTAAGTATTTACTTTTGGAATAAAAATTCTTTTGCTAAACATGAGGATTAAAGTTTGTTTTGTTTAAATTAGCTATTAAATTTTGTCCATGGTAATTTGATCACATGAAACCAGTTTGGTTGAAGTAGTAGACATTAAAATTACAAGTCATGAATTACAAATGAATAGATGCTTGGAATGATGAAAAGAAAGTTCGTATAATCTATAACAGATTTCTCAATTGATTTGATTCAATTGCTTGAGGACAAGCAAGAATTTAAGTGTGGGGGAATTTGATAGAGCCATTTTATACTCAATCTTTATAGTATGAATTGTGTTAATTTATTATTGATTTTATAGAAATCATAAGGAAATGGTACTTAATTTTATTATGGTGATAAATCAAGTTAAATGGAGTCAAGAGTGCTAATTCAAGTAAATTAGAGAAGTCATCTACAATTTGGATCAAAGGCAAGGATTTACACTGCCGGAGGAAAGTACATGGGTGTGTAGTTGAAGTACACGGCCGTGTACTTAGTTTTGAAGCCACGGGAAAATACACGGTTGAAGTACACAACCGTGTATCTGTCTTGAAGAATCCACGGGAATATACACGGTTGAAGTACACGACCGTGTATCTGTCTTGAAGAATCCATAGAAAAATACGCGGTTGAAGTACACGACCGTGTATCTGTCTTGAAGAATCACCAGAGGAAGGCACGGCTTGACATCTGGCCGTGGTGGAAGACGTGGCACACACTGGACACAGATGAAGTATTGTAGATTATCCACAGAGGAAGACACGGCTTGAAATCTTGCCGTGTTGTAGGGCGTGCCAGGCGGACGATTATTCATTCCTCGAGATTTACATCAAAAAGGAAAGATATTTTCGTATCTTGCTAGCAAAAGATTATCTGCCATTCCTTTAACAATATAAATAGAACTAACCCTAGAGGAGAAAAAGGGAGTTTTTCATCTTGGAGACAAGAAGGAAGGAAGGAGACAGAGCAAGGAAACCGGGAACAGAGGCTTATTATGTTTTTACTTTTAATTTTCGTTTTGATGATGAACATGTGTAGGTAAGCAGATTTTCTAGCCAAAGGATCATTGATGTTTAATTCTTCACGAATTGTGAGATCTAACTGAGTTGTCTTTAATCTATTCTTTGTTTTTAGATATTTATATATCTTGTGGAAGTTTTGTCAATATTATCTTTGTTGATTGGTATGAATTAGAGCTCTTCTACTCAATTAGCAAGTTAATATATCGTCAACTAGCATGTTAAATCCGTAATTGTTTGATAGTTCTAGTCTCGGTGATACAATAACATGTTTGATTATAAAATAGATGATCGAATTCATGTTATGGAGATGTATGATCTTGTTTAAATAGGTTATCTTATAATCTACTGGCATGAATTGGTGGTCTCTCTTGTTTTTAATGCCATTGATAGATTAAATCCTAAGAGCTTGTTTAGGGTTGTCTAATCGATAAGAGAAATAATCAAAGAGCTTGTTTTGATTATCGAGGAAGTAAGGAGAGATAGGTTATTAGAGCTTGTTAATAACCATAACCAGTTTATCTAGAAATAAGAATAGAAAACATTTGCATCGATGATCAATTCCTCGAATTAAACTATCTTGATCCCTTTGGCTAGGCTTTTATCAATATTCGATTTTATTATCTTGTTTCAATATTATTTTGATTCACAAACAAAAACCCCCCATTTTTCTTTTCCTCTTTATTCTCTTTGAATAGAAATATATTTAACCAATCCTTGTGGATACGACCCTACCCACTACTATACGCAAATCATATAATTGTCTAGGAGTAGGTTTTTATTTTTGTTGGATTCGACACCTATCAGTCCCAAATTAAGGATTGATAGTGACGATGTTAAGTATGTGTCCATCTTTAGTACTGTAATGGTCACTGCCATTGAGAAAGCTAAAGACCGAAGGTAGCGGTCTCTGTTAAAGGAAGGCTCTTTAATCTTCTTCTTTAAAACTACTAAAGCCTAAATCTGTATAATAGTCAGTCATTAACACCCACTCTGGCTCCATGACATAGCCAACCTCACACTATACTAGCTTCTACTGCACGTAGCTTCTCCATTTGCGTGAATATAAAGAGCTTTTAAAAGAATGGCGATAGAAAACAAGGATAGCAACATGGTGCTCTTCTCTTTGTCGCCCCCCCCCCCCCAACTTTTTCCTAAATATTTATGCAATGTAAATGATGCTCATGCCCATTCTGTGTGCAAGCTTCACTACATAACTTTAATTGCAGATCAACTAAACTTTCTTCCTCGATAAAGACAAATGTAAATGCACCTTTTTACAAGTTCATCGAGTGCACTCTTCTAAGAGCTCATTTTGGTCTTCAACTTTCAACAACCAGAATTATAGTTTTCCATAACTGCTTGAATCACTCCTTGATCTGTTCAGCCTCTTCTTTAAGAAGTCATGCATGTTCCTCTTCTAAAAGTGTAACTCAAGATTCAAGCTCAGCAATTTATGCTTGCTTCCGCTCACGAGAGCACGCAGTGGATTCTCGGGTTTTTATCATCCCCCTCTGCTTCTACTGTGTAGCCTTATTCACAACAGGCTCTTCCACAGCTCTCCTCTTCTCTCTCCCACTTCCAACACTAACAACCACTCTGCCATCTCCCTAACCGCTCCTAACAACAGTAATTGCTCCAACCTGACTTGGAAGCCCAACCGATGCCTCGATGCCTCCATAACCAACCGCCCTAACTTCCGCCTCCATAGCAGCCACCTCGGCTCTAGACAAAAAGTTCTCCAAAGTCATCCCACTAGCTCCACCGTTACCATTATTCACATTGTTGTTCCCGTTGATACTCACGGTTGTGGTGGTAGCGAAGTTGGTGGTGGTGGTGTTATCTCTAGCAAAAATGTCCTTCTAGACCTTGTCAACAAACTTGTCGAGCGTAGGGGTAGAGTTGTCATCGAGGTGGATGTTATGGAGGAGGTCGTCCATGGTGGTTTCAGCAAGAGGGGTAATTTTGGAAGATTGGTCTTGGAGATCGGCTATGAGAGCGAAAAGGGATGTTATAGAGGATTCACGACATGGCAGATCCGGATTAGTCGTTCTCGTCATTGATGGCGTCAACACCTTTGACGATGCCATAATTCTTCGAAATTGTTAAATTTTTTTCCCCGATTTCCTCGCCCTTTCCGGACCTACGGAATCGATTTACAGTTGTTGTTGTATATATATATATATATATATATTATTTTAATCTTTTTCACCCTTTTCTCTTTTTTTTTAATTTTAGGTTTCATCTCAACTTTGGTAATATTGTGTATTGATGGAAAAAAACACAAAAGTGATCAAGCAAAAAAACTTGCTGATGCACTCAGATGGGCATCCACCATCGATCCCGAGTCCTCAAGATGCGTGGTAGGATGAAACTATCTCTAAAGATACCTTATGGGAAAAAATCAAACGTCGGGAGTTCTATGCGATAGCTCACACGGATAGTATGCTTTACTTTATCAGATGCAAGCCTCATGCTAGCTCAAGAGATGCCATCAACATGAGTTCAATTTTGCGCTTTAGGAATAAAAGGAATGAACTTCCCCTCTCAACCACTCAGTTTACATTCCTTAAGTAGCCACCCTCCAAGTGGAAATTTTGGATAGAACATATCATCTCAAAGTCAAAGTATGTGACTCTTTTAGAAAAGGCTAGCGTCTTCCATGTCGTTACTACTTCCACCCGCCTATAGTTCCCACATATAAGCAAGTCGGAAGTGTGGCGAGAAATCATCTGTCGCCGGAGTACTCAGACTCATACATTCACCACTTTATGGGGGGAAATCACTTTGACACTTGAGGATGTGGTCTTTCTCCTAAACTTAACTAGTTTTAGGCAAACCAACATTGCCACTATTAAAGTGTCTTATAAGGAGCATAATTTTCAAATGTCTTTACTAGATGCCTTGAAAGCTACTCACAACAGCAAGAGGAAGTCGTGTTTCTCTTCCCGGCTCGCATACTTCTTTGAGGAGCAAAGGAAGGACAAACCTTGGGTTTCTCGCCTAGGTTGTAGACAAGAGTAAGTATTCTCATCCATTTTGAATATGCCTTTATAGTTGTGTACTTATACCTTTCTCACTTTTTTTGTGTCATTTTTATACATATGAGCTTGCAGCTTTTATAGCTTATTGGCTCTCTCTGTTTGTGTTCCCTAGTAGACCAGAAGAAAGTGTGAGCCCCTGGCTATTTTCCTTAGCCATACGAATTGCTCAAGGTGAGTGCTTCGCACTAGGTCCCCTTTATCTAGGCTCTTTATATCGACGCTTGGATCTATACCACAAGGCTTTGGTTCTTTTAAAGGGGCATGTTAGGTCCAACCTTGCTCTTCCTAGAGCATGAGCTTGAATTGAAGGAACTATTGAGCAGGCACTTTTGTAGCTTATCGACATTGAGTCAGAATTTACGTTTTGCCCTTATGTGAAATGGATTGCTAGTTATAAAGATAAGATTGAATTATATCCTCTAAGCTCAAAGGATGAGGTAACCTTAGTAGATAGGTGTAAGAGCCTCCACAATTCTGAGGCAAGATTTATTATATGGTGTACTCTAAGGAGTTTACCCTCCCTCCTAGATAACAAAGACTCATTTTAGTTCTATCTAGAGTGAAAGGTTGTAGTATATTCTCCCCATAAGCCAGCTTAGGTTTAACCAAGGGGTACCCCGTGTGATTAATATTTCTAACAACTTCGAGTTGTGTTATCGGTTACTCTTACCAGGTGACTGCAAAAATATTCATCCAGAAGTGTGGTAGTTATACTTTCCTTCTACAAGTTGCTTTAAGGTTGCTTCTCCTGGCTGGCTAACATATTAGTCAAATTGTTTGCATGGCTTTCAAGTGTATGCTTTTGCTTTAGTAGATGATACACTTCGTTTGCCTACTGTGTACAGTTGGGAGTTCTGCCTTAAATTACCACCTAAGCCCAAGCTTATTAGAGATGCCCAAAAGACTATTAAAGAGGTGGATCAGCAATCAGCATCTCCTACTGATGTGGTATTAGGGAGATCCTCTAAGAATAAACACCCATTTCTTCCATCAATAGAGGGTAGACAGGCCAAGCATACCTTTATTTATAAGGTAGCATCCTTGTATATTTCTTGTTATTATGTATGTACATGTGGTCTTTTTTACTAACCGCCCTTGTCTATTATATATGTGCAGGTTAAGATGGGCTCTGAAGTTTTCTCTAGTACTTCTACTGATTCAGCGACCATTTCAATTCGAGTTAACAATGATCAAGACTTGGTGAATTATGCAAAATCACTAGTTAAAGATGGCAGAAGCCATGATGATGATTTTAAAGAGCTACATGACTCTATTAGAGTTAGAGCACTTACTGCTAGTACTAATGAGGCAATTATAGAGATAAACAAGGATAATGATAACAATGATGCTGGTGACCATGCCAATGTACTACTTTGCTCAAGTACATATGAAGATGAGTTATATGTAGCTCCTATGGATATCCTTCCTCCCCCAGTCACTACAATGTCTCTACGAGACAAGGAAGCGACTCCAAAGGTTTATGCTATGGTAGAGGAGACTACATCCTTTCAAGGATTCACTATGCCTTCTCGGCTATTGGACTCATTAGAGACCCTTGATGCTATAGATAGAGACTTTTAGGTTGAGTCTCCTGTGCTAAGGACTAAGCTAGCTTGCATTATGGTGAAGATGTTGGGGGAAACTGTGTTATTCTTGAACAGGCCTTGGAATTCCTTATCAAAGGCAGAACTTGAGTAGGAGATTAAATGCATTGAGGGGGGTAGCCTTCTAAGGTTCAAAATTAACAACTTAGAGCTTGTTGCTACTAAAGCCAAGAGGCTGCTAAGTTACTACACTGTCAAGAGGCGGCATGATGAAATGATGAGTAAAGTGCAAGCATTACAAGAAGCAGTTAAAGCAACCAATCTTGAAATAAAGGCACTTTTACGAGACTGAGATCTTAAGTCCTCAATAGGCCTAGATTGTCTTCTATAGTTCAACATGATTATGCTTTTGTTTTCATTTTAAAGCATTACATTGAAATCAATAAAGTTATTTGTCTTTATTTTGTTTTTATATATGTGTGATCATGACTTATTCGCATGTACGTGCAATGAGTGATGCTAGTCACAATCACATTATTTAGTTAAGTTATTATGTTGCGCATCGAAGCAAAGCTTACTTGCTAGCAACAATACATTAAATGGTTGAAACGATCAATTGTGCTTAAGCAGTGATAGTGGTGTTTATTGCGTAGTTCAACATACTAGCATTGATGGTTAAGAGGGATGTCTTATACACCCATAGTGCCAATGGCAGCTTATCATGCCATTCTTTGTGATTTTTATACACCATACGACTAAGTACTTTTAAAAGAGTCTTATTTGTTACTTCTGCTAGGCAATTTCCTTTTAGGTAGTAAGGTGTGGACTTCACGTAATCGATACCATAGGAGGCCAATAGTTATCGTACATCCGAGTTGATGAAGGGTGTACCATTGTTTGAAAGAATGCACTTTAGGATTCCAAAGTGGCAAATGACATGTTCTTTGTAAACACCTCATTTTTTTGCCCTCTAATCATAATTAATGTTTTTTTTTTCAATTTTTCTTCTATTTTTCAAAAATGAAGAAAAAATAATGACAAAAATAAAATAAATAGGAATAATACACCAATTTTGGAAAATGAAGGTAGAAATAACAATAAAAGAAATTAAGGAATTTTTATAAAATTTTAGAATTTTAAAATAATATAAAATTAATAAAAATTGCCACGTGTATATACAATTTGCGCACAATAAAAAACTGAGAAATGGGCTAGCCTAGTTGGTCCAATCGTTGGCCTCATGCGCACAGGGGGGGTCAGGTCATAGGTTTGAAACTTGGGGGAGGCACTTCGTGCCATTTTGCAATTTTTTTTCTTTCAGCTGCCATGTAGCAGCACGCGATTGGACGACACAAGCGCATGTGCCTGGTACGTGCTCGTCTCCTACCTCCATCCGAGATCGATGTCGATGCGGGAGAAGTGGAATCCGACCATTTTGATTCGATTTTTTTCATAAATCCAGCAAATTTAAACTAAAATAAGATAAACACCATCAAATTAACATCAATCTTAAAAAAAAAAAATGGATGAGGATGGGTCTCAAGGGCGAAGGAGATTCGAGCTTATCAAGCTCAGTTTTAGGAGTCTATAAATAGGACTTTACAAGAGGAGGTTCCAAAAGCAATCAAAAGACAAAAAGTAGAAGAACAAAAAAAAAAAAAAAAACCTTGTCGGAGTTCTCCCTCTCTCTCTTAAACCCTTACCGATGACCTTCGAACTGCCACATTAAGGTGGTTTTCGACGAAAACCACCATCACCATTAGCTTCCCCACCTTCGGAAAGCTCAGAAGCACTCACCAATCGATGAAAAAGGCCGCCGAAAAGCCATCATCGAAGAGCTCCAACCGCCGTATACGTGACTTGTTCCGACCTGCGAACCCTAGCCGATCCGATCCAATCCAACCCACGTCCAGGTTAGCCAAATCCCTCCTTTTTATTATTTTTATTTATTTATTCATTTACTATTATAAAAATAAAAAATGAAATGAAAAAAATAATAAAATAATGTTTTATTAGAATTAGGTTTAAAGTTTTAATAAATAAATAAATATATATGTCTATTATAATAATAGATAATTAATAAAAAATAATAAAAGTTATATTAATAATAAAAATTAAAAATTGATTAATAAAAATGATAAATATTTTTATCACTTAGAAAACTTCTTTTCAAAAAAAATAATAATATATATAATTGATTTTTTTTTAGAGGTTTTAGTTATTTGAGAAAAAATAAAATAAAAATAATAATAATAATAAAGCTTAGACTTAGAATTTAAAAAAATAATAAAATGATAATGATAAGAGTAAATTAACCCTTGTAAATCATGGGCATTAATGATGAATTTGTGTAGTCTTTTGAATAAAATCAATGCGGATTCGGTACTTAACAGATAAATATATCAGTTTCAGGGTATAATACCAAAGAGAAGGAGAAAGATAATAAAAGGAGCATGACTGAAGCTTAAAAGATCAAGTTAAAGCCACTTATGGACAACACAGGGAAAGCCACGCTCATGTCATGAACCGTGGGCACACCTGAAGATGAAACATGTCCCTTGGAAAGGAGCACGGCTTGTGATAGGGGTGTGCTTGAAGCCGTGGCAGACGCTGCGAAGACGTGGAAAGCTCCAGAACTTGGCACGGTTTATAATCTAGCCGTGTTGCCAGTCGCGTTACTAGCCATGTTACTAGCCGTGCCAAACACTGAACAAGAATGAGGAATTACAGATTATCGACCAGAGGGAGACACGGTTGGAAATCTGGCCCTGTTGTTGGGCGTGTCAGGCGACTGTTATTCACTTGTCGAGATTCAATTGGAAAAGGAAAGATACGACTGCATCTTTCCAGCTAAAGATGCTTGGCCATTCCTTAGGAAGTATAAATAGAACAACCCTAAGGAGAGGAGAGGAAGGCGGCACAAGAGAACCCTAGAGAAGAGAAGTTGTTGCCAAAATAGTTTTCGGATTTGAAGCCAAGATATTTCGTGTTTGAATTTTCCTTATGGACTCAATTATTTTCTGTTTTGTTCTTCTTATTAGATTCATGAGTAGCTAATTGTTTCATACCTGGTCCCTTGAGAAACCCCTGATTGTCATGTAACAGAATTGTTGTTGTTCAATAATTAATTATAATCTTTGAGTTTATTCATGTTGCAATCATAGTTGTTCATCTTGATATATGCGCAGTATTAGGATGGGATTAGATCTCTGTTATTAAGATTGAGAAATCATTTAATAGAGTAGATCTAGCATGAATAAAAAGACCCCTTGTAATCCTAGAGATAGTTTATAGGAGGTTTTCTGTATTGAACGAGGTCATTGTGGTCCGGTTCAATTGAGAGTCCTAGGATTTTATTGCAATCTTAATTATGTTAATTAAAGAGAGATCTTAATTGACTTAATTAGGATTAGAGATTAGTGATCTTGAGAAAGACCCTAATCTAGTGTAAGAAACTCCGCAGATCAGAGATGGGGTATTAATCATTGGAAAGTTTGGAATTGAATAAAAGTTGCATGAGAATTAGGGGTGGGTCTTGGGCAGGGTATGTTTAGATCATTGAATTAATTAAGGGAGTGTTTGAATATATTTACTTTGTTCATTTTATTCGTTTCTTTCGGATTTAAGCAATAATTAGGATAATTGAGATCATCAATAGTGAGAAGTTAAATAGTAGGATAATCGTTAGTACTAGTACTTATAAGTCTTCATGGGATCGATACCTGTACTTCTATGCTATACTACTAATCGATAGGTACACTTTCCTGAGAACTGATCGTAAGCTAGGATTGAGTATAGGGTTAAACTTGTTAGAACGGTCAGATTGTACATCAAGTTTTTGGCGCCGTTGCCGGGGACTTGTAATATTAGGAAAACTTGACGCCTACTACTTTAACTATAATTTTTTTTTTTTTTTAGTTATTTCCATTAACTTCATTTGTGCTTCCATTCAAATTTGTTGAGGAAACTAAGTTCATTGTTTGTCTGTCGCAGTTTATGACAAGGAGCTCTTCATCTAAGCTTCTTGACTTTGATCCTAAGATTGACCAAACTTTTAGAAGGCGATTGAGAGAAACTGGACCAATGGCAGATGAACGAAGGACGATGGTTGAATATGCTCGACGTACTCTGAGCAGCACTGGGTCGTGTATTGTGCAACCAGCAATAGAGGCCAACAACTTCGAAATCAAGGCCTCTACAATGCATATGATTCACAACCAATGCCAGTTTGACGGTTTGTCTGACGAGGATCCTCATGCGTACATTCAGATGTTCTTAGATATTTGCACAATTGTCAAGCAAAACGGAGTATCTGAGGAAGCACTGAAATTACGACTTTTCCCTTTTACTCTCCGGGGGAAAGCAAGGCAGTGGTTTAGTTCACTAAACCAGGATTCCATAACCACTTGGACCCAGATGGCGGAGACTTTCCTGGACTATTATTTCCCACAATCAAAAACTGCCAAGTTGAGAAATGATATCACATCATTCACCCAAATAGATCACGAGCCCCTGCATGAAACATGGATCAGATTCAAGGATCTTCTTAGGCAGTGTCCACATCACCAAATGCCTAACTGGCTACAAGTTTCCACCTTCTATAATGGGCTTGACTATGCAACTCGGCAGACAATTGATGCTGCGGCTGGGGGTACTTTGAATGTGAAAACGCCGGAAGAGTCGTTGAGTTTATTTGAGAACATGGCCAAAAATAATCACCAATGGAGCCATGGTAGACAAAAGCACAGGGCAGCGGGCATTTATGAGGTCGATTTGATGACAGCAATTGCAGCAAAAGTAGATGCGCTCGCTTCAAAAGTTGAAGGGATGGCTGTATCTCAACCATCCCAATACTGCTCAATTGAACCTCATTCCAACAATGCGGTGTCTGAAGTGACAGAGCGTGTTGAGTATGTGGGAAATCCCACAAGATCACAGAACAATCCCTATAGCAACACATATAATCCAGGGTGGCGTAATCATCCCAATTTCTCCTGAAGTAATCAGCAATCTCAAAGGGGTAATGCACCTGCTCCAGGATTCCAAAGACCAGCTCCACCTCCTTTCCAAGAAAAGAAATCTAGCCTTGAGGATATGATTGTGAAGTTCATTCAAGCGTCAAAGCAACGCCAGCAATCCATAGAGGCAGCTCTAAGAAATCATGAAGCCTCAATCCACAACTTGGAAAACCAGATGGGGCAGATCTCTAAAGCGCTTGCTGAGCGACCACAAGGGTCTCTTCCTAGAAATACAAAGACCAACCCAAGGGAACACGTGAAGGCAGTAATTCTTAGGAGTGGAAAGGAAGTGAAATTAGACAAGGTTGGGGAAACTCTTGTTAGTAGGAAGGAGGATGAGACTGTTGATAAAGATGAGACCACTAATAAAGCAGAAAAAGGCAGAATTATAGAGGAAAGAACAAAAGACTTGGAAGCTAAGAAGACACCTATCGTCCAGCCCTATAAACCCCCATTGCCATATCCTGCTAGGCTGTTGAACGACAAGGATCGGGAACATTTCGGTAAGTTTTTGGATTTGTTCAAACAATTACATATCAACTTACCACTTGTGGAAGCCCTTTCTCAGATGCCCCGGTATGCCAAGTTCTTGAAAGATTTACTATCTAATAAGAAGAAGATGGAAGAGATCTCCACTACAACAATTGGTGCGGGTTGTTCTGCGATTTTACTAAACAAACTTCCAAAGAAATTGAAAGATCCAGGGAGTTTCACCATACCATGTTTCATCGGTAATTTACCCGTAGAAAAAGCATTAGCAGATCTGGGGGCTAATATAAACTTGATGCCATATTCCCTCTTTCAAAAGCTGAGATTAGGGGAGCCAAAGCCTACACGAATGAGCCTTTAATTGGCAGACCGATCAGTGAAGTTTCCTAAAGGGGTTATTGAAGATGTGTTAGTAAAAGTAGAAACTTTCATTTTCCCAGTTGATTTTGTGATTCTGGACATGGATGTTGACACTGAAGTTCCTCTAATCTTGGGATGCCCCTTTTTAGCCACAGCCCGAGCAATCATTGATGTGGCTGAGGGCCGATTAGTGCTGCGCATTGGGGGAGACGAGTTAGTGATACAAATCCCAGCTGTGATGAAGAAATCGGTAAATTCTGATGATACTTGTTATGCAATTGATGTAACTGATACCGTTGTGGAAGATATCTTATGCAAGGATCCATTAGAGTTGAGTTTGAGAGTATGCAATATTGAAGAGACAGAAGATTGTGCAATACAAGAAATGTTGACTCATCTTGATGGTAAGGATGAACTTGGGATAAAAACAGAGAGGGAGAATATTGATGCAGGAGATGTTACCAGATTGAAGCCCTCTATTGAAGATCCTCCAATTCTGGAGCTGAAGCAACTCCCTGACTATCTGGAGTATGCTTTCTTAGAGAAGGATTCTCAGTTGCCGGTCATCATTGCAGTCGGGCTAACCATTAGTCAGAAGGAAAAGCTCTTGAAGATCTTGAAGGAGCATAAGCGTGCCTTGGCATGGAAAATCGCGAATATCCAAGGGGTTAGTCCATCTTTTTGCACACACAAAATCCTGATGGAAGAGAATTTCAAACCAGTGGTGTAAGCTCAAAGACGACTTAATCCAAACATGAAAGAAGTCGTTAAGAAAGAGGTAATCAAATTGTTAGATGCTGGGCTAATTTATCCCATTTCTAATAGTTCATGGGTAAGCCCCGTCCAGGTGGTGCCAAAGAAGGGGGGAATGACGGTGGTCCCAAATGAGAATAATGAGCTCATACCAATGAGGACGGTGACGGGATGGCGAGTCTGCATTGACTATCGCAAATTAAATGAAGCCACACGCAAGGACCATTTTCCTTTACCTTTTGTCGATTAAATGTTGGAGAGGCTTGCTGGACATATGTTTTACTGTTTTCTAGATGGGATGTCGGGATATTACCATATTCAGATTGCCCCTGAAGATCAAGAGAAAACTACCTTTACATATCCCTATGGCACATTTGCTTACAGGAGGATGCCCTTTGGATTATGTAATGCACCGGCCACCTTTCAGCGGTGCATGTTAGCAAATTTTGAAGATCTGGTTGAAGATATTATGGAAGTATTCATGGATGACTTTTCCGTGTTTGGGGATTCATTTGATTCTTGCTTACAGAATTTGGAAAGGGTGCTCATATGTTGTGAAGAAACTAACTTGGTCTTGAATTGGGAGAAGTGTCACTTCATGGTAACTAAAGGTATTGTCTTAGGACACAAAATATCTCAGCAGGGGATTGAAGTAGACAACGCCAAGGTTGATACTATAGCTAAACTTCCCCCACCCTCTTCGGTTAAAGCTATTCGGAGTTTTCTAGGACATGCTGGATTCTATAGACGATTCATCAATGATTTTGCCAAAATTGCTCGTCCTCTCACCAGGTTGCTGGAGAAGAACATCGCCTTTGATTTCAATGATGAATGTCTCCAAGCCTTTGAGGCGCTGAAGGAGAAACTGACCGAAGCTCCTATCATGGTGGCTCCAGATTGGAACCTACCATTTGAACTGATGTGAGATGCCAGCGATTATGCTGTAGGAGCTGTCCTGGGTCAAAGAAAAGATAAGTATTTCCAACTGATATACTATGCCAGCAAAACTCTAACCGGGGCTCAAGAGAATTATACCACTACTGAGAAGGAGTTATTGGCAGTAGTGTTCGCTTTTGACAAATTCCGATCTTATCTTGTTCTTTCTAAGGTGATAGTGTATACTGACCACTCCGCATTGAGATATTTAATGACCAAGACGGATGCAAAACCCCACCTCATCAGGTGGATACTTCTATTGCAAGAATTTAACCTTGAGATCAGAGACAAGAAGGGAGCAGAAAACCTTGCAGCGGATCATCTATCTCGATTGGAGAACCCATGTGTGGAGCAGCTGAAGGAAGAAGATATTAACGATAGATTTCCTGAGGAGAATTTGTATTCCGTCAGCAAAGTTTGCAGTTTGGAGTCCCCATGGTTTGCAGACATGGCCAACTATCTAGTGGCTAGGGTCCTTCCACAAGACATGTCAAAGCAACAGAAAAAGAAATTCTTTACTGACCTAAAGTATTACTATTAGGAAGACCCCTACTTGTTCAGGTATTGCTCAGACCAAATGATCAAGCGTTGTGTCTCACATGAGGAAGGACGGGAGATCTTGAACCATTGCCATAGTGGACCCACTGGAGGACACCATGGTGCCAATAGGACAGCCCACAAAGTGCAAGAAGCTGGTTTTTATTGGCCGTCAGTATTCAAGGATGCCCAAAGTTTTGTAGCTCAGTGCGATCGATGCCAGAGAGATGGCAACATTTCAAGGAGGGACGAAATGCCACAGCACTATATTCTGGAGTGCGAGGTGTTTGATGTATGGGGTATTGATTTTATGGGGCCATTTCCTCCTTCATATGGAAACAAGTATATATTGGTAGCAGTAGATTATGTGTCTAAGTGGGCTGAAGCACAAGCTCTACCAACAAATGACGCTAAGGTGGTTGTCAAGTTCCTCAAGAAGCTCTTTTGCCGTTTTGGGGTGCCTCGAGCACTAATTAGTGATCGGGGTACACATTTTTGCAACTCTCAGATTGAAAAAGTCTTAAAAAGATATGGAGTGACTCACCGTCTCACCACTCCTTATCATCCACAGACAAGTGGGCAAGTAGAGTTGACAAATAGAGAGCTAAAGCGCATCTTAATGAGATCAACTCTCCAGCATGGGCGAGATTGGGCAGACAGGTTAGACGATGCGTTATGGGCTTATAGGACGACCTACAAAACACCACTTGGTACAACTCCTTTCCGGTTAGTATATGGGAAAGCGTGTCACTTACCAGTTGAGATTCAACATTGGACGTTCTGGGCAATCAAGTCTATCAACCTCAATCTCGACAAGTCAAGAGCTCACAGGAAAAGGCAGATTAATGAGCTTGATGAGTTAAGACTTATGGCCTATGACAACACTAGTTTCTACAAGGAGAGAGCCAAAGCATATCATAACGCAAGGTTGCGCCAGCACAAGCAATTTGAGGAAGGAGATATGGTATAGCTATTCAACTCTAGGTTAAAACTTTTTCCGGGGAAACTCAAATCAAAATGGTCAGGTCCTTTTCGGGTAAAGAACGTTTTCCCTTATGGCATGGTGGAGTTAGAACACCCTGAAAAGGGTATTTTCAAGATCAATGGACAGAGACTTAAACATTACTTAGGAGACAAAAGGGTCTTTGAAGAAAGAGCGGAGCTGACCCTTATTCGAATCCATAACTGACCTTTTTCTATTCCTTAGGTCGAGCCAACGACGTTAAACAAAAGCGCTGGCTGGGAGGCAACCCATGCATCTACTAGGTTAGTTTTTCCTTTTTACTGTCATCATCATTACATTTGTGAGTGGTGGTTTTGCAGGTAAGATTTTAACAAAGAGGGTACGACATGGTCTAAGCCACACCAAAGTGTACGAGCATTTGTGAAAGGTGTTTCATTCCAGGGGATGGCACGGGTACAGGCACGACCAAGTTACAAGCCGTGCCACAAGGTAAGATTTTTCCAAGTTCTTTTATACAGAGCAGTGTATGGCACGGCTTAGAACACGCCCAGTTTTGATACCATGTCGTCAATAGCCTTTTAGGGTTCGCGATTTTCAGAAATAAAACACCTTGCACTACACTTCTCTCTGCATCTTCGTTCTTTTTCTTGCCTCTCTGTTGTTTCCACTAAGTGAAGAACATCATTCATTAATATTTAGAGATTTCTTAAGCGTGGTGTATCCAAGATGCCTAGGACTAAGACCATAGCGCGTAAGAATGCTCAACCTCGTTCAGCTGGGGGTTCCTCTAGGCCTACGAGACGCTATCCTCCTAACTTGCGGAGGGAGGATGAAGGTAAGTATGACACGGTGCGAGAAAGGAAGGTATTCATGCCTAATGTAGTAGTCGACCGGGATGTGCTGGCTCGGTATGGGTTGGTGGAACGATTTGATCAATTTTTGAATGATCTAGCTTAGAGAGCACTTCTGAGCATTGAGGAGGACGTGTATTCTTCGCTGAGCTATGATTTTGTCGCCACATTCAAGCTTAGTTTCGGCCGGCATACCCAGCTTGATAACGTGGTCTCCTTCTACTGCCAAGGGAGTTACCACCGTGTTGAAATGAGAGACTTCATCAAGTTCCTGGGTATTTACGATAATGAGTTTATCGACTCCAATGAATTCTCGCAGCTTCCAGATGCCTTTCCTAGGGGCCTACTACAGTATCGAGTGTGGAACAGTATGGGTGATGGTGGATATGATCCCTCCAAATCTAAGGGGAGCCATTTAAGGGATCCTGCCGTGCGTGTACTTCATTACATTCTGGCCCGTTCAACCACTGGTAGAGGTGATTCTCAGGGGGTTGTGAATGCTTCGGACCTGTACCAGCTATGGAGTATGATCACGGGTACCCGGGTTAATGTTAGATTAGCAGCTGTTTGGTGTTTGAAAAAACAGTGCGATCTGGGGCATCACAAGGTTTTTGTCGGTTCCTGGAGTACCCGTATTTTGAAAAATTATGGTGTCTTTCCAACCCGGGTTCCCAGGGACAGTTGTGGAAGGAGTACCTCTCTCCCCGAGAGTGTTTTGCGGAGGTGGAGGTTTCACATACTGGATGCATCTAACGAACAACAAAAGCCGGAGATAGAACCCGAGCAGGATGAGGAGCAAGAGCGAGCTCAAGAGCAAGCTCAAGAGCAGGCCGGACCAAACCAGGAGCTAGCAGATTCTGTAAAGAGATTGACTACGGATTTGGAAGAAATTAAGAGAGAACAAGCCAGGCAGTCAAAGCGGGTGAAGGGCTTGAAGAGTTATTTGGTCACATGTTTATCCCGTATTGGTGAGAAATTGGGGGTAGATCTTCCCCCATGTGGTGGCTCTAGCGATGAGGATGTAGCATCACAAGCTACTCGGGTTGTTTCTCGAGGAGATCGCCACTCGAGTGGTGCATATGATCCCGGTTTTCATTTTGGAGAATCCTCGGGCGCAACTTTCATGGCACGACATGAAAGTCCCGCAGTTGCTACTGCCGAAGCGAGCAATCAGCAGGATACTGAGGTGATTGGATCTGATTCTCCTCGCCGATCAGGCACTATACCATTGCCATCGGATGATGACTTCAGTAGCTGATCTCGCGAGTGGATCGATGGAAGTTGAACCCGGGAGATTTGGACCATTGTGCAGAACAGTCGTTTTACTTTTGTTTTTACTGTCCTGATTTGTTTGATTCTGGAAGACTAACCAACCTCTAATGTTTGAAATAGAAAATGCTGATGATAGTTAGCTTTATTTTCAGTCGATTATGAGTTTCTTTTGTTTTGTTTTTTTTTTTTTTGGTGAGATACAGGCTTTCAAAGTACACCGACCCGTTACGTTTAGCAGAGGTTCTCATAACTCTACTTGTGCGTCGCTTAACTTTCTGTTAAAGATCCGCGTTGTAAGAGAATTCAGGGAAGTTTTTCGTTTTCCTTTTGTTTTCTTTTTGCTTTTATTCTTTGCTTCCCTTTATGCATTTCATGAGGACATTGGGGACAATGTCTATTATAAGTGTGGGGAAGGGGGTTGGGAAAACGAAACTAGGATACAAGGGTTGTGCAATCAAAAATGTAATTTCCTCTTAATTAAGGTATAAGCGATGATGACTTTTGACAATCAAGGACTGCTGAGATTTGTTTATACCCCCGTGGAACATCTTTAACAATTTTTATTCTCTTATTATGTATTAGAGATACGTTGCTAAAATTAAAAGATGAAATCCAAGTGAAGTAAACTTACTTGTCATTTAACCTTTACTTTCGGGGAGTGAGATTGGATTAAGGTCACTAGTGAGTTTAGTATGCTCTTCTTTTTGCTCAGTAGGTAAGCTATATAACTTGGAGTGAAGGAGTAAATGATACTTGTAACTTGGTGATTCCTTTTCAAAGAAGTGTAAAAAAAAAAAAAAAAAAAAAATGGGAGTAATGGAAGAATATATTAATATGTAAATAGTTCAGAAGTGGGCCTCATAGACTCGAGTAATTAAGCTTGAGAGATGCCTGTTTAAGGAATAACATCTATTGACTCAGGTGACGAACTTAGGATCAATGGCTGAAAGCTCGCTACAAGGGTCGTGAGAAAAGTTCAAGAAAACTGAACTTAAAAGAGCTTATATGAATGATAGTGATTGATTGAGATGGTAGAGGTTCGAAGGGGTATTTTTAAACCTAGTAGCCTAAGATCGCCTGGTCTGGGACTTACTGACCAAGGAAACCATCTTAATTAATTAATTAATTAATTGAATGAGTTAATTGGACTCGAACAAGTAAATCCTAGGGATGCCTTCTACGATGAAGGAATAACGTCTGTTAACTCGAGTGATGAACTCGGGATTATCGATCGAAAGTTCGTTACATGGGTCGGTTAACTTAGTTAATTTCTTTAATGGTAAACTCCCAAAATTAACTTAAGAATTGGATGAAACAGAAAAGGAAAAGCTAGGGGACAAGTGGATACAACATGCCTTTAGTCCCTGTTGTGTTGCTTACAACCGTGGTTAAAAGGATTGTATACTTTATTTTACCAGTCTTGATCTTGTGGCAATTTTGACTTTGGGAACTTTAGTTTAAATGATAAGGGTAATAGTTTAATTTACTTGGATTAGCTTTGGGAATTTTATTATTTGTATTTTGTATATAACTAACGGTAAGATTGAGTAAAAATTATCAATGATTGAGGTGTAGCATGAAATCGATGATGCTGAAATATCTTCTCGATTGCTGGAACTTATGAGAACTTGTCCTTTAGGTTTTCTGTAATCCGTATTTGCTTGAGGACAAGCAAAAGCTTAAGTGTAGGGAAATTTGATAAGAGTAAATTAACCCTTGTAAATCATGGGCATTAATGATGAATTTGTGTAGTCTTTTAAATAAAATCAATGCGGATTCGGTACTTAACAGATAAATATATCAGTTTCAGGGTATAATACCAAAGAGAAGGAGAAAGATAACAAAAGGAGCATGATTGAAGCTTAAAAGATCAAGTTAAAGCTACTTATGGACAACACAGGGAAAGCCACGCCCGTGTCATGAACCGTGGGCACACCTGAAGATGAAACTTGTCACTTGGAAAGGAGCACGACTTCTGATAGGGGTGTGCTTGAAGCCGTGGCAAACGCTGCGAAGACGTGGAAAGCTCCAGAACTTGGCACGGTTTATAATCTAGCCGTGTTGCCAGCCGCGTTACTAGCCGTGCCAAACACTGAACAAGAATGAGGAATTACATATTATCGATCAGAGGGAGATACGGTTGGAAATCTGGCCGTGTTGTTGGGCGTGTCAGGCGACTGTTATTCACTTTTCGAGATTCACTTGGAAAAGGAAAGATACGACTGCATCTTTCCAGCTGAAGATGCTCGGCCATTCCTTAGGAAGTATAAATAGAACAACCCTAAGGAGAGGAGAAGAAGGCGGCACAAGAGAACCCTAGAGAAGAGAAGTTGTTGCCAGAATAGTTTTCGGATTTGAAGCCAAGATATTTCGTGATTGAATTTTCCTTATGGACTCAATTATTTTCTGTTTTGTTCTTCTTATTAGATTCATGAGTAGCTAATTGTTTCATACCTGGTCCCTTGAGAAACCCTTGATTGTCATGTAACAGAATTGTTGATGTTCAATAATTAATTATAATCTTTGAGTTTATTCATGTTGCAATCATAGTTGTTCATCTTGATATATGCACAGTATTAGGATGGGATTAGATCTCTGTTATTAAGATTGAGAAATCGTTTAATAGAGTAGATCTGGCATGAATAAAAAGACCCCTTGTAATCTTAGAGATAGGTTATAGGAGGTTTTCTGTATTGAACGAGGTCATTGTGATCTGGTTCAATTGGGAGTCCTAGGATTTTATTGCAATCTTAATTATGTTAATTAAAGAGAGATCTTAATTGACTTAATTAGGATTAGAGATTAGTGATCTTGAGAAAGACCCTAATCTAGTGTAAGAAACTCCGCAGATCAGAGATTGGGTATTAATCATTGGAAAGTTTGGAATTGAATAAAAGTTGCATGAGAATTAGGGGTGGATCTTGGGCAGGGTATGTTTAGATCATTGAATTAATTAAGGGAGTGTTTGAATATATTTACTTTGTTCATTTTATTCGTTTCTTTCATATTTAAGCAATAATTAGGATAATTGAGATCATCAATAGTGAGAAGTTAAATAGTAGGATAATCGTTAGTACTAGTACTTATAAGTCTTCGTGGGATCGATACCTGTACTCCTATGCTATACTACTAATCGATAGGTACACTTGCCTGAGAACTGATCGTAAGCTAGGATTGAGTATAGGGTTAAACTTGTTAGAACGGTCAGATCGTACATCAGATAATAAACGTAAACCCAACATGTTTTCGTAATTAAAATTAAATAACCTACTAAAGTTTTATAAAAAGCGAACTACGACCTATTTGATCCCGAATAGCGGATGCGTAGGCACCCTTATAGGGCAACTTTAAAAAGAATAAAAAAAAAATTTAATCATTATTAGTATAATCCTTATATCATTTTTTTCTAATATTTTTCTTTTATGCTAAAAAAGATATCATAACATAATGCAGATTTCAAAAGGATAAGATTATAACTTTAGGGTTTCAGTAGGATAGCCTCCCAATCGAAAATCTCTGGTTTTTCTTTCTTCTTCTTTTTCTTTCATAAGAATAAAAAGAGAAGATTTTATCAACTAGTTATTTGGATTAGAATTAATCCGCTCAATTAATTATAATTTCATAATTTTTTCCTAACTCCAATTGGGTGGTGACTTTAAATAAATAAAAACTTTCTAGTTCAAGTCGAGGATTTATAGTGGATGAGTATACGATCTAATATAAATCGAATTATGGAGATAATATAAAATTTTTAAATTAGACTCAACTTTCTTTCATGAAGCTTGCCACTATTTGTCATGTAGCTTTCTTTAATAGGATTACTTGATGGGAATTTTTTCGGCGACCTAGATGGATACAGAACTTGATTTGGATGATGATCCAAATCACTCATATTTACTCTTATTTCTCTTTATCTAATAAATATTTGAATGATAATCTTACAGGTATAATGATAGTTCTTCACAGGATGCCAAATGACTTTCATTCTTGATCACCTAGGGATATCATCATATTCTCATCCAATAGCCCGCTATGATCAACATCACCTCGATACATTAGCTCTTTGAGGATTCTTATTATTTTGTATTTGTAATTATTTCTTTGGACTATTTATGTGTAAGTTTTTGGAACACTTTTATTTAAATGTAATTGTGTTTTTAGGACTGGCCACCCTAAAGTGGCATAGTTGTAGTTTTGTGGACTATTTAACCCTAAAGAAAGCAAGTATAAATACTTGCTTAAGTAGAGTTTTAAGGGAGCTTAGAAAATTTTCAGAACATACACTTCACGTGTGAGGGTTAGGGTTATCCTAAATCCAAATTGCTCTTATCAATTTCAATCCCAAAAATTGAAATTGTGGCGAGTAGCTTCAAAGTGAATTGTGAGTAATATCAATTCTCTTTGTCGTAATTTTTCTTTTCATCACTAGTAAGTTATATCTAGGGTTGATTAGTATTGTTCTTGGTTAGATTTTGATTTCATTTCTAATCATTTTATCATGTTATAAGATTGATTGGTTTTGACATTAGTTCTAATAATCAATTTTGCCACATTTAAAACCGTGGATTGGCCTTATTGGGAAGGAGGATCATGGTCTTGTTTTGGATTGTTGATGTTTGGAAATCTCTTGGGATTTTACGTTGATTCAGTGATTCAATTGAGGATTTCATCATTGTGAATTTTATTATCTTAAAATATAGCATTCGGATCATCTTGCAACAATTAGGGTTTACGCAAAATTTGTTCCAATTTTGAATCGGTTTTGATCTTGTGTTTTGGATTTGTTCAATTGATTCATTTGCATGTGCTTAATCTTGATTCTAGGCACATCATTACCTCTACCCACTTAGTGAAGCATTTAATACCTACCAAGATCTAAATGTATCCCCTAGATGGTAGATATATTAGGTCGATCAAGTCAAATGCCTACATATGGAAAGAACACGAAGTAATCAAGCTATGTAATGCAACAGCGGGAGCATAGATGGCATTCCCTTGTTGCTGGCATGCAACATATCTCCTAGCAAAGTTGAATGCACCATTTTCCATTGTAGGCCAGTAATACCCTAAGCTCAATAGGTGGTAGTACAACTTCCTTCCTCCTTAATGTTCTCCACCATTTCCGAAGTGCGCTTCAACTAGTATAGTCTCTATTTCTAGTGGTACAACACACCTAAGGGGTTGTCCCATGAATGATACCCTATATAGCTTATCTTCATGCATGATATACCTCCTTGCCTTGCATTTTACTATGCAGGCATCAATGCCATTCGGAGGTAAGGTGCCGTTCTGCAAATAGTTTATGTAAAGGCATCTCTAATCGCTAACTGATAGAGCCATTTTATACTCAATCTTTATAGTATAAATTGTGTTAAATTATTATTGATTTTATAGAAATCATAAGGAAATGGTACTTTAATTCTATCATCGTGATAAATCAGGTTAAATGGAGTCAAGGATGTCAATTCAAGTATTTTAGAGAAGTCATCTATAACTTGGATCAAGACAAGAAATTACAACATCGGAGGAAGCACGGTTTGAGGCACGACCAAGGTTCAAACCGTGTTACACACTGGACAAGAAGGCAAAAATGAGGACATTGAACAGAGAGAGACACGGCTTAAGGCACGGCCGTGGTGGAACCCGTGGGATAAACCGTGCTTGAAGCCGTGGTGGAAGATAGATATGCCAAGGTTTAACCAGATGATGACACGGCTTGAAATCTAGCCGTGGGTGTAACCGTGCTACACACTGGACACAGATGAAGACTTGAAGATTATGCACAGACTAAGGCCCGGCTTGAAATCTGGCCGTATGTGTAACCGTGGTTCACACTGGGCGCGGTTGAAGACTTGAAAAATATGCACAGAGGATGGCACGGCTTAACCCACGGCCGTGTGGTGGGGCGTACCAGGCAGACGTATCTTCACTTCTCGAAATCTACTTGAAAAAGGAAAGATATTTTCGTATCTTGCTAGCAAAAGATCACATGCTATCCATCTAATAGTATAAATAGAGCCAACCCTAGAGGGTTAGTACAACTTTTGAATCTTTGGATCTTGAAGAACCTTGGATCATCTTGGAGGCAGAGCAAGCAACCGGGTTCATTATGTTTCTATCTTTTATTTTCGTTTTATTGATGAACATGTGTAGCTAAGCTACTTTTCTAGCCAAAGGGTCATAGATGTTTAATTCTCCACGAATTGTGAGGTCTAATTGACTTGTATTTATTCTATTCTTTGCTTTCGGGTATTCATATATCTTCTAATCGTTTTGTCATTATTATCTTTGTTGATTGGTATGAATAGAGCTCCTCTACTCAATTAGCAAGTTAATATATTGTCAACTAGCACGTCAAATCCGTAATTGTTTGATTGTTCTAGTCTTAGTGACGCAATAACATGTTTGGTTATAAAAGAGATGATCGAATTCATGTTATGGAGGTGTGTGATCATGTTTAAATAGGTTATCTTATAATCTACTGGCATGAATTGGTGGTCTCTCTAGATCTTAATGCTATTGATAGATTAAATCCTAAGCGCTTGTCTAAGGGTTGTTTAATCAATAAGAGAAATAATTCAAAGCGCTTGTCTAAGGTTATCGAGGAAGTAAGGAGAGATAGGTTGTTAGAGCTTGTTAATAACCATAACCAATTTATCTAGAACTAAGAATAGAGAACATTTGCATCGATGATCAATTCCTTGAATTAAACTATCTTGATTCCTTTGGCTAGGCTTTTACCAATATCTGATTTTCTTACCTTGTTTTACTTTATTTGATTCACAAACAAAACCCCCCCCATTTTCCTTTTCCTTATTGTTCTCTTTGAATAGAAATATCTTTACCAATCCCTGTGGATTCGACCCTACTCACCACTATATGCAAATCATATAATTGTCTAGGAGTAGGTTTTATTTTTGTTGGACTCGACACCCATCACTAACACTTACCACGAAGTGGCATTCTCCTTGATCAAGAATCTTGGAGCATTTTAGGCAACTCATTTGCATTTGAGAAGCATCTTTAGCTATAGTTGGCCAGTAATGCCCTACGTGTTATATGCAGCAATATAAGGATGGGTCTTCCTCTCCACACCAAATTTTGTAATGCTTGTCCAACATCAAGCATGCTTGCTTTGCACAAATACATCGCGATAGGATGCCCTCTAGACCTTTGAAGTATAGAATGCTATTAATGAGGAGAAAGTTTTAAGGTTACTAGAAAAGTTGCACTAAGATGCGCTAGCTAATCCTTGATGGGAGTACACTAGTCATCTAGCATTTCTTCTACCTCATCTAGCAACTGTAGAGTTGTGTACAGAACCGATTTTTTAATAACTTGAATACTTAAACCATCTTCTTCAACTTGAATAGAAACTTTAGATGCCAAAGTTGCGAGTGCGTCCTCATAACAGTTGGCCAATCTTTTGGGATGTTCATATCTCTTTGAATTGAATTTGATAATCAAGTTTGAATTACCATAAATTCACAAGTGAGATGCCCTAGCACTTTGTGTCGAAATGAGTCTAAGTAATAGAGCCACGTACTCAACCTCATTATTGGTGCAATGGAAATCTAACTTAAACGCTAGTGATATCTCTTAGCCTTCAAGGGTTATCAATATTACCCCAGCTCCTTTCCCAGTACTAGCAGATGAGCCATCAAACTGTAATTGCCACTCCTGGTCCAATTTTGTCCTCATGGAATCCTCATGAAACTCTACCAGGATCGTATATGTGGTGTAGGTCTCATGTGCCATAGGAAAATGAGCTAAGAAGTCTGCTAGAGCTTGAGACTTAATAGCCTTAGGTGACATAACCGTAATGTCAAACTCTGATAAGAGAAGTAACCATTTTGCAATTCGTCCAAATAGGGTCAACCGTGATAGCAATTACTTTATCAAGTTAAAGTGAAAGATAAGATTGACTTTATGTGCCATGGAGTAACGACACAACTTTTGTGTAGTAAATATCATTGCAAGACAATGCTTCTCGCAGACCGAATAACTGATTTCACTCCCTATGAGGGATCAACTTAGGTAATATATAGGTCGCTCCCTTCCCTTGAGTTCTTGTGCAAGTAAAGCTCCAATGGACTTGTCAATAGATGTCAAGTAGAGAATCATTAGTAAACCCTTGATAGGCTTTGTCATCGTTTGTAGCGACATGAGTATATCCTTTACCTTCTGAATGGCCTCCTCTTGTAACTGCCCTCACTCAAATAGTGCTCCTTTCTTCATGAGTTGCTATAGAGGATAAAAGATCTTAGCTAGCATTGGAATGAATCGCCGAATATAAGAGACCTTCCCTATGAACCTTTTTAATTCCTTCGAGTTAGTGGGTGAAGGCATAGATCTTATAGCTTACGCCTTTGCTGGATCAACATTAATCCTTTTTCTATGAACTACAAATCCAAGGAATTTACCAGATACTACACCAAAGATGCACTTTAGCAGGTTCATGCGTAACTTAGATAACCGGCACCACTCAAAAACCTTTTGCAAATGTATCAAGTGATCCAACGCTCACCTTGACTTGATAGCAATGTCATCCACATAGTCTTCCATGAAGTTGTGCATCATATCATGGAAAATGGTAGTCATTACTCTTTGGTAAGTAGCTCCTACATTCTTAAGCCCAAAGGGCATTGCTATATGGTAGAAATTCCCCACTGGCATCCTAAAAGTAGTACATTCAATGTCTCCGGTGGCTATTTTGATTTGATTGTAGTCATTAAAACCATCCATAAATGAGAACAACTCATGTCAAGTCGTGGCATCCACTAACATATCAATATTTGGCAATGAGAAGTCATCCTTTAGGCAAGCCTTGTTGAGATCACAAAAATCTATACAGACTCGTATTTGGCCATTTTTCTTCCTAACTGGTACAATATTAGCCAACCATGAGGGGTGCTCGATTAGCTTGATAAAGCTAGCTTTGAGCAACTTCTCAATCTCTTCTTTGATTTGGACCTCAACTTCTGAGCGAAAAATTCTTTGTCCTAACCTTAGCTACAATGTTTAATTTGTATACCACTAGAGTAGGATCCATTCCTGGCATTTCATCATAAGTCCATGCAAATATGTCTCTATACTTCCTTAGCAACTCCACTAAGTAGACCTTAAGCTCTTGTAAGAGATTCTTACCAATGAAGATAGGTCTCAAAGACTCCCTTGGTTTCGCTAGATTTAACTCATCAATTTCATCAACTTGGGGCTTAAGTTAATCCTACATCTTTGGGGGGATGAGTTAGATTTCTTGTGTTGGTATGGGATCTGAAGAAGATGAACAAGCTTCTTTGGGTCCATCTCCTTCAAATTCCGTAGACCATCATAAATAGTACACCCTCTGCATATCTTCTTTGATGAAACTTTCTATTACTTCATTACTCCATTGCTTCTTTTGACCCCCGCGAGAGCCTCGCATTCTCTTCTTTCTCATAGGCCTCTCTTGAGTCTCCTCTCAAGTGGGTAGTGGTGTGCTAGAGGGTGTTGCGATAGCAGTTTCTCCCTCTTTGGCATATTCATCAAAGAATGCAGCTTCGATAAAGTATGCCACATTATGCTCGAATGAACTATTTGTAGCGAGAATGAATACATCATTTCCCTTCCAATAGCCCTTAAAGCACTGATGCCATGTTGAGGGTATGAGATTGTGATTATGCAGCCACTTTCTTCCAACCAATAGATGGTAAGATACAGGCGCATCAATCACGTGGAACCGTGTGGAGCTCTATATAGGGCCCACTTTAAAGCTCACATTAACATACCCTACTATGTTTGTAAATGTGTTAGTGAAACTATTAATGGTAATAGGTTGTCTTACTAGGTACTGGTTGTCTATCCCTGCAGCCTTAATGTAAACAATGGCATTATGTTTATAGAAGAGACATTGTTTATGAATGTCCTCTTAATGGGATGCCCATTTAGCATGCTTTCCACATAAAGAGGACGGTTATGATTGGGATTCTTAGTGCACATATCCGCATTAGTAAAGAGAATTGCATTTTCATGCACCTTTTCCATTCTTCATACAGGCTACACCAAACTACACTCCCCGTATTGTCTCTCTGCAATTTGGGTAAGGATAATTTTTGTTGCATGACATGCATCCTCGTTAAACCCCAGTAGGTTAAAAAAAATTCTAAAGTTAGTCATCTTCATTAGGGTAGCTACTTCTAGCGTACATGCATCCTCATTATTCCCAGTTATAGCCTCTTTTACATTACGCACCTCGGCATGTAACATTTCTCCTTCTTTAGTATTAGGATTGTGGCTGATGGAATTTGTAGTACCCCATTGATTATTGTGTGTAGGAAGTGGATTATTACAGACATTGTTGTTTTCTATGATAAGTTCCCTATTATGGACCTTATCATTGAAAATCTTCTTCAAAGTCCAACATTCTTTCATAGGGTGACCTAAAAATTTGTAATACCTGCAAAACTTAGGATCATTCTTCTCATTTTGTGTTGGTAAACGATCCACTCTTAGGAACTTGATATTCCCATCTCATAACCGTTGGTCAAACAAAGCATATACCTTTCCCATTAGGCATAGGAAAGGGGAAATTGATGTAGATCCTTAGGATGTATCATTCCTTGGCGTTTTATTGTCTTTAGGGGTCTCAACCCAGGCTGAGCTAGTAAATGTTGCTCGTTTCCCAAACCTTCCATTTTCTCCACGTTGCCTTGCAACAGAATTGTTAGTTTTCCATGCAATCTCAACTAGTGCGGAAAAGGAACTTAGATTGAGATTTTCTAAGTGGACTGCGTACTCAATAAACATCTCTTGGATGCAAATCTTCACTAACTCCCTCTAGTCACATATGTCTTAATTGTCTAATGTGCGCTCCTTGAAGTGTTTTATATAATCCATTAAGTCTTTCTTGGGGTACTGCTGTGTTCTTCCCATGTCCATAATCGTGACTCGTTCCTGGGTGGAGAAGAACTATTCTAGGAATAGTTTACACATAGACCCCCATGAATTAACTAACCTTGTAGGGAGATTAACATACTAGGTATATGCCTTTTCAATCAGTGATTTGGAAAATTCTTTAAGTTTTAAGTCATCATCCAGCCTGTATACTTCCAGGGTCTCAATAAACTTAAGTAAATGTTCTTTAGCACTCCATTTTTTGCCATTAAACAGGATGAACTTAAGACTAACATAGTCTTTAGGATACAGTTTTTTAGCAATGTACTAATGGTAAGGGAGTCTTAACTCTGGTACTCCCACAATTGACTTTCCTTGTATTTCTTTTTCTAAGTCTTTCTTTGTTACAAAGGAAATCCTTAGGGCAGATACTATAAAAGCAAGTGTGGGAGTAGGCTGATGGCTAAATCCACCGAGAGCATTGGGAGGTGAGACATCTAGTTGAGTAGTTTGCTCCTAAATACTATTCTCCTCATCAATGGGAGAGTTAACGGGAGGAACTGCATGTGATGGAGTTACATGGGCAGCACCTTGTTACGTAGCAATGTTGGTATTTGGTGGAGCTACACCTTGTTGCAGAGCAGTGGTGGCAGCCAACCTTATGACTAGCGGAGCAAGCATGGTCATGAGTTAATTCAAAACTCTTGTGTTCTTTGCATGGTTTACATTATTTGTGTAGGATAGCCTTAAGTTGTGAATTGCCTTGACTAGTATTTTGCAGTATTTGAGGTAGGTTCTGCTCCATCAATTTAGTATTAGGATCTTGTTCTTCATAGATATTGTCATACAGTCCTCTCTTCCTAAGGGGTACCACAATGCACATAAATTTAGAGAAAATGAATTCAGAGATGGCATGTGATGGGATGACTAGAGAGAGAGTGGCAAGGAGGAGGAACAAGCAATCTCAAACGTCTCAAATGCACAAGTGACAGACAAGAGAGCTAAGGAGACCTTAAGCATCAACTTTGCAATTCTTGGGCAATGGAGATCGTTCTACGCCTGATCTCTTGTTTGTTCTTTAAGAACTGAGAACTCTTGGTGAAACACCGTTTCTCTGATCTCTAGAATTTGGGGAAAAGGTCTCCTACTAGGAGAAATGACTGAGTATTTATAGACTCTTGGGCCCGATGACATTCATTATATCACTTTAGCGATCAATTGGCAAGATAGAGTTTGCTCAATTTAAGGTTATCCTAATGAGCTTGCCATAAGCCCAAGACCAATAGCCTTCCTCATAAGCACATGAGTCTACCTGAGAAAGGTTAAATGTGGATGGACCGATCCAATGACCCATGTTTCAAGCCTACCAAGTTAATTCACCCTGAGTCATCCCAATAATTGGACCGGACTCATTAAACTCTATCACCTAATTTAATGAGTCAAGCTAAATAATCAATAGGCTTATTCCAATATATTTACATAATATTTTTAGCCCTCTACAAATACGAAATAAATCAATAATTCGTATAATGGACCTGACCACATTGATGTAGACCAAATAAATTAGCGGATCAAGATTAAATTGGCCCGAGTACGGTATGTTAGCAAGCGGGTTGGCACGACACGACGTCCTTTGTAGGTTGACATCTTACGATCTGCTAGAACCATCGCAATTACAAAACATAAAGTAATATGATTGGTCATATTTAGATTGACATATTAAGCTAATGTATCATAATTAATATGGGTTTACATATTGTAAACCGAAATCGTCATTCCTAAAGAGACATGATATTTTAGTTCGGATGGGAGGAGGAGATTTTAAGGGATAATGTGCAATTGCTTATCAAATTTGGAAATTAAGTACAAATTACGAATTGATCGTCCAAACGACCGTATCCCGTTTGTGTCCTTTTGGAGGTAATTACGAGTTCATTGATTATTATTTTTATTTTTTTTTCAAGGAAGGTGACTTTAGCGAAGCTGCAAAAAGATTTTAGGTACTAATGAGAGAGAGATGACTGATGGGCTAACCAATTAGACACTATCCTTCAATTTTAAGCTTCGGAGTGTCCCATTCCCATATATAATATCGATCATTTGTTTAGCTGTCACTCATTACGATCTCGATTCGACTAGTAATGATATACATATATATATATATATATATATGCAATCGTTTAGATTTTAATAACGTGCACTTATCTTTTGATATTAACTCAGGTATTGTTATAATATTTGATAATTTAAAAGTTTCAATTATAGCATATGTATATACATAAAAAGGTCTAAATAATGTTTCCAACGAAGCAAAGGAACCCCTAATTTCCACTTCATCCTAATTTAGAAGCCTATGAACGTGAGCCTATGCGTTTAATTAGTCTTTCTGTAAATGTGAACATTATTCCTGGTCGCGGTATTTTTCAGCTAAGATCAATTGTCAAAATGAAATTAGGGGCAAGAAACAACTTTGGCAGACAATATGAAGTGGGTGCGTGTTGATTCTTCCCATTTTGCAATTTCCACCAAAGACTGTCAAAACTTCCTTTTTTTTTCTCATCAATAAATAGTAAAAGAAATAAACAGACTGATTCATCAAAAAAAAAAATCGCAAGAACAAGTGACAAAACGTAAAAAATATTAAGACTATGTTTGGTCGGCTATGTTATATGATATATATATATATATAATGGTTAATTAATATAATCAAATGAGATAATGTGATACTTTTGAATATATATGAATCTACCTGTGACCGACCTAGCAACAAAATTCACTCCTAAAGTAGGAATATTTCAAAAGTTAGCCCGCCAAATGAATTTACCATTTTACCTTGTCAAAATTAAACTTCAAAAGACAAGCTAAGCTGTCAGACATCAAAAGAACCAAAAATAAAAAATTAAATTTAAAAAAAAAAAAGGGGATTTCTCATTCTCATACATATATATGTGCGTGTGTGCGCGCCTTTTATATGTCTATCTCCTAATTAATTAATTGATTAATAAATTACAACAATAATGTGATCGTTAGGCGTGGCCATAAGAATTAAAATTGGCTGGTAAAAGTGCCAACATGTACACCCCCCACCCCCCGCCACTTGCGCTAGGAGTAACTTAGAAGTAGCCAAACATTTCTCCCACATGATTATAAGCATATATGTGTGTATGTGTATGACAAACAAACATTATAGATACATGCATGGTGGAAATATGAATGATGGATATACAAATATATAGAGATATATCATTTAAAAACAGAATTACTTAATTTCTTAGAAATTGACGTCAATAAAATTTTGTTTAGTCAATAATTTCTTTCATTTCCGCTTTTCAATCCATGCTATAATTTGTATCTTATATTTTCAATTAAGCCCGTCGACGATTTTTTTCTTTTTTAAGTTTAACTAACAAAGAAATTGTACGAGTTCCCTATATTAATAGGCATTAAAGGTTTAAAAAAAAAAACAAAAAACAAATCATACGTGAAAGTATACCAAAAATTTTTATGTCGGATGTTAATGATCATCATGACACCTGCTGTCATTTTCAATAAATTTTCATCTTTGGCTTTCAACATGCCATATTTCATGTCTTGGAAGATAATAACTTATATATAAATAAAATAGTCATCTTTATATATTTATAAAGAAAAAAGAAGTGTAATACAATGAGCAAAAACCCTAATATGAGAAAGAGGTAACAAAACAATTTTCAAATGCTCTTGCATTAGCTCTTTTGTATGGATCCTAACATGAAAATATGAATATGTTTTTTTTGAATTTTATGTCAAATCAAATTAATTAGGACTGGCAATTCATATTAATCTATCGTGTCTCATATCCATGTGTAAACGGGTTTGTGTCTTAAAAATCTCAACCTATAACTCAATCCATTTATTAGTCGTATATGAAAACCTAAACCCATAACCCAATTCGTTTAATAATCATGTTTCATGTCCGGTTTTGATTTATTTATTAATTAAAAAGTTATAATTTAATTTATAAAATAGTTGTAAATACATAATAAAAAAAACAATTATAAAATCAAGATTTACAAATAAAAATGATATAATCTTAATAATTAAATATAAAATTACAATATAACAAAAGTTTAATAAAATAAAGTTATATAATCTATAACATAGTGTATATGTTATAAGAATGGTGTTGTCGGCATTACCTAAACTTTAGATAAAAGTTCAATTTACTACCTAAAATTTAAATTTGCTAAATTTAGTATCCAATTTGAAGTTTTCATATTACCAATACTATCCATATTAAATTTTGTAATGATTCATTTTTTTTAATCATATTCTTTAACCATTATTAACGTGACACATATCTCACTAGTTTAAAGAATGTCATATTGACATTGTTGGCTCCAACCAGTGAACACGATAGAAGAGCATTATTTTTTGTTTTATATAGTTCGACATATTTTTATATCCTTTTTTTTAACTATTGAATCTAGGAGGTGCAAAACCAATACCAATGCAACATTTCTTAAATGAGTAGAGCACATATTGTGCTAATGATGGCTAAAGCATACGACTGAATTGATAATTGTGTCATAAGATTTTATGCAGGTAGTAGTAATGATGCTAAAATTTCGAATTGAGTCCTAAAATTAGCAAATTTAAATTTCAAATAGTAAATTGATCTTTTGTCAAGAGTTCAAGTAGTAATCGTAACATTGTCCCATATGTAAAATGTTATATATACAAGCATGTGTATATATATATGTCTTATAGTTATATAATCTATATACATATACTATATACATAAATATAGGTTATATGTTTATCATATATTTTCTCTTTATATATATATTGTATAGTTTTATAATCTATATTTAAGTAAAGTATACATATGTCATTGTAATGTACAAGCTATACATATAACATATAATTTAAATTATGTATTATATATATATATATATGTATGTTATATATATTATATATATGCTATATATATTTTTAGTTATTTTGTTGTTAAACAAGTATACAAGTTGAATTTGGACTTATTTACGGAACCTGTTTAATAAACAGGCTTATAGGTTAAATCCAAACCCGAATATAAATTTTTGTGTGTTTAAACAAGTTTAATCTATTTGTATCTCGTATTGATTTTTTAATACACAAACCTATTTATAATCGTGTCATGTCATATCTAAATTCATAAATCGTGTCGCAAATTATCAACAATAAAATTAATCGAACAAAATATATCTACTCCAACTCGTGTTGAACATCTTGTTGTATAAGCTAAAAGAATGTTGTAGTAATAATATGTCTCCATTGATTTTATCGGAAATATCCTTTTTTATTTAACTAATAACAATCAAGTGAAGAACGTGTTGTTGTGCATCGGCAGGTCATAGTAATATTGACGATTTTTTTTTTTTTTGCACATACAAAGGCACAAAGGATTAAAAGGGAATATTAATTTAAAGAGTGAAATTTTACATAGTCTTAAAAGCTTGTACTTTTGTGGAAATGAAATCTTTGGTTTGGTTATTTAGTAGGGTCTGTTTAAAAAATATCTCACTAGTATCTGAATTAATTAAGAAATGATGAAGCTGACCGCTCAATTTGATGCAGTGAAATAATTTATCGATCATTTCTTTTGTTAAATTTAAGTAGATCTTTATAGTAAAGAGTTTTCCAGATGGTAATTTGCTATTTAAGTAATTTGATTTTATAAACTTTAATTTTAGAAAAATATTTTGCTTCTTTATATTTTCCTTTTAAAGTTGATAACCATATTATATTATGAACCTATTTCTTTCCTTTCTCTTCCTTTTGAGGAAGAGCAAAACCTAGCTAAAACCCTAGGGATAGCTACCCTGGCTGGCCATCCTCATCCACACTTTTCATGTTCATTTTTTTTTTCCTTGTCCTCTCTTCTCTTATCCTCATCCTACCAAACACAATAAGGCTGCCAATGCTCATCGTCTTACCATCACCGTTGCTCACATCTCCACTTTGTCTAATATGCAAGTGAGTTAGTTGTTTGTTTTTCTTTTAGTTTTCCTTCTTTGTTTGGCTATTTTAGCCCTATTGGGTGATTTGTCTAAACCAAAGCGTCGATTTTCATTCTCAACAGGAGAATTGTTTATAAAAGGTTTGTTTTCAAACCATAATTGTAAAAACAAATGCATCTGAAGTCATGAAAGGGTCTATAAAATTAAAATACATAATTAGATCATAAAAATATAAATTTTTACAATTTATATAAACTAACTTTCAAAAACTTATAGAAATACTTATAGAAGTTATTCAAAACTTAAAATACATCATTACTACAAACCTATAGAAATACTTATAGAAGTTATTAAAAACTTCCATTTTTTTCTTTACCTCTTACACTTGAAAGAATACCCCAATCCGTATTTAATAAATTAAATATCTTCTTCCCCAACTATATTCATCATCAATAAAAGATCTTCAATAGTGAAGTTAGTAATTAAATCATTTTTAGTTAGAAAAGCAAATGCGATGTCATTTCACTCGTAATTTGATGAGTTTGCTCTAAATAGACTCAAATCAAATAGAATTGCATAAAATTAAATATCTTCTTCCTTAATTATCTATTCATCATTAATGAGATATTTTCAATAGTAAAGTTAGTAATGATATTCAATTAAAGAATCAAATATGGTGTTATTTCATTCATAATCTGATAAGCTTGTTCTAAATTGACCTAGATCAAGTGGAATCATATAGAACTAATAAAATTATAAATTCATAAAATCGTATATCTAAACTCAAGATTCTACCATGAATTTACACCTAAACCATTTTATACCAGATTTAACTCGAAAAAACCTTGTAAGAACACAAACTTATAAAGTCGTACAAGCAAAATCATGATTTTGACAATTATGGATTGAATCATTAAACCCCATCTCTTTGATTGGTTGTGGATATTTTATTGCTTGAGAATATGATTTTAAGGGAAATATTCTTCTTACCACAAAAATAATATAAGTCAACTTCATTTTTTTTTTTTTTTACGAATATAAACTTTGAGACACAATTAATAGAATAGATCATATTATGAAAACAAACACTTTCGGATAAAAACTCATAAGAATACGCAAAGGAAATACGTCCAATGAACCGTAGGCTATCAAAAGTAATTTGATGTTTTGTGCGTTTTAATTCACCTGAACCTGCAATTCCCACAATCACTTATAATAAGATAGACCTAGAATATTTCGAAAAGCCACTTGTTTTTTTTTTTTTGGTAATTCATTATTTATTGATAAGAAGAAAGGTACATCCGTCTAAGACGGTTACATTACAATACAACATAAGTAGCTAATCTATTACAACTTGAGTACCATACCTATAGAGGTAGGTACAAACTAGTCTAATATAATTATTCTAGGTAAACATAAGATTTGATTTGATTGGCTAAAGAAGAAGTGCCAGGGGTAGAGAGTCCAATTCTTGCTTTGTTGCGCACTCTCCAAATGCAGTATACCGTTGCTGCAAGGCTCGCTCTCCAAGTCTGGTGTTGTTTGGCATTGGACTGGCTTGTTGCCAGTAGTACTCGTATGGCTCCCTGCCAATCCTTACAAGAAGGGGGGCAGTTGGCCATGTCGCTCACTATTAGCCATACTCGGGAAAAGCCACTTGTTATATATACATAATATTAAAGAAAAAGACACTTTTTGGTATTTTTAGTATTTATTTTTTTATTAATCTATAATTTTACTTTATATGCCTTAGATATTCCATTTGTTTATGTCATAAATCACATAGGAGTGGCTTAATAATATATTACTACAAACCTCTTTGAATCCACAATCCCACTCATCCCCCTTTTTTGGGAAACCGTAACTTTTTAACTATCCCACTCTACATTTATCCCATTTTTTTTAGTACAAACTACAACAATTAGTCAAGTTACATACTTAAATATTTTTTAAAAAAAAATTGTGCAAATATTGTACCCATAAAACATATTCCTAAAATAGGTTACGAAAACACAAATCACATATGCGACTTTAGAGATATGCAAAAATTCCAGGCCAGTCTGCGCCTTCGGTACAAATACCCACCACTTCTCACCATCCAATTTTTGATTCAATTTACGTTCACTGTTGATTTATAAAAACATGATAACAATACAAAAACTAAAAAAATATAAATACTAAACACACATAAACACATAACCTACACAAAATACCCACTAACCCAAATCTCATTTTGCTATCGTTCACATGTAGGAAAGAAGAGAAAGAAAAAGGAGTGATTTTGCACAGAAAAGAAAGATTTGCCCAGATCTAAGTATTTATCAACAGCTAATCTTAGTTGTGGTATGTTTTTTTTAGCGAAGTTGAAGTCTTTTTATCTGTATCGAAATTTTTTTATATGTGTCTGTATTTGATGTAAGATTATAGAAAAATATTAGTATAATTATATATTTTATAAAAAAGATTACTTGGTATTATTATATTATAATTTATTAAATATGATTTATATAGATGTTGCATGCATAATATGTAATATTAAGTTTTGTATTAGAATGAGGATTGACTATTGTAAAGAATGTGAAATATGTAGAATGTAGAATAATTGTTGTAGTATTATACGAAAATTTTGAAATATTTTATGGAAAAATATAATTGAAAAATAATTTCGAACAAATATTTGAAAAAAAAAATTGTTTGGAAATAATGGAAAAAAATTGAAATTAAAAGGAGAAATGACAATGTTGTAAAATTATACAGAAATAGTTAGAATTTTTAGTAGCAAAAATGTTATTAAAAAATAACATCTGACAAAGGAATAAATCATTTGCTAATAATGGGGAAAAATTTTAATATTTGAAATATTATGAAAATAAAATTTTTTTCTTGAAATTTTTGGAATATTGTTATTGGAAATTGTCATATTTATTAAAAAAACTTATAATTTATATATATTATAGATAGGGGAAAAATGGCTAATTACGTGAAGTTGATGATCTATGCATTTGGAAATATTATGGCCGATAATTAGGGGCTGGAGTATGACAGGGATCTGGTAAAGAAGTTGAAAATTAAGAAATGCGTCAAGTACAACGATTTTTCATATAGAATATGTCGTAACATCAAAGTTGATCCAACCGAAGTGGGGGTTGAGATAATTCACAAACATCCTATGTTCCATGGGGGCAATACATGTTATGCATTGATGGCAATTAGAGACAACAAAGATGTTGAAAATCTTATTGAAATGACTGAATCATATGGAGATCGTGGCATACAACAATTATTCATCAGAATTTCTAACAATTCGGGAGGGCTCTTAATAAGGCAAACATTTGATACAAGCAATCAGCCACAATCGTCACATGACATTGCAGAAATGCAGCCAGAGCTGTCGAGATTTCAATCCTCGATTCCAAACCCGATGGAAGTGAACAATGAGGATGAAATTGATAAAGCAGTTACTCTAGTGTTGTAGCGACCAAAGACACAAGATCCGTACATGGTTCATGTGGGAGCGGAGGCTGCAACTGACACCGATGGTGGAATGGGTGTTGAGCAGGACAGCAGCGATAACGAGGAGAGTTCCGATGAGCAAAATGAGGAGGGTGAGAACGAAGGAGATGAAGTAGTGAAAGAAGAGTCTCCAACCGTACATACCTACTCAAAACAACCAATATATCGAGTAAAGTAGGCTAAATCACCTACCATGCCAATTAGAGATTCTATTCCGTGTTACAATTATGGGGGCGATAGTGGTTATATTTATTCCGAGTAGGAGCAAACCAATATTTGTAGTGGTTTGAGCAACAGTGACGATTTTTATTGGGGCATGAGATTCAGGATGACAGTAGATGTCATTCAAGCAATGAAGTCTTACCATGTAAAGAACCATTGCAACTTTACTATTATAAAGTCTAGCCCACTATTGTGGTCTGTTAATTGTATGAGAAGGGATGACGGCTGTAAATGGAGGCTTTGAGCCCGAAAGAAGAAGTTGGAGGGCATGTCCATGGTGACGAGATTCAAAGGTCTACACTCATGCAATAACCCACTGATTAATCAAGATTACCCACAACTGGATTACAATCTCTTTGCTAGCCAATTTGTAAATCTTCTTAAAGAGAATCCTGATATGAAGGTAGCCGAGCTAACTTCTGTTGGTGAATAGGAATTTGGCTATAAGATCAGTAGGAGACAGGTTTGGGGGGAAGAGAAATGGGCCATCGAGCTCATATACGGGAACCGGGAGAAGTCTTACTATAAACTGCGAAAATTTCTTAATGTAATAGAAAATACAAATCCTGGAACACGATTAGATTGGGGGTGGAGCAAGTCGAGCACTTCGGTGTGTCCACTTTGAAGTGGGTATTTTGGGCTATGCATCGCAATGTGGAGATTCCTTAGACCTATTGTTACCATTAATGCCACCTTTCTATATGGGAAGTACACCCACAAGTTGCTAATTGCTTATGGCGTTGATGGCAACAACCATATAATTAATTAACGACATATTAATGACTAATAATCTTTAATCACCGAATAATTATCAACTACTTACTTTTATAACTAATTCTATTAAACCATACAAATATTTTACATTTCTACCCAATATAAAATTTTTTACTAATTAATTTTATAGCAATTCATTAACAATATATTAACAACTAATTTCCTTTGATTAATGTATAATTAATAACTAATTAATTTTATAATTGAGTCTGCAAAAGCATACAAATAATCCCACCTTACAACAAATACAAATTTTTTCACTAATTACTTTGACAACAATTAATTAACCACATATTAATAACTAATTATCTTTAATTAATGGATAATTACTAACTACTTACTCTTATGACTAATTCTACTAAACCATACAAATATTTTACATTTCCATCTAATACAAAATTTTTCACTAATTAATTTCATAATAATTAATTAACGATATATTAACGACTAATCCCCTTTGATTAATAGATAATTAATAAATAATTAATTTTATAACTCATTTTATAAAACCATACAAATATTTTTACTTTACAACAAATACAAAATTTTTTACTAATTAATTAACAACTAATCATCTTTAATTAATGGATAATTACTAACTAGTTACTTTTATGACTAATTCTACTAAACTATATAAATATTTTACATTTTTACCTAATACAAATTTTTTTGTTAATTAATTTCTTAGCAATTAATTAACGATATCTTAACAATTAATCACTGCTAATTAACAATTAATTAACAATAACTTCATTTATGGCTACATTTACAAAAATACATTATAATAACAAATATACATAATTTATTTACTAATGTTAATTAATCATATATTAATAATTAATTATTAATTAACATTTATGCAATATACATATTTATATGTCTTTTTTTTTTTTACATTCATCCAAAGTACAATAGCAACAATAAAAATAAATTTTTTCAGAAGAAAACATACTGAGATCTTAATGAAGAAATTTCCATACATGTATTTCAGTGGATTAAAAGTTACGTAAAACACAAATTGTGAAAACAAAAATTTGCAAGGTGAAGTTTACAGAGGAAATTCTAATATTGAAATGTGAAATGTAAAATGTGAACATATGAACTAAATTGAGGATTCGTATTTATATTTAAAAGTGTCAATTCAAATTTTTTCTGTATATTACTGTATAAATTTATTGTAGCACTTTTAAGTTTACAGACATACTTTTACAATAATTTTATGAGTTTACAAATATACTTTTATAATAATTTTATAAGTTTACAGAAACTTTATAAGTTTACAGTTTTATAAGCTTTATAGGTTTGCAATAAATATTAGTAGGGTTAAGAAAAAAAAATTATATTGAAGGCATTGATCGGGTCCGCACCTTCAACCTAGAATTTTTGCATATCTCTAAAGTCGCAAACGTGATTCGTGCCTTTACAACTTATTTTAAGAATATGTTTTACAAGTACAATATTTAGACAATTTAAAAAAAAAGAAATATTTAAGTATGTGTCAAAAGATAGAAAGAAAGAAAAATTAAAAAGGTTTTTTTTCCTTAAATAATTTCTATCCAAGATATTTTTTTGGAGAAATTACTATAGTTTATTTCATTTCATTTATTACTTTTTTTGTTATTAAAGCCCCAAAGAAGATTCCATGTCTTAAATCCTAATAGATTATTTTAAGAGAAAAAAAAAAAACAATTTTAGTCCTTAATGTTTATCTATTTTTCTATTTGAGTCCACAAACTAATTTTTTCTTTTATTTAAATCTTTAATATTTGCAAAACTTTACAAAAGTAAAGTTTTCATTAAATATATTAAATTATTTGCTCATTTTGAATAGGTATTAACTCCCTATTAGCCTTGAGTTAGTTGCTTAAGGCGGCTAGGATAGATACAAAATTTTTTAACTTATTTTTTTAGTTTTAATTATTATTTTTTATTATATCATATCATTAAATATATTTAATAATAATTTTTTATTATATTATATAAATAAATATATTTAATATTATTATTTTATTAATTAAATTATTGTATATCAATTTAAAATTAATACATATTTATAAATTAATTAAAAGCTTAATAAATTTGATGAGAATATGAGAAAAGTTACAGCTAGCAACCGTATTCTGCGGGACGGTTATTAACTTTGGAATCCGTACTAAATTGCCGAACTTTATAGGATGTGGCGATCATGGTTTACGCTTCGCTTTGATTAACTGTTTTTTTTTTTAATTTTTTATTTCACTTGCTCATTGTTAAATGCTAGATAGGTAGTTTCCACAGTCCCATCTTAAATCTTTTCATCAATTGTTTTTTTTTTCTTTCATAAAACACTATTACAAAGGTATTGAAATTTACAATATCTATTAGAGGTGTCTTTAAAGTTATACCTGACCAAGAGATGAAGAAACCTGAAGAAAGAAAATGAAATCAGTGAGTAACTCTGGTGAACTACTCATTGATGTCGCTTTATACTCCTTTTTTACATCAAATGTAAGAGGCACATAGTATATACTACACATGCAATTTACGATAAATTTATTAACTAATTTTCTTTTCTTTTTTTTAAAAAAAGTTTACTTGACCAGGTAACTTTTTATTTCTATGTTATTTGAGGGAAAAAAAAAAAAAAACAAATCTACGTTGTTATCATCTTTTTGGTGGAAGTACCACAATCATTACTAGGAAGCTTTTATACAAATTAGTTCTTCTTTTTTTTTTCCAATGAGAATGCTCAAATTAGCACCATTAAGAAAACCAACTGAAATGATCTGTTTAGTCGTCAATTGTTTTTATAGCTATTGTGTGGTTATGAGACATATAATATTATAGATTTCTTTTAATTAGTTCATTATTTGTTTTCTTTTATTTAGCAAGTGCAATAGACATTTGATGCATCCCAAAACAAATAAAAAGCCATATCAACATAGCTGATTGCTGATTATTTTATGGTAAATATTTATCTATATTATTAGCATTTTCAACCTAAACCCCAAGCTACACGCTGTCTCTGTCTAATGGTTCATACATCATTGCGGACTATTCAAGGATAGCTTCTTATTTCAAAAGCTAATAAAAAAGTTAAAAAAAAAAAAAGGTTTGAGAATTTTTTTTATATACTTAAGGTTTTTTTTATTTAATTTCATTTAAAAAATTTGCAGGTTTAGTTTGATTTCGTTAAATTTCTTGTTAATGAATATATATGTCATAATTTTCCCATTCTATTGATGGATTTTAGGTTGTTGCTATGCTAGAGTTTAAATTATATTATTTCCCTCGCTTAGTCTCCTTAGTTCTTGATGCACAAGTATTCTTTTAATACGATATTTCATATATAAAATTCTTCCATTAATATCACCTTTATCCTTTATTGTTTTTGCATGTCATTTTTTTTTTTTTACACCCACGCTTGCGCTGGGATATATATATATATAAGAGGATTCGGTAGAATTGCTTTATTGTAATTTAATAAAGGTCTTCCGTTATTTGAAACATTGACGGGTGTCCCTCGATTTCCGTCGCGTATGGTTGAAGCGAGCAGACAAAGACCAGACCATTATATGATTATCGGATCGGGTATTTGTGGGGTGTGGTCCACCCGTGTGGGTCCGATCAGCACGCTTCAAGTCTCACTCCCACTTACTTTACAGCCTCACCTACCTACCCCTTGGTAAATAAACATGTACCTTTTTTGTTTTTTTTTTTTTTTGACAGTTCAAAGTTGGAAATTAGAGCCTATCGTGACCTCTGTCCCTCATGCGTAGTAGCCCGAGGAATGAGGGTGAGGCGTGATAATGCTCCCTTTTACCTGAAGCTATTCGGCGATCAATCGTTTTACTGATTTCCGTTATATGCTTCTCTTTAAATGAGTCAGTGTATAAAAAGTTTAACCCATAATAGGATTCTTTTTTAATTCGTATTTGAAAATTTTAATTTGTAATCCTAATTATTTAATAAACATATTTCGAATCTAAATTAAATTTATTTATCAATTAAGAAAATTTTTAAAATAAATATCAGGATACAAATCTCTATTTTAAAAAAAAAAAAAACATCCTTTTAATTTCTTAATGTTTATATCAGAAATTTTATTGAAAACTATAATAATGCTTAAAAAATATATTCTTTTATTTTTAGACTAAGTTCACAAATAAGTTTGATGAAAACATAATTAAGGATCCAACACATTAACTCAAAGTTCATGTATTATGAGTCTAATTTAAACAAAAATTTATATTTATATTATTTTGTAGGCTAATCCATTGCATTATTAAATAAATTTAATCAAAACATATTAATATATCCAATTAGGGTTTTCTATATAAAAACAAAGCTTGAAGTTTACCATATTATGCTTTTTTTAACCGTTGGGAATTGGATTGTATGAGGAAACAAAATGTTAAGAGTATTACTCTTGCAAAATTGGAGTCAAAATATATAAGGATAATAATTTGAAAGATGATGGAGGCAACTAGTGAAATCAATGACCAAGAAATAGCACTAGATAAAGAGAGAGAGAGATGCATAGATGAAAACTACAAAAAGACATTAGAGTAAAAAGATTGTATAGTATACAATTAAATTATAAATATTAAAAATCTTAATTTTAAATGTGTTCATAGATCAAATGTGGACATATGTAAGGCACCTATTATTAAATAGGTCTATAATTAGATGTTGAACTTAAATCATCACATATTTACAAATGGATTTAATATATTTATCAATCATATCAAGTTTTGATTACATAAATTGATCTATAATAGTAAACATTATGAACCAAATGTGAGCAAGAGATAATCATATCTACAAATCATATCAAAGAACTTAAATAAGTGTAATTAGAGCTATGCAAATGAGTTATGACTTGCAAATCAACCTATTCAATCAAGCCTAAAAAAATGGTTAAGGTTGAATTTTTCAACTTGTTTAAGAAGCGAGCTAAACAAACTCAACTTTTTTAACCTGCGAGTTAAAGTAGATCAATTCATTTAACCTATGGGTTGTCTCACTAACCTATATATATATATAACATAACTTATCTTAGCCGCATATCACATTCACAACATAACACTTAGTAACTAATTCACTTCAATTTTAAACTTAATATAATAAACTACAAAATTGAAGTCACATATCATCATTCATCATCATCTTCTCACTCTTCTTTTTTTTTACTTTTTTTTTTTTATCTTAGCCCTTCCATTTTCCTCACGAATTCCATCCCTTAATACTTTAATTATTTTATAATATTTATATTATAAACACACTACAATTATAATATCCATATTATGATATAAAATATCAAATCAATTCATTATACTACTATAAAAATGATACATAGTCATTATTGATTTTATATTCTTTATAATTTTAAATAAAAAATAAAATTTATTATTAATAGGTTGCGAACTAGTCCATATAATCTATTAAAGTACATAAATGGATTAAACGGATTTTATTAACTCGTTTAACCTATCAAAATGTATAAATGAGTTCAATGGGCTATTTTAGTAGGTCAGCACATTTAATACACTAATCAATATGGGTAGGATTAGAACCAACAGATTTTGGTATATTTATTAAATAAGTCATTATAGATTAGCTTGTTTCATTAATAAGCTAAAATGAATGAAATTAGATATATCTATTTAATCTATTTACATAGCTTTTAATGTAATAAAATTTGATTGTCACATAACATATACCGAGTATTCATGCATATATGAATTGATGTATAATTAATATATATTCGCAATAGACATATGTAAAACCCATAATGAAAAGCCTTACTTTTATCTGTAGAATTCTAAAATTGAAGTATGAAATTCCATTCTACAGCCAAAAAAAAAAAAAAAAATGATCTCTCTATTAAAGTAATACACAATAACGCATCTCTAGGCACCCATGATGCTTAAAACAAAAGGCACGCCGCCAACCAGAACCGCAACGCAAATGGAAATTGGGAAGGTGCCCAAGACAAAAAATACAAACTGTCAGTTGATGGCCTGGGGATGGGCCGACAAAGCTACTCGTAGGCCCCACTAATCGTCCTGGATTTAGAGTAAGTGAGTGAGTGGGTCCATCGGTAGCATTTTCATAATTTGGTAGTCTACACCTCCAACTTATTTAATTTATTCACCTTAAATTCATTATTTATTTATTTATTTCCTTTTATGTAGTATGGCAAGCCCGCTCAAAATGTTCATTATGAAAAATAATAAATTATGCTTTCTAACACTGATTACATAAAAATCAGTGCAAAAATAAAAAGAAAAAAAAAGTGATTACATCTTACCAAAAAAAATATAAGATAAATAAATTTTTTTTCTTTTTTTTTTAAATCATATTCAACATCACTGCCCTTAACATTTTCCTTATGTTTTTTTTTATTTTTTTAATCCTATTTAACATTACTACCCTTAACATTTTCTTTATAATATTGTTAATAATTTTTCTTTTTCAAAGATGAAGAATAATCGATGGCGGGGACTTTAAGAGATGCAAATCTTGGATTATTTATATATATATATATATTAAAAGAGCACTCAGCTCTGTAGAACCATCTTCCGTCCTTAGGTGTGCGCACGCAATAGGCAGTTTGCTCTCTTATCACGCGCCTTCCCAGGGTTCATGAAACTTTAATAACAAAACAAGGGAGAACTGCTGCTGATAGGAAAAGAAACATATATACATATATGCCATTAAGATTTCACATCTACATAATGATTTCGAATGTTGTATTTAAAAAAAAAAAAAGTGTCGCTATACTAAGTATCTTAATTGTGCATTTATCATCATCGTTTTGACAATGTGTAGCTAGCATCGCCTAAAAAAATAGAGTTAAGTATACAATATCAAAGTTTCAAGAAAATATTATTACAAATGTTTTTACCATAAATGTTGAAATCTAAGTGATGTTTTTACGTGCATGCAATGTGAGTTTTATACTTTCTGTGGCTTCAAAGAAGTAGCATAAAAATGATATATGGAGAGAGAGTTTGAAAAGGCATGACTAGGAGGAAGGACAAGCAATTAAGAGTTTTAAATGCAGAAACGATCGATAAAATAGACTAAAGCCCCTACCATGTAGTTTTTAAGTAGCTAGGTTTGTTTTCCATTTCAAGTAGTTGTTTAATCTTTGAAATTAGAACCTTTATAATAGCACATTGTTGCTCTAACCTTTCTATTGTGTGTAAATGAGGAGGTGTTATTGAATATATAATACTTCAGAACCCAAAACATTATAATGAACCACATATCATAATTTAAATAACACACAAAGACTTATTTCCACATCTATAATCTCCAAAGCAATGAATTTTATAACATGTGACATCACTGCATTAGCGCATTTATGATAGAAGTGTTATGGTCTTTTAGACAACAAGTTATATAAACTAAATAAAACCCTACTTAATACTTTTTCTTTTTCATATCAATGTAGATTCCTATATTGTAGAAAACCCTAACTTATCTTAAGTTGCACTTCAATTACAGAAGGATTCCCGAATGAAAATATGATCATGAAAGTAAGCATATTTATCAAATTAGTGATTTTGCATGTTATCTTGTCTAATGGGAACTCAATAAAGACATAAGATTGCTACAATTTAGGGTTTCTAGATATTAAAATTTAGACGCTAAAGTTGGTAGATCAAACACATTTCAAGTTGTAGATCTAAATCGAGACAAGTAAGTATCTCAATCACTCTTAAATTTACAAAATTAGATAGATTTTGTACTAGATTTGAAGTGTCTTCTCGATTAGTAAGTGATGAGATGGAGGAAGAATCAATTGGTGGTGAGATTAGAGAAGTCGTGGGGTCTAGAGGGGTATACGGCCAAGATACATGGCTATGTACTTACTCGTGATGAGAGTGAAGAGGATTTTGTGAAATGGATTGTATATGGCTAGGTACATGGGTGTGTACCTGCTCGTGTTAAAGTATATGGCTAGGTACATGGGTGTGTATCTGCTCGTGTTAAAGTACACGGCTAATTACATAACCATGTACTTGTGCGTGCTGAGGGGGCTTTTTGTAAAGTAAGGTACATGGCCATGTTTCTACCCATGTTCTTTTGTACAGCCATGCACATAACCGTGTTGTCTAAGAACACTCCTTTAGTCTTTCTATTTCAATTCTAAGTTAGTATTACTTACAATAAAGCTTAAGGAAGGGAAAATAGGTGACTAATTCTTAATTGAACAACCTAGTGAAGCTTATGCCTTGTTATAGAGTAGAACTAAGGATTAATTACTATTTCATGACAGGCTTTGAGGATCTTGTTAGTTGTAGACAAGTAGAAGATAAAATCACTCTTCCAAGTACATGTTTACCATATTTATTAATTGTGTTTATTAGTTATAGTAAATGAATGAATTTAAGTAAACTTGGTAAATTACTTGTTTGTTGCTTGTGTGTGGCTTAACCTAAGGGTTAAAGGTGGCAAATCTCTAGGAGGCATCCTAAAATGATGTAAGGTAAATTTTAGAGGTATTGGGGCCAAATGTGATAGTTGCCAATATCAGTAGAAAGTAGGGATCGGAGGTGGCAACTCCTAACCTAGGGTTAAAATACTTGAAAATATATAATAAACAGTGTAACGAGGTTATGAGTGCTCCTATGTTATTTGGTGATTAATTGAAAGATAATTAAATGAGTGTCTATTACTTATTTATTGCATTACCTATGTGTAACATGTATATGTTATGGCATGCACATGTGTTCGGATCTTCACGTGCTGGGCTTAGGGTCAACCTTCTTTTTCAACCGCAGGTAGATATGACGAGTATGCAGAATATGATGAGGCTGGGCACATATATTATTATTATTATTAAGATGAGATTAATGGTGGATTTTATTATTACTACAATGATGAGTAGCAAAAAGAAATAGAATTAGAAGATTATTTAACGCATTTTTTGAAACTTTCTAAATCACTTTACTTTAGTACTTTGGACCTAGTAGGAATTTAGTAATCTTGTTCATGATGGTAGTTACTTGAAGTTATACATTGTAATTTAACTTTATTGTAATGTGGTTGAAAAGACTCGCATATGAGTCATTTATTTATATTACTGGAGTTACAATCATTTTAAAGTATAGTAGAGTTGGACAAGTTGAAAGACAGGTGTAGTAGAAGCCTTTACATGTCACTATTTAGTTGAAACGCGTGGCTAGTTGTAGTATTCCAGGTTCTAGAATGTTACCACACTTGTTTCCACTATAAATATAAATGCATTATAGTATTTCCATATGACAATATAAATGACTCAAAGGCAAGTTATTCTGATCACAATTATAATTAACGAGCAAATTGTAATGTAGTTCTTACTACAACTATTAGATACATGACATAAACTCAACAAAATTTGCTGAAAACTATCCACATAGCAAATTGAACTACAACCACTAAGAACATAGGATTAGATTGAAAATCTCCATATTTGATTTGCCAAAAGTTCATCATATAACTCTAAACTCCTTAATGTTGGTCATCATCATAGTAGTAATAAACATTATCACTCTCCCATCTTGGTAATAGTAATAAACATCCCCTGATTCATCATAGTCAATATACTCATCACACATACTACAATTGTAAAAGTAAAGAGTAAGCCTAAACCTAGTACATAAATACTACATACACATATAAATGCCAAACAAATCTTAAACCAAACATATTTAGTTTAATAGGAAATCACAAACAATTAATTTACTTATCTTTAATTGTGCCCATCAATTAACACATGAGTTTTTATGACCCTGATCATACTCAATAGTGTGTATATATATATATGGTCCTAAGTTAAGAACTGTCATCTCCAATTTTAATTTTCTAAATTGGTATTGAAAATGGTCATCTCTGATGCCTAATATCCTTAAATTTATCCTAGATCATTTTAGTACATGACTCTACTAGAGATAGTATCATGTATCGATTATTAGGGTGCCCCCTGTAGATTTATCACCCTTAGCCCCTAAGTCAAGTCACACACAGAAAACACATAATGCTTAGTTAGATATTCATCAAATTCTTTTTCTTGTCTAGTTTAACAAGCACAAGTAGCAATCACGGTAGACATATACTTGGAAGAGTAGACCCCATTGACTTCAAACTCGTATTACAACTAACAACTAGACAAATATTGTATAAAAACTATTTAGAAAACCTAAATAATGCTAAACTAACTATTTATAATTTGATACTCGGGAAAACATCAAAAGTCAAAAGGAAAATAAAAAAATAAAAAATAAAACATGTTTAGAAAAGATAAAGAGAACACATATGAGAACATGAGTTTGTTGTCCCTTGTGTATCTCTTTCAAAAATAAAAAATGTGTTTAAGGATGTGAACATGTACATGGGTGGAAACAAAAGCGTGTTCCTCCCTATGTAATTCCCAACCAAAAGAAAAACTTCACATGATCAAAACTACATGTATATGTTTCTTTTGTTTAGGTATGTACATAGACTATATGAGCACCAACATGACCATGTTATGCCCATGTATTCCCCTATTTTACACACAAAAACCATGATTCTCTCAAAAGATCATCATGCAACAATGATCCAAAATGTAAAAATCATAAGAATTACATATGCACATTGACTTACCCACTTAGAACATTCTAGTTGTGACAAACACACAATTACTCCTTAAGGGTTTTGTGTGTTTTGCAAACCTACAACCCCCAACACGCATTACAACATCCAAAGAAGAGAAAACATAGAAAGATGATTCATGTCATGAAATTACCTTATGAATTCGTGTTGGTTTACATAGACAAGCAAAAAGGATCTGCTAAAGGGAAAGGTTTTCTTTATGATAACAAGGATGAACATATAGGAAAAGAAAAGAGAGAAAAGGCAATTCTATAGGTTTTTTTTTTTTTTAACTCTTTTGCTATTGCCAAAAAATGCCCCAGACATAAAACTTAAAAACCAAAATATCGCTTACTTTTAAGTATGATTTTTCCTTTTTTTATTTATAATGTCTTATAGAGTATTTATAGACTCTTGAATTTAAAAAGTCCATTAAACTACCTTAGTGATCGAAAAACAAGATGAGTTTATCCATTCAATGTTTACCTTATGAGCCTAAGGCCCATAATCATCCTTACTAAGTGCGTATGTTTGCTAGAAAAGGTTGAAAGTGAATGGTTTGATCTCAACTATCCTTATTCTAAACTCACCATGCTAAAGAGTCAAGCCCAAGTCAGTATTAGACTTAGCTTGAAAATCTAATGGAGCCAATCTAATGCTCTACATTTTACTTCCGACTGAAATTCAACCAAGTTAGATGATTTGAGGCATAAGCTAAATGCAAATAAAAAAGGGTGCATATGTATCATATATTGAGATTATATGGTAATATGTAATTACCATTTTGGTCTCATATATATATATATATATATATATTTCTCTTTTTTTCCCATTATTTCACCTTTTATCTATATATTTGCATGTTGACATGACCTTCGCGTAGAAGCAAGCATGGAAATCTCCATAAAAACAAAAATACAAATAAAATATGTCGAGTCCAATTTAAAATTTTTATATTATCTTCCTAATTCAATTCATATCAGATCCTATACTCATCCAATACAAATCCTCGACTTGAACTAGGAATTTTTACTATTTATTTGGAGCTCCCACCTAATTAGAGTTGGGAAAATTACTGAATTAGAATTAATTGAGCGGATTAATTCAAATCTAGACACTCGTCAATGAAAAAAAAAAAGGAAGAAAAGCTAGAGATTCTTGACTCAGGGACAGTCCTATTAAAACCCTAAAGTTATTACCTTAACCTTCTAAAAGATATATTTATGTTATGATATCATTTTTTTAACATGAAAGAAAACATAAAAAAGGATGATTATACTAATAATAATTTGAATATATATATATATATATATATATATATTTTAGAGTTGTCCCATAAGGGTGCCTGTGTACCTACTATTCGAGATCAAATAAACCGTAGTTCGTTTTTTATAAAACTTTAATGGATTGATTAATTTTAATTATGAAAACAATTCAGATTTACAATTATAATTTTAATTTTTTTAAAAGAAAAATTCTAAACCTAAACTTTATTTCTCAATTTTGAAAAATAGAACTAAAACCCTCTAGTTTTGAAAACATCAATTAAAATTTTATTTCACAAAAATCATTTTTTTGGGTGATAAAACATTATATACATATATATATATGTTGTTTTAAGAACTCACACCTTAAATTAAGAAAATTTTAAAAGAAACACAAAAGAGAAATTCTAAACCTAATTTTATTAATAACAAAAGAAAAAAAATTCCTAAAACATATGTCTTTTATCATTTTTGTTTTTTTATTATTTTTATTTATTTCTTTTTATTTACTAATATTATTATCAATTAAAAACTAATAATAATAATAATAATAATAATAATAATAATAATAATAATAATAATAATAATGATGATGATGATGATGATGATGAAACTCACTAACTTAGACACAGGTCAACATAGTTTGGGTTGGGTTGGATCAGGCCGGATCACAAAAATTGACAACTCCTCGTTGGTAGCTTTTCGGCGAACGGCGATGCGAGGTGAAGATTCGAGATGCCTCCTAAGTGCAGGCCAATGTGGAAATCAACCACGTTTGGATGGTTCTTGGCGTTGACAATGGCTAGGAACGACGGCCGTGGGAGTTGTGGTAGGTATTTTTTTTTTCTTTTTGATCTTCTCCTCTCTTTTTTTCTTACTCTCCGATTTCCTTCTTTTTTTTTTCGACCCCCTTTCTCTCAAAGATCGACTTTATTTATAGGCGTACGTAACCGGATTTAGATAAGTTTAGACCTAAACTATGATTAGGATTTGTTTTTATCTTCACCCGATTTGAAAAATGATGCAAATCCCTTATATTCGAGTTGTTTTTTAGATTTATCCAGTTTGTTTTTGTGATAAATCTAAAAAGATTTGAAAAAATTAGTTTAGGTTTGCCCAGATTTGCTTCGATTTTTTCTCCCTTCCGTTTTGCAATGGATGGCCTACTGGAGAAGATGATCACGTGTTATGTGCATGACTTAGATTAACCTATCACATGCTACCATGTGGTAGCACAGGAAAAAGAAGAAAAAAATGGCATGGATTGCCTTCACAGATTCGAACCTAAGACCAATGCTTCCTCTCGCTTGTTCCAGGCCAGCATGCAAAATAGCTAAGCTAGCCTATTTCTCAGTTTATTATTATACACAAATTATACATTAACTTAATATTTTACTAATTTTTTGTTATTTTGAGATTTATAAAATTAGAAACCTAAATGTTTTTTATTATTGTTGCTATCCTTATTATTATTATTCTATATTACTTGCTATTTATTATTTATTATTATTTTTTATTTTTATATATTATTTTATTTTTTTTATTATCATTATTATTTATTAAATGGGGGCAAAAATAGAGTGTTTACAGTTGTCCTTCTTTGTAGTAAAGTTTGAAAAAACTTGGCTACAAAAACCACAAAACACCATTTTTGTCTAGGACATACAAAACTATATTTAGTTGACCATCTAGATCTAAATCCATTAGGGAACAAATTGAGTAAGGAAAACGCTCTATGAGCTAATAATCCTATGTTGTAAAAGGAAGACAGTTGCTTTATACAGAAAGTCGATTTAGAAAAGTGCTCTCATAAGTTGACTAATCTATGATAGGAAGTGTCTCATTAGACTAACAAAAAGAAATCATCTAGAAAAGTGCTCTTATGAGCTGACTAATCGATAATGGGAAGTGTCTCACTCGACTCGTAACCGAAAAAGTGCTCTTATGAGCTGACTAGTTGATAACAGGCAGCATTTCATTATACTTGCGATTCTAAAGGAGAATATCTAGAAAAGTGCCCTAGTGTGAGCTAACTAACCGATAGTGGGAAGTATCATTTTGGGAAATATATTAGGAGGCGTCTTAGTAGACTGATAGAGCCATTTTATACTCAATCTTTATAGTATAAATTGTGTTAAATTATTATTGATTTTATAAAAATCATAAGGAAATGGTACTTTAATTCTATCATCGTGATAAATCAGGTTAAATGGAGTCAAGGATGCCAATTCAAGTATTTTAGAGAAGTCATCTATAACTTGGATCAAGACAAGAAATTACAACACCGGAGGAAGCACGGTTTGAGGCACGGCCAAGGTTCAAACCGTGTTACACACTGGAGAAGAAGGCAAAAATGAGGACATTGAACAGAGAGAGACACGGCTTAAGGCACGGCCGTGGTGGAACCCGTGGGATAAACCGTGCTTGAAGCCGTGGTGGAAGATAGATATGCCAAGGTTCAACCAGATGATGACACGGCTTGAAATCTAGCTGTGGGTGTAACCATGCTACACACTGGACACGGATGAAGACTTGAAGATTATGCACAGACTAAGGCCCGGCTTGAAATCTGGTCGTATGTGTAACCGTGGTTCACACTGGGCGCGGTTGAAGACTTGAAGAATATGCACAGAGGATGGCACGGCTTAACCCACGGCCGTGTGGTGGGGCGTGCCAGGCAGGCGTATCTTCACTTCTCGAAATCTACTTGAAAAAGGAAAGATATTTTCGTATCTTGCTAGCAAAAGATCACATGCTATCCATCTAATAGTATAAATAGAGCCAACCCTAGAGGGTTAGTACAACTTTTGAATCTTTAGATCTTGAAGAACCTTGGATCATCTTGGAGGCAGAGCAAGCAACCGGGTTCATTATGTTTCTATCTTTTATTTTCGTTTTATTGATGAACATGTGTAGCTAAGCTACTTTTCTAGCCAAAGGGTCATAGATGTTTAATTCTCCACGAATTGTGAGGTCTAATTGACTTGTATTTATTCTATTCTTTGCTTTCGGGTATTCATATATCTTCTAATCGTTTTTTCATTATTATCTTTGTTGATTGGTATGAATAGAGCTCCTCTACTCAATTAGCAAGTTAATATATTGTCAACTAGCACGTCAAATCCGTAATTGTTTGATTGTTCTAGTCTTAGTGACGCAATAACATGTTTGGTTATAAAAGAGATGATCGAATTCATGTTATGGAGGTGTGTGATCATGTTTAAATAGGTTATCTTATAATCTACTGGCATGAATTGGTAGTCTCTCTAGATCTTAATGCTATTGATAGATTAAATCCTAAGCGCTTGTCTAAGGGTTGTTTAATCAATAAGAGAAATAATTCAAAGCGCTTGTCTGAGGTTATCGAGGAAGTAAGGAGAGATAGGTTGTTAGAGCTTGTTAATAACCATAACCAATTTATCTAGGAACAAGAATAGAGAACATTTGCATCGATGATCAATTCCTAGAATTAAACCATCTTGATTTCTTTAGCTAAGCTTTTTATCAATATACAACTTTCTTAACTTGTTTTAACTTTGTTCAATTCACAAACCAAACACCCCCCCCCCATTTTCCTTTTCCTTTTATTCTCTTTGAATAGAAATATCTTTACCAATCCCTGTGGATTCGACCCTACTCACCACTATATGCAAATCATATAATTGTCTAGGAGTAGGTTTTATTTTTGTTGGATTCGACACCCATCATAGACTAGCATCCCTAAGAAGGAATCGTAAAAGTGCTCCTATGAGCTAACCAATTGATAATGGGAAGCGTTTTCTTTAAACTAGCAAACTTAAATAGAGATGCAACTCATCATTGGGAGCCTGAATGAATGATGAATGATTGCTTAATTTTTAGATGCTTACCTGATTATTGTAGATAACAACCAAACAACCAAACCCTTATAATAATCTAATCCTTCTCTGCTTATCTTTGCCTTGACTAGAGCAGAAAATCTTGATGCATTTCTTCTTACAGGTTTAGCTCTTATAATTTTGGTATTATCTTGAAAACATACCAGACCTACTATTCGAGCAAGGTGGGATAAAAAATTCATTAAGTTTTGTCATTCCATCATTTTTCATTATTTATTATTTCCTTATATGTGCGATGAGGTGATGGGTAATATAGGAAAATGATATAAGAGTTTGTTTGATAGTGACTAGTCAAGGTAATTAACCATTTGGGGACACTCACTTTGCTTGTAGAGAAATGAAAATCAAACCACGAAGTTGTAATGGTTGTTGACATTTACGAACTTTAGCAAAATTTTGTTATTCTTACTTAAGGATAATACATCTTAACTGCATCTGCATTTATGGGGTCCCTCAACTTTGGATCGTCCATTTAGGCTAATATTAAGGCCCCTCCTGATAACATCTTTTTTACAACATACGAACCCTCATAGTTTGGAGTAAACTTGCCTCTTGAATCTTGTGCATTCAAGAGAACCTTTTTTAGTACCAAGTCACCTTCCTTAAAGTGTCGGGGCCATACTTTTTTTTTGAATGCTCAAGCTATCCTTTATTGGTAGCATTGACCATGGCATAATGCTATGAGTCTTCTTTCGTCAATCAAGTTTAGTTTATCGATCCTTTTCTTTACCCAAACAGATTCATCTAATTGTGTCTCTGATAAAACCTTAAAGGATGGTATTTCGACCTCGACTAGTAATATTGCCTCAATACCATATACTAGAGAATAGAGAGTAATTCTAGTAGACGTTTGAATCGAAGTTCTATAGGCCATGAGGGCGAACGGTAACATCTCGTGCCAATCTTTGTAGGTGATGGTCATTTTCTCGATAATTCTCTTAATGTTTTTGTTGGCTGCTTCTATTGCCCCATTTACTTGAGGTCGGTATGGAGTTGAGTTTCTATGATTTATCTTAAATTGTTGACACAACTCCATTTACTTGAGGTCGGTATGGAGTTGAGTTTCTATGATTTATCTTAAATTGTTGCACGGGCCAATTTATCCCATGTGTTGACTTAGTTGAGATATAATTGTGCATAACATATGAAGGTAGGGCCTATGAGGCTGTCTTGGAAGGTTTGGACCATGAGTTGGTCATATTATGCATATTTACTCATTTTTCGCACATATAGCCCTATGTGCATCTTAGGACAACCAGTACCATTATATTTCTCGAATTCTGGGACCTTGAATTTCTCTAGATAAGCATCTACCCCATATGCTAATAGGTCTGTGATGTCGATTTGATCAAAACTATTAGGACCTTCCAAAGTCTTCATCTTATTAGTCAACTGTTGGAAAAGCTTCTTCTCTATTTCCTTTTGCTTATCTTCCATTTCCCTCTTTATGTCATTCAAGTTTGGACCCATGCTGATTTTTTGCTTGTATTCGAATGCGGGATTGAGTCAGGAGTTAATTTCCTCGTATTCTAGCGAATGGTTTTCTACTGCCTATCCTTTTTGAGCTGTTGAATATTCCTCGTGAGTAAGTTGGGTAGCATAAAGGAGGCTAATGTTCTCAGTCAAGAAGTGGACTTGTGTGACTAATTGTTGGACTGTTTGTTCTAGTGATATGATCCTTGGATTAGAGGAGGTGTCTATGTTGTTGTTGTTACCGTTGTGGACATGGTCATTGTTGTTGCCACTAATAGCCATCTTAGTCTTAGAGCGGGTGTTAATTGGACTCCTCGGAGGGTTTGGTTATTTAGGAGCTATCTTTGATACATAGCAAGCATTCATTTAACGAATGTATGTTTACGAGTGAATACGATGTATGTATCATACGGATGCAAAAGAACCAGCACTTAATTAACGATGTAATAATATTGAAATTTTATTAATATTACAAACTTTGGAGTTCAGTGCTTTTATTGAAAACATAAGAAAAGAATGCTATGATCTAACTTCCTAATTTCTAAGCTTCTTCTTCTTTAGCTGTGTGGGTGTTGACTCTCTTTTCTCGGTGTTGATGGCGGTTTTTAGTGCTCTAACCCTTGCTTAGGTTTTCTTCAATTGGGCCTCCAATGCTTTGTTCCTCTGATTAGATTCCTTGAATCTACTCTTCCACACATATTCCTTGCTTTCTGTGGTCTCAAAATGGACTTCCATCCAAGCCCTCACCTATTTTATGTAAGTTTTCATTTCTAGGCCTGGGTTGATTGGTGCGGGCTGAGTGACATCTGGAGCATGGTACATCCTCTCCCCTGTCTTGTATAGCTGGTTGATAACAAAATCCCTTGTAGCTTGGTGTTTACCTACTTCACCATCTAATTCCCCAAGGTCTATATTAAGACTCTCAATTTGGGCTTCTTATAGGACCTTGACTTCTGCTAACTAAGTGATCTTATTAGCTACTAACACGTTTGGGTCTTGATATTCGATCGTGATTCCTTCTAATGAATATCCTGGATAGTGCCAAACTGACAGACCACCGAGTTTGGATGATAGCCTGTATACTAATTAAGCCCAATTAATGGAACGGCTTGAAAGTTTCTACACATTAGAATAACCTTATTACAGTAACTCCATATAGCAATCCACAGAATATCTTCAGCATTGAAACCCTTGAGTACCTTTACCCAACTATGGTAGGAAAGATCATCTGGTAGCTTCATCCTTTTTGCACATGAATCTATGAGGTCTACTTATTAGGCTAATGGTTTCCTAACCATGTTTAGCCCAAAACACTTAAGATGGCTCACAAACCAGATTAGAATGAGGTTAATGTTTGAGCGAAGAATTCCATGACCCTTCTTCTTCACGAAATTTAGATTTCGGATCTGCTCAGTTAAGAAGGCCAGGATGTAAGACTTCCCTTCTAGGAATTGGAATACCAATTCTGCAACTCTATAATGAATGTGAAAGATCCCAATAGGAAAAAAGGATAGTTGCAAGTGCTATTAAGATGAAAGCATAAACTCGTCTTTGTCTGTAACTCTTGGGGTCTCCACATAAGATATCTTTCTTGCTTCCATCATCGCATCGTGCCATAAACCAAGCTTTTAATTCATCCATTCGAAGGCAGTACCCATTGCTATTTTCCAATGCTCAATTGATCACTACTCTACAAATTCCCAAAAGTTTGCTAAATATGCTGGCTGGCCTAGCGTCTGAATCTGGCATATACACCCTATTGGAAAGTGGAGGGGCTTGGAGAAGCTGGGTATACTCTTTTATGGTTGGGGTGATCTCGTATGGCCCAATAAAGAAAGCCATAGGCTTGATTTCCCAAAAGTGTAATATGGCCCAAATTAAAGGTAGGTTGACATCCATTTTCATCAACGAGAGAATGGGCCCTATTTTGCTGTGGATGAAGGTCTACTCTTCAAGGTTATATAGGGTAAGCCAATGGTGCAGTACTAGCTTAGGATCCAAAGGTTTACAAACACAAATTTGTTTGCGAAGAAGGCAGTCAATTACAGCACTAGCCATCTAGTAGAATAAAATTTTCTAATTACAAACAAATATCTTACAAAACACAATAAAAATTCTTTTACAAGAAATTGCATCTAAACTCCAAAGAAAGAAATCACATCGTTAATCATTTGTTGGTCCATGATTTCATATATGCAAAGAGGTAGGTTCTAAAGGTTTCCGAGCTCTATGGCCTCCCACATTTTCGAAGAAATGGATCTTAGGCCATATCGAAGCATTGGATGGGGTAACCTAATCGACCCTAAGCGATGATTATTTCACTTCACTCAGAACTTACACAATGGCTACCCGTCCTAGGGTCCTAAATGGTCTAGGTTAGATCGCATCTAATCACACAATTGCATGCACGAAAACTCAATAATAATAAAAAAAAACTAAACTTTATTAAATCCCTAGATCACGAGTAGATACAAACATTAGTGCAAACGATATTTTACAAAATGATAGCTAATTAAAGATATCTAGAAATTATGATTTCAGAAGGCTTAGATGGCTAGCCCACTATGAAGTCCCTAATAGAGTCACCATCCTGTCGAGTCTAATTTAAAAATTTTATATTATCTTCCTAATTTGATTCATATTAGATTCTATGCTTATCCAATACAAATCCTCGACTTGAATTAGAAATTTTTACTATTTATTTAGAGCCGCTACCCAACTAGAGTTGGGGAAATTATTAAATTAGAATTAATTAAGTGGATTAATTCTAATCCAGACACTAGTCAACAAAATCCCTTTTTTTTAAAAAAAAAAAAGGAAGAAAGGCTAGAGATTCTTGACTTGGGTGAAGTCCTGTTAAAACCCTAAAGTTACCACCTTATCTTTCTAAAAGATATATTTATGTTATGATATCTTTTTTTTTTTTTAGCATGAAAGAAAACATAAAAAAAGGATGATTATACTAATAATAATTTGAAAAAAAAATATTTTTTATTTTTCTAGAGTTGCCCCATAAGGGTGCCTACGTATCTGCTATTCAGGATCAAACAGGCTATAATTCGCTTTTCATAAAACTTTAATGGATTGATTAATTTTAATTATGAAAACAGGTAGAGTTTACATTTATTATCATTTTAATTTTTTTTAAGAAAAATTCTAAACCTAAGTTTTATTTTTCAATTTTGAAAAACAAAACTAAAACCCTCTAGTTTTAAAGACATCAATTAAAATTTTGTTTCTTAAAAATCATTTTTTTAGGTGATAAAACATTATATACATATATATATATATATATATATATATATATTTAAAGAAAAACTCACACCTTAAATTAAAAAAAAAATTAAAAGAAACACAAAAGAGAAATTATAAACCAAATTTTATCAATAAAAAAAAAAACAAATTCCTAAAACATATGTCTTTTATCATTTTTGTTATTTTTTTATTATTTTTATTTATTTCTTTTTATTTACTAATATTATTATCAATTTAAAACTAATGATGATGATAATAATAATAATATAATAATAATAATAATGATGAAACTCACTAACCTGGACATGGGTCGACACGGTTCGAGTCGGATCACAGCAGCTGACAGCTCCTCGTTGGTGGCTTTCCGATGAACGGCGACGTGAGATGAAGATTTGAGATGCCTCCTAAGTGCGGGTCGACATGGAAATCAACCATGTTTAGATGGTTTTCAGCGTTAACGGCGGCTAGGAACGACGACTGTAAAGGTTGCGGTGGCTATTTTTTTTTCTTTTTGATCTTCTCGTCTCTTTTTTTCTTACTCTCTTATTTCCTTCTTTTTTTTTTTTTTCGACCCCCTTTCTCTCCAAAGATCTATTTATAGGCATGCATGACCAGATTTGGATAAGTTTAGATCTAAACTATGATCAGGATTTGTTTTTATCTTCACCCGATTTGAAAAATGATGTAAATCTCTTAGATTATAGTTGTTTTTGGGATTTATCCAGTTTGTTTTTGTGATAAATCCAAAAAGAATTGAAAAAAATAGTTTAGGTTTGCCCAAATTTGCTCCGGTTTTTTCTCCCTTTCGTTTCGCGGTGGACGGCCTGCTGGAGAAGACGATCACGTGTTATGCACGTGACTTAGATTGGCCTATCACATGCTGCCATGTGGCTGCTCAGGAAAAAGAACAAAAAAATGGCACGAAGTGCCTTCACGAATTCGAACCCAGGACCAATGCATCCTCTTGCCCGTTCCAGGCAAGCATGTGGATTAACTGAGCTAGTCCATTTCTCAGTTTATTATTACATACAAATTATACATTAACTTAATATTTTACTAATTTTTTGTTATTTTAAAATTTATAAAATTAGAAACCTAAATGTATTTTATTATTATTGCCATCCTTGTTATTATTATTTTTTATTACTTGCTATTTTTTATTTTTATTATTATTACTATTTATTAAATGGGTACAAAAATTGGGTGTTTACAAAGTATATGTAATATGATATGTAAAAAAGCAATTCAATTGCGGTAGTGAATCTCATCCAGCAGATTAAAGGGCTTTTGTTTGTTTAAGTGATGGGAGCGTGGATTGGTTTCAAAGATACCGACACGGCATTCAACTGTGTGCGTCACCGTTATTTTTCTTGTAAAACTCGTATGGAAAATAATAATAATAATATTTATTATTATTATTATTATTATATATTAAGTAATTTGTCTATTGCATTAACATGATTTACCAACAAGTAAAATCATATATTTTATAGTAAGGTTTTTTTGTAAACTAATCTTAATATGAATATCGTTTTTTAACAGGATGAATTGTTTCAATTGCTCATCTTATAATAGTTGTAATGGTATTATAATTGATAATATATATACATACATATATATATATAGTTACTATCCCTAGTTCAAATAAGACTCCGAAAAAGGAGGAACCTAAGGCTTAAAGGTAGCCATGGTTGCCCTCCGTGTCTGCTATAATAGCTAGCTCTAAGGAGGTGCTCTTTCTTTTAAATCCTATGTAGCAAAACAAGTTATTGGATTGCGCGATCCATCATCTTGGATAAAGCAACAAAGCCACACAAAAAGAGACAAAACCTAACATTCCTAGTTTACTTACCAGTGGTACTATTATCTATGAAGAGACTCATGGTATCCTCAAGATCTTTTTAGAGAACATAATGGATGTTTCTATCTATGGCTGATATAAATAATATCATGTGAAAGATAGCAACCGCCGTGTATGTTGTTTATGCTTTGAACTTGAATGAACCTACCCCATTTGGAGGTGCTTGTGTCATAGTGCATGACTTTAACACACACATGGAGAAATCAACTTGGCTTTATAATATTGTGAGTGTTATCAATAAAAAAATTTGTTCTAGGAGTAAGGATACTCTAAAGTTAGGTTTAGCCATCCGTAAATAAACTAATCAGGTCCTGATATTGCTTTCTTAATAATAGCTATGGTAAGCCAAAACTAATTGAGAAGATTTGTCCTCTCAAACATAGCAAGCAATGTGGCAAAGCCAATGAGAGTATTCTTGATGAAGGGTGAGCTTGAATCAACCCTAGAAAAACAAGAAGAGAATGCTAGCTCACCATTTGAAAATGAGTAAAATGTATGAATCAAAGGATAGTTAAGAGCTACAGGGAACTCTAAGAGGAGAGAATTTTCCATCTCGTGAGAAGGAGTATTAGAGCAGAAGTTCTAGCCTCATTAAGCTACCTAAACGTTACCTAAGTGAAATCAATGTATGGGTAGTCTTGTTGGACAAAAAGGCTCTTGTAAGTGAAACTTAAGAGGAGCAGCGGCCACTAGGTAGAGGACACCATTGCAAGAGAGAGGCAATTGTGTTATGAGTTAGCTTTGTAACAAGATTTGCCCAAATCAATATAAAAGGAAAAAGGAAAAACAAAAGTACTTGGTGGGCCACCCTATTATTGAGCAACTCACTAGCCTAAATCAATATAAAAGAAAAAAAGAAAAACAAAAGTACTTGGTGAGCCACTCTATTGTTGAGTAACTCAACAAAAAGCAATCTTGAAGAATGAAGAGAGGGGATGAGGGTAAGAGGGGAGCCTATGGAAGCCCAAAGTCCTAATTGGAGATGATCTTATATGGAGTTTGACAACAGGTGGAGAAGAGTAGCAATCATTACATAAAGGGTGGTGGTAAGAGAATGGCCTCGTGATAATGGCATCATGAATTTAGGTGGGGAAAATTGTCACAATCTGTAACATCAGTGTATATATAAAGGGATCAACTTAGCCTTACAATGTTGTGAGTGGCATCAGTAAGATAGTTTGTTCTAAAGGTAAGGGTACTTTGAAGGTGAGTTTAGCCACCAGTGAGCAAATTGGTTGGGAGCTATGTGGCTTTCCTGATGATGGCTATAGTAGGTTGAAATTAGTTAAAAAGGTTGGTCCCCTCAAACATATAAAGGACCATGACAAAGCTGGTTAGGGAACTCCTAATGAAAGATGGGCCCAGAAAAGTCTTAGGAATACAAGAAGGGAAAGCTGGCTCACCATCCAAAAACAAATAAAATATACAAATTAAAGGAGGGTTGAGCGTCATATGGCAACTCCAAGAGGAGAGAATTTTCCATCCCATGATAAGTGGTATTAGAGCAAAAGTTCTAACTACATCGAGCTACTTAAATGCTACCCAAGTGAAATTAATATGTAGATAGTCTTGCTAGACAAAAGGACTTGTATGGGTGAAACTCGAGAGGAGAAGTGACCATCGAGTAGATTACATTTTTTTAAGAGAAGGGTAGTCATGTCGCTAGTTGATTTTTCTAATAAGATCTATCCAAATCAATATAAAGAAAATAAAAAAAAAATATTTCAATGAATCACCTTACCATTAGGCAACCCAGCTAGAAATGATCTCAAAGGATGAAGAGAAGGGATAAGGGCAAGAGGGGAGCTTATAAAAGTCTAGAATCCTAGCTAAAGATGATCTTGAGTGGAGTTTAACAATAGATGGATGAGGGTGGTGATCATTTGGGTTAAAGGTAATGGCAAGAGAATGGCCTCATGATGAGAGCATCATGAATTTAGGTAATAGAGAATGTTACAGTCTGTGACTTCAACACAAACATAGAAGGATCAACTTTGCTATACAATGTTGTGAATAGCATTAGTAAGGTAGTTTATTTTAAGGGTAAAGGTATTTTAAAGGCAAGTTTGGCTATTGTAAGCAAATTGATTGGGAGTTGATACCATTCTCTTGATGATGGTCATAATAAGCAAAAACTAGTTAAGAAAGTTGGTCCTTTTCAATATAGGAGAGACTGTGACAAAGTCAGTGAGAATACTCTTGATGAAAGATGGGCTCGAAATAGTCTTAAGAAGGTTAACTTGCTATCTAGAAATGAGTAAAATGTATGAATCAAAAGGTGGTTAAGCACCACAAGAGAATTTCGAGAGATAACCTTTTGTCTCGTGACACTTGACACACTTCCCATTGCTTAGGATGCCTTTTTGAGATCATTGTATAGTGTACATGAGTGCTTGAAAAGTTGGGATCCTTAGCTAAGGATCCCAAAAAGTTGCCACTTTTGTTTTTCTAATTTTATCTTCGTTTTTTTTTTTTTAAGTATTTTTTAAGTTTAAAATTTGCACCATAGGTCCCATAAATTAAAATAAATAAACTTCAAGAAATTTAATAATAAAGTAAAGACCCAAAATGAGTTCCTTAATATTATGGTCTCATTGTTAGTTTTTTCTTTTATGAAAAATGCTAATTTATAAATATTACATTTTACTTGTAGATGTGGTGCGATTTAAACTTTTATCGTTAGTGACCTCGTGGCATGTTGGTACTTGATGGTATTGTTTTTTATGATTTTTAGGATATCAGTTGTAAAATACCCTGATCAAAGTTTTAGGATCTCGTCAGGTAGAGTTTTCCTACTATATATATATATTCATCCTAATCCTATATATAATATACTCGCCAGCCTCTCCTCTGAGTAGCTAGAGAATGGGTAAAATTGAATTCCGTATATGGAATAAAGTATGATAGGGACACCATCCTAGCTATTTTAGATGGTTAGATTATGATTTTGGAATTGTGTTAAAAAAACATATAAATCATAAAGGATCTCCTCATAATAAGTTTCTTAAAGATTTTAGATGGAGTAGTTTTTTATCTAAATTCAATATATAATATAATATGAAAGTAAGAGACGTGTGTATGATCTCTCATCAGCTACTCAGCTCTTGTAAAATTAACTACTGTTGACACTCCCATTTTAAATACTTCCACGTAAATAAGCAATTGAAACTCACACGTGATGACGGAGAAATTTACGTTAAAAATAAAATTTTTATAAGAATACTGGGCTGGGTGGAGGCGTGCGGCGCGGTTGCGACAACCAACTTCTTCTTCTTCTTCTTTTGTGAGATGCACTGCAATTACAAGATAGCTCGGCAATATCCCAATAGCCAATTATATATATATAACTAAATGATGGAAATTGAGTGAAGTTGAATTCCAATTCCATGTAGCAGTGAATAGTGAAAAGTTGAAATCAGCTTGGAATAATTGAGCACTTCTGAGTTGAGTTTGTTGAAGTTTTATAATAATTATAATTATACAAGTCAAAGTCAAGGATGGAAAAGATGCTCTCTTTTTACCGTGATGTGATTGAAGCCAATTTTATTTGAAAAATATATCAGAGAGACAAGACATAAACAACTATCGACTACATTGTACGTATAAGTTAATCGTGGATTGTAAGATCTTGGCGCCTATCTGCCATTTGCCAACACTAACGTTATGGTTTCACGAGTGAAGGAGAATGAGAATGAGAATGAGTCATCCTCCTAAAGAAATCGGACGCCGCAGTAGTCCCTTTTTGAGTTCTGACGTTTGCGTCTATTCCTTCAATAATTACTTAATAAGCGTGGCTCAAAAGTCTCCTCCTCTTCTTCTTCTTCTTCCGGCCAGAGACTGTAATTTAGAAATATTACTAATGAATTATAAACAAACCAAATTTTGGAATTCCTGTCATTTTAGGTACTACTTTAAAACCTAACTCTCTAAAAGCTATAAAGTATATGATATTTTATAAAATCTTTAAATTTTTTTATTATAATTTTATATTATTAATATTCTATGGTAAATTTTTAATAATCGCAACTTACCATTATTTTTATAACATTCTTTTCATTCAAATTATATAACTTTTCATAATATAACAATAAAGTTGGGTTGGTAATCAAGGAAAAATGAGACAAGAGGTGCTAAAAATACAAACATACAATGGAGACAAGTGAGAGGCAATAGGAAATGCTTCAAGTTTAATCGGTAGAACTTAGAAATTAGAAACACAAATATTTTTGTATTCATTGTTTTTTATTTAATATTTTTTACAAGGTAAACATAAGATATAGAAACTGATAATCTATTTACTTTCAATACATATAAATTCCAGGGTGTATAGAATATGGAAACATAGTAACTAAATCTATTCCATGATTTTCAATACCTACTTAAAACTTATTTAGTTAAGTATAACAATAACATTACTTGCTCACTTCTAATAAGTATATAATAATATAAAATTTTACTTTGTATTATATTAAAGAATAAATTTTATAGTATAAATATCTTTTTTAAAAAAATAAATGCTCTTTTCAAAACTCTTAAGTTGCCATCATAATTTCAACAACTTTCAAGATCATTTATATAAAATGTCTACTTGATAATGACCGGTAAGGGATAGACATAGAGGGTTAGGGCCCTTTAAATTTTTGTGACCATAACATTACCTTTATTTACAAAAATTAAAACATATTTTATGTCTAATGAGAAAAAAATAAAAAAGAAAAAGAATAGGTAGACCTCAATCGCATTAATCTACGTAAAGGTAACTAAATCCAACCAAACTGCCTCCTAAACTATAGTAAACAATTCTTTTAAAATGTGGTTTAGTTCAAAAGGTTCAAATAGTTTGCAATACTAACTGAATAGTATTGTCAATAATTTATATTTATATACATATAGTAGTCTTCATTCTACTTTGTGTATCTTGATTTTATTGCAAACCTTTTTTTTTTGGGGGGGGGGGGGGGGGGGGGGGGGTGGGGGGTGGGTATCTCATGTTCATCAAATCTATAAAAACAACAAGGTAACAAACCAGTCTTGTCGCGGAGGAACCTATTATTTTGCAAGGCAACAACAGGGGATAAAAACAAAAACAATCATTTAAGGCCTTATTTTCCCTTCATGAAAAGATCTCTTCACCTCAAGTTGCAGAGAAAAGACCTCAATTTTTAGTGACCGTTTATATGGTTATATGAAATTAACATGTTAAAGAAGTGTTGATAGACTATTTGAATATATGCTTTTAAGTCCAAGTTGGTTTAATCATTATTGATAAGCTACCATAGATCTAACCTTTAGGCCTAAAGTCGAAGTCTAAGTTAGCTAGTCCAACCTAATCCAAAACTTAATGAAGATAGATGGGAAGAGTTTGGCAAATAAGGCAAATCAGCATCTCATAATTCCTCTAATTATTCTCTACCAAACCTAGAGCCAAAAAGGAAATTTTGAAACATTTATCAACCTCCTTATCTAGTTAAGCTATTCTCCTATAAATATAAGATTAAGCCTTTGGGTAATGGATTGAACTCTACTAAATTTGATACGAACCACGCCAACCCGTGACAAAACCCAATACCAATACGTTCGGAAATTCGTTACCTAAGACGCCTAAACACCTAAAGTGGAAACCGCGACCCGTTGTCTATAAGCAAGACAAGAACCTTGGTATAATGTGAAGACGCCACAATCGGGGATGAAAGACCGATTGATAAGTTGGGATGAACGCCACGGAAATCAATCCGATAAGTGCAAATTAGTTCTTGAAGAACCAAGAGAGGAGCCTCTCAAAGATTTTTAATGTTCTAAGATGTATGTTATGTCTCTATTCTAAACCCTAGGAGCTTTATACTAGGGTTACAATTCGTAAAAATACAAGTCCAAAACGACGTCACTTCAATAAGTGCGTAAAATAACAAAACAACACAAAAGGCCAGCGTCGGGGAGATACACAGCCGTGTACACGACCGTGTACTTTGGCCGTGTACTTTTCTATGCAAATTCTGACAATATACACGACCGTGTACTTCTGGTCGTGTATCTTTCTGTGGATTTGCTTGACTCCATACACGGCCATGCCTTTGGCCGTGTATATGACCGTGTATGATTCTGTGTAACTTTGAGATTCTTACACGGCCGTGCCTTGTAAATACACGCCCTCTTCACCCCGTATCCGGTATAACTTGTACAGGAGTAAGGGTCTTCCCATGGTTGTTCCAATCTGTTCCAACTTCATGATTGCTCCAATCCTTTCCGGCTTCATGGACATCCTTTATCAACCTGTTAAGTGCTTCCTTGAGTCGTTTCTCTCGACTTCTTGTGATCGGTCCAAGCGGCACTTTAAGAGGATCCACATTCCTTCTTCCGACTCGACTCTCATCATGGATCTCATCATTCCCCTCCTCTTGAAAAGGATTTGTCCTCAAATCATCACCTACATCAAAAGGACTCAGATCAGTAACATTAAATGTGGCACTTACTTGATACTCACCAGGCAAATCTATCTTGTATGCATTATCGTTGATGTGCTCAAGAACTTGAAATGGTCCATCGCCTCTAGGAAGTAGTTTAGATCGACGCTGCACGGGAAACCGCTCTTTGCGCATGTGAACCCAAACCCAATCTCCAAGTTCAAAGACAGCTTGTCGACGACCCTTGTTGGCTTGTTTCACATACTGCTCTGTTCTTCACTCAATGTTTAGCCTTGCCTTCTCATGGATCTGTTTAACAAATTCGGCCTTCTTCTTGCCATCTAAATTAACATACTCAGAAACAGGCAAATGTGATAAATCCAAAGGAGTTAGTGGATTAAAACCATACACAATCTCAAAAGGAGTAAATTTAGTAACAGAATGCACTGTACGATTATAAGCAAATTCAACATGCGGCAAACAATCCTCCCAACTTTTAATATTCTTTTTAATTACAGCCCTCAACAAGGTAGATAAAGTTCGATTTACTACCTCAGTTTGACCATCAGTCTGTAGATAACAAGTAGTAGAAAACAATAACTTAGTTCCTAACTTAGCCCACAAGGTCTTCCAAAAGTAGCTCAAGAACTTAGCATCCCTATCTGATACAATTGTTCTAGGCATACCATGCAATCCCACAACTTCCCTAAAGAATAAATTAGCAATATTACAAGCATCATTCGTTTTGTGACAAGGAATGAAATGTGCCGTTTTAGAGAATCTATCAACAACTACAAAAATAGAATCTCGACCATGTCTAAACCTGGGTAAACCTAATACAAAATCCATAGAAATATCTACCCAAAGCTCATAAGGAATGGGAAGTGGGGTGTAAAGCCCTTAAGGTTGGACCCTAGATTTCGCTTGCTTACACATGACACATCGCTCACAAATCCTCTCAACATCTCGTTTCATGTGAGGCCAATAGAAGTGTTCCTACAATACCCCTAAGGTTTTAACTACTCCAAAGTATCCCATTAAACCTCCTCCATGAGACTCCCTCATGAGTAATTCTCTTAAAGAACAAATTGGAATGCACAGTTTACTCTCCCTAAATAAGAATCCTTCATGTTTATAAAATTTACCATGCCCATTCTTCTCACAATGCACATACTCCTCACAAAAATCTCGATCAGCAGCATATAATTTCTTAATGTGCTCAAAACCAAGCAGTCTAGAACTAAGAGTAGAAATAAGAGTATACCTTCTAGAAAGTGCATCAGCTACGACATTCTCTTTACCTTGCTTGTAGTGGATGACATATGGAAATGTTTCAATGAACTCCGCCCAATGAGCATGCCTCTTGTTCAGCTTATGTTACCCCTTCAAGTACTTCAAAGATTCATGATCAGTGTGGATCACGAACTCTTTTGGCCACAGGTAGTGTTGCCACGTCTCCAAGGCTCGAACCAATGCATATAACTCCTTGTCGTAAGTAGGGTAGTTCAAGGTTGCCCCACTTAGCTTCTCGCTAAAGAATGTAATCGGTCTTCGCTCCTGCATAAGCACTGCTCCAATACCTAATCCTGAGGCATCACACTCAATTTCAAACATTTTAGCAAAGTTAGGTAAAGCAAGTAATGGCGCCTGAGTCAGCTTATTTTTAAGCGTCTGAAAGGCCTTCTCTTGCTGCTCTCCCCATTTGAACCCCACATTCTTCTTAATTACCTCAGTAAGTGGTGCTGTAATGGTACTGAAATCCTTCACAAATCTCCTGTAAAAGCTCGCTAGTCCATGGAAGCTCCACACATTACTTACATTGGTTGGACTAGGCCATTCTTAGATCGCACGAACCTTTTCTTCATCAACCTATATTCCTTGTGCACTAACAACAAAACCAAGAAACACAAGTTTGTCTGTGCAAAAAGTGCACTTCTTGAGGTTAGCATATAATTGTTCTTTTCGAAGCACTTCTAAAACATCCCTCAAGTGAGATATATGATCTTCCAAACTCTTGCTGTAAATGAGGATATCATCAAAATAAACAACCACAAATTTTCCAATAAAAGTCCTCAAAACATGGTTCATAAGTCTCATAAAAGTACTAGGTGCATTAGTTAAACCGAAAGGCATTACTAACCACTCATACAATCCATATTTTGTTTTGAATGCAGTTTTCCATTCATCACCTTCTTTCATTCTAATTTGGTGATATCCACTTTTCACATCAATTTTGGAAAAGACACTAGACCCATGTAACTCGTCTAACATATCATCTAAGCGAGGAATGGGATGACGATACTTTACCGTGATGTTGTTGATGGCTCGGCAGTCAACACACATTCTCCATGACCCATCCTTCTTAGGCACTAAAATCACAGGCACTGCACATGGACTCATGCTTTCTCTCACGTACCCCTTCTCCATTAATTCATCGACCTGCCTTTGGAGTTCCTTTGTCTCCTCCGGATTGCTCCTATAAGCTGGCTTGTTTGGAATCGATACTCCGGGTACAAGGTTAATCTGGTGCTCAATACCATGAATAGGTGGTAATCCCTTTGGAATCTCCTCAGGGAAGACATCTTCAAAGTCCTACACAAGAGACACAACCACACTAGGCAAATAGTTAGATAGTTCATTAGTAGTCAGACATGTTTCTTTAAAAACCAGCAATAACATAGGTTGCTTCATCACTAACGCTCTCCTCACTACACTCGCTCTTGCCACTTATCTCTCCTTTTGCAAGGCTGCCCTCTCCTTTTCACTCACTACTAAAGTTGATCTCCCTTTAACTTGGCCTCTCACACTCTTTCCAGCCTTCCTCTCTTTTTCCTTTTGATCTTGACTTTTATATTCCTTTTCTTTCTCATTGTCTTTTGCTCTCTCACTCTCCCTCTGCTTTTCACTCACCTTATGTTTTGCAAAAGACTGTTGTAGCTGCAACTAGTCCTCATACACCTGCTTAGGTGTTAACGGTTTAAGATTAAAGCTTTTCCCCTGGTGAACAAGCGTATATTTGTTAGAAAAGCCATCATAAACAACCTTCCTATCAAATTGCCACGACCTCCCCAACAACACATGACATGCTTGCATTGGCACTACATCACATAACACCTCATCCTCATACCTATCAATGTGGAAACCAATCAATGCTTGCTTACTCACCTTAGTCTCCCCAGTATCATTCAACTACTGCAATTTATATGGGCTAGGGTGTCTAACAGTTTTGAGCCCCAGCCTCTCAATAATAAAATTACTCACTACATTGGTGCAACTCCCTCCATCAATGATCAAACTACAAATGTGATCTCCTAGATAACATCTAGTATGAAATATATTCTCTCTTTGCACCTCCTCTTCTTCCTTTACCTGCACATTCAACGCTCGCTTCACTACTGCCACTAGCCTTCCCATTGCAGGCTCCTCATCATCACTAGCATCCTCTAATGGAGGCATATCATCTTCTTCACTATCCCCCTCAATCTCATACTCTCCATCATCACGTAAAATCATCACACGCCTATTTGGACATTGACTAGCAATATGGCCTCTACCTTGGCATTTAAAACATCTAATGTCACGATTTCTAGAGGTAGAAAAATCAGGGTTACCTTGGTTACCAGGAGTAGAACCCGCTTGCCTCAGCTCCCCTTTTGGTTTGGTGGGTAAAGGCTTTTCTTCTTTCTTCCATTGGTTGGTCTTCCAAGTAGATGAACCATTACCTCGTGGAAACCGTGCATTACTACTACCTTTCCTCTTGTGCTGGTTCTCAACCTTTATAGCCATATGGACCATATCCTCCAATTCTACATAATGCTGCAATTCAACAACATTTTGAATCTCCCTATTCAATCCCGCAAGAAACCTAGCCATGGTAGCCTCTCTATCCTCCTCTACATTCGCCCTGATCATAGTAACTTCCATCTCCTTGAAATACTCATCCACACTTCGGCTTCCCTGCCTAAGAGTTTGCAATTTGATGTGCAATTCACGATAGTAATACGCAGGCACAAACCGCTTCTTCATCACTCTCTTCATCTCTTCCCACGACTCAATAGGTGGCTCGCCATTCCTTCTTCGATTCAACATTAGCTGATCCCACCACACTATAGCATAATCCAAAAACTCAATGGCAGCAAGTTTCAGTTTCTTTCTCCCACTATAGTTATGACAATCAAACACCATCTCTACCTTCTTCTCCCACTCTAAATACGCCTCGGGATCATTCTTCCCTTGGAAATGAGGAATCTTCATCTTTATGCTACTTAATTGATCATCCTCTCTATTCCTATCTCCCCTATCTTCCCAATCCCTAGTTCCTCTATTCCGACCACTATAACCTCTATAACTCCCGACAGAAGGCTCATCAAAGTCATCATCCGACATTTCATCTCCACCCCTCGGCACTCTCCTAGAACGACTCTCCCTCTTACGCCCTTGGACTACGTTTGTGGATTGTTGTAGTCTTTGCTCTACCGTCTCATGAATTTGTTCCATTCCCTCTTGGAACATCCTCTTCATCTCACCCCTCAACGCCTCAATTACTAACCTAGGATCAAACCTTCCCCTCTCACCTTCAGGAGAATGTTGCCTCAACATTGTTCCTGCAGAAAAGATTAGTACTAACACAATTACATATATGATTAAACCTCACGATACACTCCCTTACGTGTTTCGCTCAAATGGTGATATCACACAATCACTCGTGTATGCTCACAAACAATGATGACATCAACTCGCCAATTCCTCTTCTCAATTCTCTTGGAACTAAACCCCAACTACACCAATTCCCTTCCATAGAATTCAAACAACTCTAGGGTTCGTAAATTTTCCTCTATTTTTCTATCCGAATTTTTTTTTTTTTTTGGTTGCTCTTGATCACGTTTCTCTTTTCTTTTCCTTCTTTTTTTTTTTTTTGTAACAATTGACTAGTAGATACTACACTATCAAAAGACAATTAATATTACGAAATTGAATGCTAACAATGGATATGAACGATTGGAGTTAGGGTTTTGATGTTACCTTCCTCAACCGAACTTGATGTTTTGACAAACCTAAGCTCTGATACCAAACTGATACGAACCACGCCAACCTGTGACGAAACTCAATACCAATACATTCGGAAATTTTTTACCTAAGACGCCCAAACACCTAAAGTGGAAACCGCGACCCGTTGTCTATAAGCGAGACAAGAACCTTGGTATAATGTGAAGACGCCACAATCGGGGATGAATGACCGATTGATAAGTCAGGATGAACGCCACGGAAATCAATCCAATAAGTTCAAATTAGTTCTTGAAGAACCAAGAGAGGAGCCTCTCAAAGATATTTAATGTTCTAAGATGTATGTTATGTCTCTATTCTAAACCCTAAGAGCTTTATACTAGGGTTACAATTCGTAAAAATACAAGTCCAAAACGATGTCACTTCAATAAGTGCGTAAAATAACAAAACAACACAAAAGGCCGGCGTCAGGGAGATATATAGCCGTGTACACGACCGTGTACTTTGGCCATGTACTTTTCTGTGTAAATTCTGGCAATATACACGACCGTGTACTTCTAGTCGTGTATCTTTCTGTGGATTTGCTTGACTCCATACACGGCCGTGCCTTTGGCCATGTATATGACCGTGTATGATTCTGTGTAACTTTGAGATTCTTACACAGCCGTGCCTTGTAAATACACGCCCTCTTCACCCCGTATCCGGTATAACTTGTACAAGAGTAAGGGTCTTCCCATGGTTGTTCCAATCCGTTCCAACTTCATGATTGCTCCAATCCTTTCCGGCTTCATGGACATCCTTTATCAACCCATTAAGTGCTTCCTTGAGTCGTTTCGCTCGACTTCTTGTGATCGGTCCAAGCGGCACTTCAAGAGGATCCACATTCCTTCTTCCGACTCGACTCTCATCATGGATCTCATCAAAATTAATCCCTAATATTCTGGTTATTTCAATCCTCTAAACCATTAAGTTTAAGCATTGGAGTAGCCATGTTAGAAACAATCCAGACACTTTCATAGCTCAACTTTCTTGTTTTGTGCAAATCACATAAACTAACGAGAATCCAATAACAACAAGAACAATGATAAAAACATAAAGAAAAGTGACAACTAATTAAGCTCAAAGCACAAGAAACAAAAATAGTAATTATATTTTTATTTTTTTTCACTTACAACTACTTGGGGCGAAATACCCTTAAAAAAATAGTTCAAACACTAAGGCAAGTTAAAAATGAACCCTTGACTTTTGTTTCCTAAAATGGATAGATAACTTCAAATGCTTGTTACAGGGAGTCATGATATAAACTAAACCTAGGGAAACTAAGTAAAACCCCACCTCAAACTTTCTTATCAATAGATTATTAAACATAGTCTTCCCCCATAACAAAAATCTAGCAATTTAAGCTCTTTCCTTCACTTACTCTACAATGGCACCAAATCCTAGCTCTCCCTATTAATGCAAAGTCTCATTCTATGAAATTCTATTGTAAGAAATCTTATTGTTTGACTTAGAAATATTTAATTAAAGATATAAGTGAGCTTCCTAATCCTTATGATGATTGTTCAAGAAGATTAATGAAAAGGATTAAAGTGTAATGAATAGGACTTAGGAGATTTTGGAATGTAACGTTTATAGAAAGGTAAGGAAACTCTTAATCTCTAATTAAGGAGTTTTGATGATAATGGGATTAAATCACCATTAATGTCATTGATTGTTAGAATAAGGAAACCAAAGGATAAGAGATGGACATGGTTGTGGAAAGAGCTACAACATAACTCGTATCGTATTTATTATAAGGCAAGAGACTCAAACTCATTTAGATTATGTAATTATGAGAAAAGAACCATACACTAATCCTTTAGGTATAAAATCATAATTGGAGTATAACGTTTTCTATCTTAGGAACTTGGTCATGAGTTACTTATAAGTTACATATTCTTGTTGGATTATAAGAAAGATTAAGAGAATTGATCAAAAATGGGAATTTTGTAAGAATATGAATAAGTGAAGACTTAGTAAGTAAAATCTAGAGGATTTAATAAACAACTTGAATTTTTTAATTAAACATTGAATTCAATTGGAAATTAGATCAAGAAATTTGTTTGGAGAAGTTTTAGATTAAAACTTTAGGATTTTATCTCTAAATAATATATATATATATATATATAAGTCTAAGTATAGTGTTTATTGAAGTGGTAACCACGTAAATGGATGTGATTAGCCAAGTAAGTATAGTCATTAACTAAGTGCATGGGGTGGTCAACTGAGGGGGGTGTTGCCATTCACCAAATGGACAAGGTGGTTGATTGGGTGATGATGTAGGTCAACTAAGGTTGACTAAGTTGATTTCATAGGCCCACTAGTTAATTATGTGAGATCAGGAAAATGATACAATTAAATAGAAAATGAGTCATGGGCTATAAAAAAAATCTATATATTGAAAAAAAAAATTATTCATGACTTATCTATTACATACAAATAAGAGTTGTTTCATACTCAAGCTACTTGTAGCTATGGGCAATAATCAAGCACATGAGTTGCCATTGCTTGCCACATGTGCCTATAGGTTTAGTGAGTAAATTAGAAACTATTCAACCTTAATTGAATAATCGATTATTACTTGTGCTGGGCTAAAGCTAGTAGCCCTTCTGGATGAGTTTATCGGTATTGGGTATTTGCAGCATCATTTTAAGGGTTGAGCATTCAAAATGACCTAGCTTGTAGTTTAGGTGCTAAGGCCACCATGTGTGAATGGGCAAATCATCGATATGGTGAAGTAATGGTTAAGATAGTTCAAGAACGTTCAGAGAGAAGTTGTCACCAAGATTACTAGAGTTGTATAGGACAATATTGTAGGTTGTACTCGTTGATATGATGAAATAATGGATGCTAGTTTAGGATTATTCTTTGTTTCCTCAATTTTGCTTTTTCTACTCTTACTTCTTTTTTCTTTTTAAGCCTACTCCTTTGCAATTTTCTAAACCATACACCATTTGTCCATCTTCTCTTCCCAATCCTATTGCTTCATTTCCTACTTTGTATTTAAACCCCTTTTTTCCTATTAAATGCTTAATTACCTCTAAATGATTGCTTGTAATGAGCAAGGCCTTTGTCTTAATTATGATGAAAAGTATCATAAGTTACATAAATACAAATAAAAATTTTGTCATTTATGGTTAATGATGAGACTATAGAGGAGACTTAAAAACTTGGTAGGAAACAACTTAAAGGAAATTACAAATTATGGCATTAGCTATCATTCCCCTTCTAGAATTTCTATACCTATAAAGTTATATCTACCTGGTCATATTAATGGGGTGCTTAGGTATATATTGATGGACCTAGGTAGGTACATATAATATTTTTCATGAATCATTTTTTTGTGTTACCAATAAAGAGATTCAAAGTGTTATTAAGCGTGCAATGGCTTCAAGCATTAGGACCATTACTATTGATGACTTAACTTTAGGGATGGCTTTTAAAGAGTTGGGCGTCAATCACTTTACAAGTTAAACAAGAAGTGTTGAAGCATCAATTATTTAAATGAATGCCATTGTATCATTTTCACTTTAATGGCTCGAGGTGACATTGAACCATTAGGTACTACAAAAAAATCTTCCATTTTCCAAGGTTTTAGGTAGATTCCCTCGTATTTTTGAGCCACCATAATCATTGTCTCCTATTCGTAATGTTCAACATTATATTCATTTGCCAAAGAGGTGCCTCTAGTTATAGATGAGCTTTTGGGTAAACTAAATGGTGCCTCTTTTTTTCCAAGTTAGATTAAGGTTTGGTTATTGTCAAATTCACATGGCCCCATCAAATGTGACCAAGACAACTTTTTTATCTACATGAAGGGTATTATGAATTTCTTATCATGTTTCTTGAGTGAAGTAATGAATCTTCCACTTTTCAAAGAATTATGAATTGAATTTTCTAACCATTCTTGCAAAAATTCATGGTTGTGCTTTTTAATTACATCCTAATTTATAACCATTCTATGGAAGCTCATGTGTCTTGTATGTCTCGAGTATTGCAATGTCTTAAAGATGATCAATGTTTTTTTTTTTTCTTTATCCTTAAGGAAAATAGTGTATTTTTAACCAATAGAGAATTGAATATTTGAGCCATCAACTACATGTTCATTTGGGAGAAATGGCTATTTTATTCACTTCTTACTCCTTTTAAACTTGTTATTATAGTGTTTATTTCACCAAATAGCAATTTCTAGTGAATTATTATTTAATGACTTATTTATCATCTTTGCCATAAATATCATATCATCATAAGTTGTATTGAATCTATATTGGCCATGATAAGTAAAAAATAATAGAGATTTTAGGGTTTTAATAGATAATTTATTTCTTATTTCTGTCTTATTCATTATTTATTTTGTGTTAACTAAATAAAGTAGTAAATATGTAATAGCTATTATATATTTATTTAATTCTTATTTAATTGTAATTTAATTTTGATTGATTTCTTTAGATGAAGTGAATGAACTCTAAATTGTGACAAGGTCATCGCGCTTTAGGGTTGTCCTTACCTACGCTTAAAAGCTAATGGTCATTTTCGAAATTTTCAGGATAATAGCAACGCTTCATTAAAGGAAACGCCACTATAGTGGGCGTTTAACTAAAGTGTTGCAAAAGAATTAGTTTTTTGAATTGATCGGGGTTACATCGGCTTTTAAATGCTAAGGCGGGCTCTTGTGAGTGCCCTACTTTAGCTCTTCCTCATTTTTCTATTCAATTTATTGTTGAAACCAACGCTTTAGAAGAAGATATTGCAGTAATAGCATTAAAAAAATTAAAAATAAAAAATAAATAAAAATGCATCACTCCATTGCCAATTTCAACAAAGAAAAAAAAAAGGTAACCTTAGATTGCTTAAGGGTTCAGCTTACAAGGAAATTATTTATGGTTTCGAGAGTCCCAAGGGAACAGGATTAGAAAGAAAAGAGTGTAAAAACACAAGATCTAGGAAACGAAGAATGGTAAGAGAAGCCTGTCTCACTGAGTGGTTTCATTCAACTATGGTCCTCTTCTTTAGAAATAGCTTATAACAACATTTCCTACAATTTACATCATAGGAATCTTTACTGTAAGGAATTACCTTATCAAATAGAATTTTATTATGAATACTATGCAACAATAAAGGAAAAAGAACACAAGAAATTCTCAAAATCTGTGTTTCTTCATCTGAGTCGTGTCGTGGGTATTTCAGAAGATACACACTTCAGTTCTAGAAATTCTTCTAGAACACAAATTAATACTAACAGTCAATTTGTCAATCCAAAACTCCGACGTGGTTATCATTAGGGCATAAGCATATCAGCCAACCACAGGTTCTCCCTTCCTCGGCAGGAGGCCAGTGCCTGAAATGAAAATGGAACCGTGACCAGGAAATTTAGGACACCACTGGAGCAAACTACGGTTTTTTTTTTTTTAAAGTTTGCCTTCTGAATGGGAGTGCCAAGGGAAAACGAAATTAGAGAAAACTTTTTTTCCAGCATTTATCACTTTCATTCTCTTCATTTTGAGGGATACTTCCATTTAAAGAATATTTGCACTTATAATAAAATAAAAAATAATAATAAATAGATTTCTTCCTGTATGGATATTTGTAGTTTTATCACACAAGCAACAGAAAATTTCCAACCTGACATAAGGAACCACAGAATTTGCACCATTTTTAAGGGATAAGTGTCTTGCTTAGGCTTTCTTTACAAATGTTATCACATGTAGAAGCAACCCATAGACCAAGTAGAAGAATAAAAAGTAGAATTTCTCCTCCTTTTTTTTTGCAATTTAAATTGTGTATCTCGTACACGGTGTACTTTCCACTGTAACTCAAATATTTGATATTTAAATATTGTGAAGGAAGAATATTTAATCAAGTTATAAACGTATAGATCACGACCTAAAAGACAACGCAGAAGACAATTGCAAAAACAGGATTAAAATCTTAACCAAAGATCCATATTCCATCCGATATTCCCCTGAGAAACTATAGGACTCTCCCTCGTGTAACTGTCCTAGTTAAACAAAAACCCAAACTGACAATAATCTGAGATAATACGATCGCTGATAAGCTTATCATCACCAAATAAAAAGCTAGGTTCTAGTTAAGTCTGAAAAGGGGAAAAAATATAATAATTAATAAATAAATAAAACATCATTGTTAAACTTAGTTAATTAACAACTCTACTCGACACTAATCCGACATAAGTTCACTGATGAGCTTGTAAAACTTTGCCTAGGTTTGAAAAAGAAAACATAATACTGTTAAGAACCAGACAACCAGAAAGACCAAGAGACAAAAGGGCACGCATTCCATGTACGAAAAACAAGATGATTGAGTCTCTGTCCTCTTTTTTTATCTCAGGCGTGTTAAATCTACAGACACCATGGACAATACCCAAATCACGTGCCAGATCCTCCTTAATAGATTGTGTAAAAGCACAAGAGGAAAAGGTTCACTTGGAAACTTTCTAACCTCACATCTCTTTTCTTCATAAAGCTAATATTTCCCCAACATAGATAATTTATTCACATCTTGGACATTATCCCTTTTCCCACCCATTAGGATGCATGTATGCTTTCCATAGTGAGAGGCCTTAGAAGTCAACTTAATGCCTGGCCAGAAGACAATATAATGTTTTCGGACCACCACACTGCTTTCTCTATGAAAGCCTGTCACCACTATGAGACTGCCTACAAAAGAGAGCACAGCAATCCATGGAGTCTCGTCACCATGTATTGGATTCTTAACACAAATACAAAAATAAAACAGACAAGAGGCTTTTGCCCCATTGAAACAGTACAAACAACTACTCAAGAACCTAAAAGGTATCCAAAGTGCAAGTTGACCTCAGGCTTTAGGACCACAAATCTGATATGATATAACGCATAAGTGTAAGATTACAGAGCATTCTCCCATCAAAAAGCCTAGATTACAAAAATATCATGAATTGAACAGTCAGCATGGCTCTTCTAGGTCATAGAAGAAAATGCTCAAGAATAAAATACCAATAACGAGTGGAAAATATCATCCCTACCCTCAAAACAATAAAATTTTTTCAATGTCAGTAAATCAAACCCACCGTGTTTGTACTATACTGCTCCTTTCTAAATCTTCACCTTGGTATATTCATGGGTTTCAATTAAAATGTAGACAAACAGTTGCTTCTCCTGGAAAAGCTTGAGTTGGAACTAAAATCATTACCTCACTTATATTACTGATCAGGATGCAATGCACTTTTTGTTATTGAGGAGATTGAACAAGAATTCACCGTTGCCAAAGAAAGGAAGAAATCTATTGTTTGCATATTTACCATCTACATAAACAGCAACATGGTTTCAAGCAGCTCCATCTTTACTTCCAAAATGCTTCTCAGAAACCTGGTCAGGGATGCTCTATATTGACCTGATCATCAGGCGTCCCTCTTACTTATAATGAACTAAACCACAACTATATAATTTCATTGCTTTCATATAACATAGGAAAAAATAAATCAAACCTCACAATAGCTTTGTTCTTCATTACCTATTTGCCATTGACATACTCTAGAAGGAGCCGATCAAGCTCAAAATGGCGACAAAGGAGTCTCTGTAACAATTATACAAGAAACTATAGTGAAGAACCTGAAGATTTTTCAACAATCATGATAAATTTTGCACATAGATAGTTCACCAGCATTCAGATTAACCACAAGCCCAACTATGTGTGTACATACGCACAAGGTGCCATTTGGGTACTTTTAGAGCCTAGTCCTAAAGATAAAAGTTGAGGAATCTAGTACGTGAAATCCCATGAGCTAGCTAATCAAATTTGGTCTGGTTTTAAGTATTTCCTAGTTAATACAGTGAACTTAGCAGAACAATTAAAGATTATTGTTTATGACACAATAAGCTTAAATGTCAATGAAACATCGACCTCCAAAACTAATTTCATATAGGGATTGTGGTCAGTGTTAATTTTACTAAGATGCTTTATCATCAACTTGTCCTCTATATATGCATTTCCTTGATGACTTTTCAATGAAATCAAAGGTAAGATTTTGCTCTCTTAAGTTGCATTGCCTTGTTTTACTATAAGAGTAATTCATCTTTCAGACATGCAGTTTTCATACATCAAAAAACAGCGGATCAGTTAAAGCACCAAGCATAGGTGATATTAAAACAGAAGCCCATAGCATTAGTGTAAATTCAACAGTATTCTATGGTTGTATGTGAGCCTAAGGTAATAGAAAAAGGATATAGCTATCTTCGTGAACTTCTAGTTTAAGCAAAGAGAAATCTTTCAAGATGTTGGACCAGATATATATATATATATATATTAAAAAAACATGGCACCCAAAATCAATACCTTGGTAATAGTAGCAGGAAAATATTTCCTTTCAATTCCGAATTGTGGGAACCGAGCAACCTCACTCGCATTTTCAAACAATATATAAGTCGGAAGTTGATTTAAGTCCCCTGCAGCACAAGTTCCCAAATAAAATGCTGAGTAACAATGAAGTAAACCTGGGAAAGCACAATTTAGCCTCTTGTTGACTAAGAATAGGAAAATCAGCTCAATTGAAGAATACCAAGAGATATTCCAAATCTCACTGCAACATTGGGAAACAACCCAAGATCTACTATCCCAAAGGACAAATTTTTGTTTGAATATCTGGAAGAGAAAATATATTCTAGTAATTATGCATGAAACAGAGTCACCGAGATTGGTTATTTAGAGAAACAAAGTGCAAAGAGTTCACAAGCATACGTAATTGAGAGATCAGTGAAACACCGACTTGCACGTATGCATGGGGAGGAATAGGAAGCACGGAACTCTACCTGCCATCAGAAGGTTTAAGAGTAAGTGGAAAACTCTACTTAATTGTCAATGTGATCAGAGAGTCAACATTAAAATTTTATCAGTAGCTAATAAAAATCAGCTATCAGTTTCAAAACAGAAGGAAGCTGGCTAGTAATTGAGTATCAATACTTTTCTCTGGTAGCAAAAAGTGAATACAAAACAAAAAAGCCCACATCATTCCCTGATGCCTGCCACTACAACAGCCAATGAGACTTCTCAAAGAATAACAGCATGAACTTCAAAAGTCTGACAAGCTGCCTTTACATTTGAAGGAATCCATATTTCCTTCAATCTTATTGAAAAATTTGTCAGAAAAAAACATAAAAACCCTATCTCAACATACTATTTAGCCTTTAAATTCAAACTCTAGTGCAATCAATACCTCTTCCTCAAGGGCACTTACTACAGTTCATGCCCTTCTAATTTCCTGAGAACAAATCTTCTACATTCATGTCTTAAACATGTACTTGTATTGTAGGTCCACACAGCCTAAATAGCTGCCATACATACACCAATTTGGTCCCAAGGTATGGAATAACCAATTTGGTCAATTCAGCCAAAACCACAACTGTAACCAAGTTAATTAACGGAACTTTCTATAACAACCAATGGGATTACTTCACCAAAATTGCCCCCAAAAAAAATGATAATGATAATAATAATAAAAATAAAAGAATAATCAATTTGTAAATTTCAGTCCTCTTTCTCTTTTTTTCTTCTTTTTCTTTTTTTTTTTTTAGTTATTTGTAATAGGATCCTATTCCTTTCTAATCTTTTTTGGGTGAAATTTTTCTTCCTAATCTAATTTTATATTTTAGTAAAAAAGTGGCTTCAAGTCATATTGTCAACCAGTAAAGATATTCAATAATGATGCCAAGATATAGTTGCATGATGCAGCAAAGTTGGCATGAAAATATCTGGATAAGTATGTAAATGCAACAAAAGAAAGGGGAAAAAAAGAGAGAGAGAGAGAGAACATTTAATATATCTGTAATTGCTCTCAAATTACTAATTGAAGCTTTATATTGACATACCAAACAAAGTCTTGATGTGTTTCCTTCAGTTAACAATGTCTCCAACTGCAGCGGTGTTAACTTGCTAGCAGTACCTAGGGAAAAGAAGATAAATGATACAGAAAATAATGGCCATTAACATCCAGCATCATGTTTTGCATAAGGGCATAAAATGAACAAAGGATGCAAAACAGATAAGCCTGATACTTCCACAGGCTGAATAAAATGCAATCACATACCTAGTCCTTGAAAAGGTGGTTGTTGAGTCAGCACATAAATAACTGCAGGCATTAAAAAACAATTATACAGTTAAAGATGTTCTGTGCAAGGAAGCAATTTCAAATAATTTCATTCAAACTGAAAGCAATTTCAAGGCCTCTTTATTGAATAATTTCATTCAAACACCCAAGCATAATATTACAGGATTGGAGAGAACTGGGTATAGCCATTGAAGAGCAGCACGTAGACAATAGACATACAAAATCTTTTGGAGGCAATGGCCTCGTGATCACCACAAACTCCAAAACAATATTAAACACAAAACAGTTAGGTATTTGATTCTGCATAAAGGTTCGAATTATATTGCATAGAATTACATGTGGCGGTTTTAAATAATAATGTCCATGGTACTGCATCACATACCCAAAAACAGCACAATATACCAGAGAGCCAGGTGATAATCTATGATCAACGTGATACCAACAAGAAAAACCTGAAAATAGTATAAGCCGAAGAGTTAAAGAAAGGACATTGCTAATTACCCAAAAGAAAAGAAAAAGGGAAAGACATTACAAAATCGAAAAGTGCATCTATCAAGGAATAATTGAACTTCCGTATTAAAAATACAGAATCAACAATATGAGGTAGACGCAATAACCTTTGCATAAAACAGAGCATCAGCAACAACGGCCTCCCACGTCTCTTCTTTTACAACCTATTGGAGATATATCCAAGCCAGGAAGAGCAGCATTCAACAGGAATACCATCAAAATAAAGAAATAAATAAATGCATCAATAAAAATGGAAAAATAAATCAAAAATAAAATGAAGTCGATCTAATAAATCGTGGCATCAAGTTAAGCATTACACTAGAGTAATATTTTATTTATTGCTCCACATGAATGACTACAAGATACATGTAAAGAGTGTAATTTTATAAGACTGGATCCAGCTAACACTAGTCCGGTTTCGATAATATCCGATAATAATCTGATTTATTAAGTAAGCGAATGATTTAAAAAAAATAAAATAAAATAAGCTAGATCAATAAAAAATGCGGTTGGCTTCACAATTGGATCGAACGAACCATACCTTGACAGAAGTCAATACCAAGAATGCTAATAGAGCTTGAATTTCCTGTTGTAGAGTGTGAAATAAGCCAAAGCTCGAAAAGAGAAAGAGATCAATGAGAGAGAGAGTGCTGAACATACTTACTCGATAGAAGAGATGGTGAGTAATGTGAGGAGAGAGAAGGAGGGAAAGGGAGCTGCGAATGGGAAAATAGGAGAAGAAAGCGAGAAAATGAGAAAGGTAATATGGTTCTGAAACCATTGTGTTCATCCATTCCATTGCCGTCGCCGTTTTTGGTTTCACAAAAAGGTCCAATCTAGGGTTTATCTTCCTCTTCTTCTCCAATTTTACCAAACGTGGAAGCGCGGCTTTGGTTTCTCCGTGATTTTCACTTGATTGCAGTGCAGCGATATCAAGTCGGAGGTCCCTTTGGGTAATTACTGGAGTAAGTCGCCATGTGGCGACTTTATTTCAAGTCGCAGAATCCAAGCCATCAATATAGGTAAATTATATCTCTACCGTTGGATTAAACGGAAGAACTTTAAGGGTGTACCTATAACCCGTACATTCGGCGTGAAGAGAGAGATGTACTAGTGCCATCCTTTATCCTTCAGAAAAACTCTTGCACCTTTCCTCTTTTTCAAGCCAGGAAAGACTCGTATCGCCCAAAAATAAAGAAAACTCGTGTACTCTTGTCAGATCGGTGCTGCACACGTGTGTTCGATATTATAGCATTGCTATTTGGCATTTAAGAAACGGAAGAATCCTTAAAAAATCACTCTTTCCTAAAAAATAATTCAATAGATAATTTTTTTATCTTATCTTAAGTAAATTATTGATAAGAATATTTCTTTTCGATTATGGTTTTTTTCTTTAAATTTTGATTCCATCTTGCTATACTTCCATCAATAGCTATATCACTTATTAGTACCTCACCTACACGTTGTAAAATAGTTATTTATTGAAATTTACATCGTATGGAAATTTAGCTCTTTTGAAGTATGCATACGTGTTTCATTACACAATGATGTTAGCTTGACTAGAACTCATGTTACATGTTCTATTATGTTTTTTTATCTATGTGGTTTTCTCCATGTATAGTCTAGTCTCTTTCTCCTTCTTAGGAATACCTTGCATAATTTGCTTGTTGTAATTAGGAGTAAATATAAAATCAAATCAAATTGTGAACCTAAGTAAAATGTAGTCATTACTTGGTTTGAAGAACTTGTTAGATTGAACTACCTAAATAATTTTTATTGGTTAAGTGTGGAGTACCAAACTGATCTAGATAAAATGAGCCAAGCTATCTATGACAATATAAATATTTCTTTAACTAATATCAAAGAACTAATGAGATAACATATCAAAATATAAAAAAGTTTCCTGTTTATATTATATAAATAAGATAAGTAATAATAATTCATAACCTTATTTACCTTTGTTTGCAAATGCAAATACAAATAAATTTATCTATTTATTTATATTTTATCACATATACATTTTCTATCTTATATATGTGAACTAAAAGGGAAGAACTAAGGTAATAACTTATTAAATCTTGTTTTCTTAGCTATGGATTTTAATGGTTTTCTTTTTTTATTTGGGGTGGGCATTGTTAGGGGTGTGGACTTGAACTTGTTCTTTTACTTAATACACCCTTAAAAAACAAAATAAAAAGTTTGCATAATAGATGGATACTTATGTTGTGCTGTTAACAATGACTTTATAAGTGGGTAACCCCCTAACATCCTTCCTTCACCCCTACAATAATAGGGAGCACGTTGTGCACAAGGTTCAAGCCCCTTATATGAGCTCTTGAATGTGAAATGTGATAAGGACTAATAAGGTTATAGATGAGTTGAGTTAAGCCGAACTTTTAAAGGCTCGAGCTTAGCTCATCAAAAAATTATTGAGCTTAAGACAAGTCGAGTTGAGTTTTTATCAAGCCTGAAAATTATAAATTCAAACTGAAGCTTATTAAGGAATTTAAAACTCAAGCTCAACTCATTTATATAAAACAAGCCCAAGCTTGAGCTCATTTAGAGCTGAGCTCAACCTCATTTAAATAAACGAATCTAAACAAGCCTGAGTTTAAGCTTAAACTCATTTAGATAAACAATTTTTAATATGATATATCAATTCATGAGCCTCCTCTTGAGCCTATTGGTATACAACTTATTAATAATATAAACAAAAGCCTACTCGTAAGCATACTCATGAGCTTGTTGGCAAGTTCATATATAAGTCAACATAATAACATTATAGTTGAGCCTATTCATGAGTCTAATTGCAAACTGACTTATTAATAATATAAAGAGCCACCTCACAAGCCAACTTGTTAACAATACAAACAAGCTCACTCTTAAACTTACTCATGAGCCTACTTATGAGCTAGCTTGTGAGTCTAAATAGAAACTTAATCTCAAATCTTTTAACTAAACAAGTATTATTTTAAGTTCAAGCTCGCTAATCAAGCTTAAAGCAAGCTAAGCTCGAATAGCTCAGCTCATTTGTAATCTTAAGGACAGAGAGGGAAATTAATAGTAAGGAAATATTAGCTTTACAAAGAAAAATGAATAGCAAAGAAGTTATGTTGGCAATTTTTTTCTTAAATTACTTTATACCTAGATTTGATTTAGATATGGCTTAAAGTAAAATTCCTAGTTAAATCTTATGGTTGTTTCGATTGACCAAATTTTTGCTAAAATTCCAATTAACTACTTACATGATATTGGAACTATGAGTAATGTAGTTTACTCAAAATCTTTGTTAGTAAGAGTTAATACTTTGACTCTATTTGGTATGATTTAAATCGAAAGTAATACCTATTGGAGGGAAAGTTAACTTGGAATGAGCTAAGTATTGATTATGCACACAAATTTTTTATGCATCTCAAAATTGGAACTAAATGGCCCATATCCAAAATGACCAATAAGAAGTTTGCCAAATTAGATCCAACCTATTGATTTACTAAGTTTAGTAGAAGGAATATAAAAGAATGGTGTTTTCACAAATCCTTTTAGTTGAAAACCTTTGTGGTTGTATTTTAAACTTGATATAGGCTTTGTTTTCTAATTGTTGATGTTTCTTATGTCATCGATGTAACCTTATAGAGTAATGTAAACAAATGCTAGTATTATTAACGATGTCATTAAGCTTCATAGCTGATTTGTTAACACCAAGCTATGAATGGAGATTAGCTCCATTCCCCTTTCTTCTTGGGTTGAGAGTTCTAAATTTACACACCTTACTGACAATCTATAGCCAATTATCTTAAGAGAAGGTAAATTATCATAAACATATAACACACATAAAAGATGCTCCTTTAAAGTTATTAACATAGCATTGCTATTCTCAAAACCTTGTGTAATTGAGTTGCTCCTCATTAACTCCAAGGGATAAATAATGTAAATAACCCCAATAATTATTTCAAATGACCCTCCAATGGTTAACATAGAGAAAGTATTTAAGCTTTTTGGTGCTTATTTTGTCCAATTAGGTTGTTCTTTAGATAGATTAGTATGTGGAAAAAAAAAAAAAAACCTCATAATATTCACACATTTTTTTTCTATGCTAACCTAATGTATTTTACAATCAATAATGTATTAGTATTTTGAAGGTGGCATGTGATTTGATTGCCTTTTTTTTTTTTTGGTGCATAGATTTTCTAGCAATAGAAAGCTCTATTTTTAATTTTTTAATGGTACACTTATTCAGCAGTAATGTAACATAAATTGTGGCACCTTTACATAATTGCTTATATTACTAACTTTTTTCTATATTTTGGAATAATTTCTCTATTTATGGTATTGTAATTCATTTTGCGATATTGCAACATAAATTGTGGTACCTTTACATAATTGCTTATATTACTAACTTTTTCTATGTTTTGTAATAATTTCTCTATTTGTGGTATTGCAATATAAATTCCGATATCCTTGCAATATTTCCTAAATTACCGACTTTCTTCCATGTTTTGGTATACTTAATCATTTTGCGTTAATACAACATAGATTGCGGTATCCTACATTATCAACTTTTCTCCATATTTTTGGTAAAGTTTCCTTTTTCGAGATATTACAATATAGATTTTGGTATCCTTGAATTATTTTCTAAAATACCAACTTTTGTCCATAACTCATTTTGCAATAGCGCGACATGGATTATGGTATACGTATATAGTTACCCATATTACCAACTTTCTTACATAATCTAATATGCTTACTTGGTTTGAGGTAATGCAATAGAGATTCTGGTACATTTGCGTAATTTCCCATATTACCAACTTTTCTCCATATCTTTGGTACATTTACTCATTTTATGATAGTGCAATACAATTTTCAGTACACTTTCATAATTGCCCATATTACCAACTTTTTTTCATTTGGACACCCACTAGAGGACAAGTTATTGTTCACTTAAGACCAAGGAGTCCTTCATCATTCTACATTCTCTGATCTCTCCCTTAGCATGACCCCTTCACTCACAGAGCTACCAAAACAAGCTAAAGGAGACTACACAAGACAACCAACCTCTAATAGCCCAAACCAACTTATTGTGTTACTCACTGATCCTTTTGAAGCTAACCAAGTGGCTACCCAACCTATTCCATGAAAGTGCCACTCATCTCAAGTTGGATGATCGTTTGAAACTGCTTGCCTTTTTCTGCTAGGGACACATTCAATATTATAATGACACTTGTCTATAACACCTAATAGTTGCACGTGCCCTTAGGAATATTCTTTTTATCCCTTTAGGTTTTTAGCCTTTTTATTTTATTCTAGGAATGTGGTTTTTTATGTACACAAAACGATTTTCCTTTTTCTGGTTTATAATCTATGAGACTTATTATAAATAGTTCCTTAAACATGTAAGCCAAATTATTACATGTATTGAATATAGAAATATCTTTCCCAACCTTTTCTTGAGTTCTCAAGTTTGTCTTTACTCTTATTAATTCCTTTAGCAAGGATTGTGACAAGTGCCCCTAGTATAGGCTTGTACGTCACATCAAGTTGGGATTGGGTCGCATTAGGGTTTTGTGGTGTGTAACATCAACTAAAAACATTTGCATTTCTACTAATCCATCCATTTTTCCATGATATTTTCTTCCATACTTGGAAGGACCTACATTTAATTATTTTGGTAGATTGATACTCTAATGATTACTAATCTTCTAAGCATATCATCTATTTATTAGTATTAGAGGTGAAGGTTCTGATGAAGGAATGTAGTTTGCAGTCATCATATTGTTAGTTCTTGTTGTTGAGCTTATTGAGTTGTGTAGTGTAAATGTTGAATCCCAGTGCTCAAGGTATTATTAAAGACTTCAAAAGTAATGCACATGGCCATAGAAGGTGTTTTGATCAAAATATAAGATCTACAAATGAGCAAATCAAAAAGTCAACCATTGTTGTTGCTAACTTAGCTATTACGGTCCAACGTTGGTAAAAAAAACCAACTTTGGGCTAATGTAGGTGTTAAATGAGTTCAAAATGATGAAGAACCAGTAAACCTACCTCAAAATGTTTGAAATGGTGGAGGAGTGAGGAGAGAATGAGGTGTGAAGAGGTTAGTTGATGCTAAGGATGAGTAAGATGGATTTGGAGACAACTTCAATAAGGACTATGTGGTTTATAGTGCATAAGCTCCTAAAAGGCTAGAGAATGTTAAAATGCAAATCCCTCCATTTTCTAAGAGTGAGATGCAAATGATCATTTAGATTGGGACAATAAAATCAATGAATTATTTAAGTGTCGTGAGTATGTGGAAATTATAAAAGTAAGATCAGTTACCTTATAATTTTTGGGATATGTAACATTATGTTGGAAGAACTTACTGGCTACGAAGAGACAAGTAAGAGAACATGAGATAAGGTCATGGATCGAGATGAAGAGAATATTGAGGAGGAGATTTGTCCCAGATTGTTATATGTAAGAAGCTTTTAAGAAGTTACAAATCTTAAGACAAAGAGGAATGTGTATCGATGACTATGTGAAGGAGTTTCAAATGTTGATGATTTGATGTGAAGTAGATGAGCCAAAGGACCAAACTATAGCCTTATTCATTGCTAGAAGAATAGTGCTGATGAGGAAGAAGAAGAGGGAGTAAGAGTAGAATGTATTAAGGATGTTCTTAGAGATGATGATGCTGATGTATATGCTAAGTAGGGATAGTTCTTGAACATCGTGTTGAGAAGAGCTTTAAGTGTCTCACCTTAGACATTTGATGAGAGAGAGAGAATATTTTTCATACTACTTGTAATGTTGAATGGCAATTGTGTGCATTGATCATTGATGGGGAAAGTTGCACCAATGTAGTTGCTACATCTATGGTCAAATAATTGAAGTTGCCAACTTTGAAACATCCGAGACCATATAAATTACATTAGCTAAATGAGAAAGGAGCTATTTATGTTACTCGATAAGTTTGAGTACCCATATCCATAGGGGATAGATATTAAGACAAAGTTGTATGTAACACCTTGCCTATAAGTGCATCCCACATACTCCCTGGATGCTCATGGTTGTTCAATCGAAGAGTTATGCATGATGGGTATAAAAATACTTATGCTTTTCAAAAGGATGAAAGAAAGGTTATGCTACAATCCATGACATCGAGTCAAGTGAAGAATACCTAAGCTCAATTAAGGCAAGCCTAAAAGAAAACCCTTATTGTATCTTAAAACAAGCTTGTATAGCCATTAGAGCTAGACATACTTGTGTTCTTGTTGGTTAAAAGGTTGTTGGAGATGAAAGGCTAATTGTCCATACCAAAGGAGATTAAAGGTCTAATAAACAAGTTTAGCTACCTATTTCTTAAGGAATTGCCGAAAGGCTTACCTTTGTTTTGAGGTATAAAGCATCGTATTGATTTATAACTTGGTGACAAGCTCGCCTATTAGATGAATCCTCAACAAGCTGCTGAGTTGAAGAAGCAAGTGAATGAGCTAATAGAATGAGGCTATGTTAGAGAGAGCATGAGCCCCTATGTAGTACCTACTCTACTTGTCCTAAAGAAGGATGGGTCATGGCATATGTGTATTGATAATCAAGTTATCAACAAGATTACTGTTAAGTATCCTATTCTAAGGTTGAATGACATGTTGGATGAGCTCCATGGTGCTTGTATCTTCTCAAAGATTGACCAAAAGAGTGGATACTACCAAATATGCATAAGATTAGGAGATGAGTGGAAGACAACCTTCAAGACAAAGCTTGGACTCCATGAATTTCTAGTCATGCCCTTTAGATCGACCAATGCACCTAGTGCAATTATGAGGTCGATGAACCATGTACTAGGAGCCTTGATTAGAAATGTTTTGTCGTGTACTTTAACGATATTTTAGTTTATATTATTGACATAAGGACTCATATCAAGCACTTGCAAGAGGTCCTCACCATTCTCCGAGTTGAACAACTGTTTGACAACTTAAAGAAATGTTATTTTTGTCAAGATGAGATTGTCTTTCTAGGGTTTGTACTAGGTAATGGAATGAAGGTTAATGAAGAGAGAGTCCAAGCCATTCGTGACTAGCCAATCCCAAAGCATATCTTCAATGTGAGAAGCTTTCATGGGTTTGCATCATTTTACCAACATTTCATTTGTAATTTTAGCACCATAGCCACACCTCTTACCAAGTTAACCAATAAGGATTTAGAGTTCAATTGAGGAGAGAAAGCTCGAAAGAGTTTTAGGGAGATCGAGGAAAAGCTAACCATTGCTCTCATGCTAATATTGTTGGATTTTGAGAAAGTTTTTTAGTTAAAATGTGACGCATCTAGAGTAAAGATCAAAGTTGTCCTTATGCAAGAGAGATAACTTGTAGTTTACCACAATGAGAAACCCAATGGAGCTACCATGGATTATTTTGTGTATGACAAAGAGTTCTACACACTTATCCAAGCTCTTATGGTGTGGCAACACTATCTTTTACCCTATGAATTCATCATCTACACCAACCATGAATCTCTTAAATTTTGAAGACATCAGAAACTGTCTAAGCACCAAGTTCTCAGGTTAGAATTCATGGAAGAATTCTCCTATGTTGTGAATTACAAGAGGGAGAAGAGTAGTAATATGGTAACCAATGTGCTCTCACAAAGATACACTTTAATTACTACTATGTAAGCTAAGTTGTTGGGTTTTGAGTTTATCATTGAGTGGTATAAGCACGACCCCTATTTTAGACCTATCATAACTAACTATTCTCAAGGAAGATTGCTTGGAAGGTATTATATGAAGGATGGATACTTGTTTCAAAGGGGAAGGTTATGTATTTTAACCAATTTAGTTTAAGAACTGATAGTACGAAAGGCAAAAAATGGAGGGTTAGCTAGCCATTTTAGCGAGAAGAGAACCTCTATGCTACTCATAAAACATTTCTTTTGGCCAAGAATGATAAAAGATGTGCACAAGGTAATTTAGAAATGTGCTACATGTTGGAAGGCTAAGTGTAGAGCTTAACCCAGCTAACCTATGCCACTACAAGTACCGACCTGATTGTGGTCTGACCTAGGCATGGACTTTGTACTAAGGTTACTAAGGATGTGAAGAGGAAAGGATTCCATATTTATGGTTGTCGATTGGTTTAGTAAAATGGAACACTATCTAAATACCATGTTCCTTTGAATTTTTCTTCAAGTTCTTGCAATCGTTAATAAACATTACTTTTTCTTAGGAACTTAAACTAACTTAAGCCTATTAAAGTTCAAGGTTGTATTCCTAATTCTATTAACGTGATGATCACTGAGCTTGTTCCTCTTATAGAAATGATATTTTTTTAATATGACCAACTTTATTATGAAAATAACAAGCATAGGAGTAGAATGTTGATACTTGTTGCATGTTCTTTGATGAGAATCAAATTACCGAGCTTGTGTAAGCGGTACCTACAAAAATTAGCGAGAAGGATCTTGTTTAGACACTTGTTAGAGGACGAGCTCCTATTCACTCAGGATTGAGGAGTCCTCCATTATTCTACATGGTCTAATCTCTCCCTCACCATGACCCCTTCACTCATGAGGCTACTAGAACGAATTGAAGGAGACCATGGAGGACAACCGACCTCTAATAGCTCAAAAAACTTGTCATGTTGCTTGTTGACCCTTTTGAAGCTAACCAAGCAACCATCCGACTTGTTCCATGAAAGAGCCACTTATGTCAGCTTAAATGATTGCTTGGAACTATTTATGTTTTTTTCTGCTAGGGATGTGTCCAGTATTGCAGTGACACATGTCTTTGACACCTGATAGCTACATGTGCCCCTAAGAATATTTCTTTTGCCCCTTTACATTTATACCCATTTTACTTATTCTAGGAATGTGTTTTTTTCATATACTTAAAAAGAATTTTCCTCTTTTAGTTTATAACTCTAAGGACTTACTATAAATAGTTCCTTAAACATGTAAGTTGAATTATTACATATATTAAATATAGAAATATCTTTTTTTGACCTTCTCTCAAGTTCTTAAGTTCTTAAGTTTGTCCTTACTCTACTATAGGCTCGTGTGTTATATCAAATTGGGATTAGGTCACGTCTAGGTCTTGTGTTGCATAACATCCACTAGAAACATTCACATTTTTGCTAATTCACCCATTTTTCCATGATGTTTTTTTCTATATTTGGAAGGACCCACATTTAGTTGTTTTGGTAGATTGATACCCTAGTAATTACTAAGCTCTTAGGCATATCATTCTTGGTTTCCAATACTTCTTGTTATTTCTGGGATTGTATATACTTTTTGTATTCGTTAATTTTTTTGTTATTATTTCTAGTTATAATAGCTTTCCCTTTAATGTTTTTTATGTTAACTCTAGGATTTGTTTGTGCTATTTTCATAGCTTTAACAAACATTGTTTTCTTGTTGAGTTTGAACATTCTCCTTTTTTGGTATACTAAACCATGTTTAGATAAACTAATTCGTTGACTAGATATTAGCATTTCTTATCACTTTCATTGAATTTATTAAATTTTTTTTAAAGATTGTGATAAATCTTCAACTCAGATTTTCATATTCTTTATTTCTTCTTTAAGAACTAGATTTTCATTAGCAAATACTTCTTTATTTATTTATAGTATTTCATTTTTAATCTTTATATTGTTTATTTCTTTAAATAATTTTTCTTTATCTCTTGTTAGAATTTTATTTTCTAATTCCAAGTTTGCAATTTTTTCTTTAGATTTAAGAGAGCATCTAACATTTCGTTGTATATATCTTTAAATATAAATTTGCAATCTAAGCTAGAATTTACCTCAAGCTTTGGGATCAGTTCTCAATGACTTTGGATAATCAAAATAGCTGGGTTCTAGTCTTTTGAGGATAGCTTTGCATCTTTCAGTAGTTTTCTTAGTTTTTTGGTAGGTCCAAACATTGCAATTGTTAGTTGTACTATGAAGTAGATTTATAGCATTAGCATTCAGTAGTTTATTAAATGCTATAAAGGTTTATCATCTTAAATCGTGTATTAATCTCATTAAGAATAATCACTAATACTGTTAAATATACATAGTTATATTTATTCAAATTTCTTATATTTAATGAAACAATATTACTACCATTAATAAAATTTTCATTGGTGAATAATATTTTATGTGATTAGCTATAATATTTAGGATAGGGTTCATGGTGTTTAGGCTAGGTATAGACATGGGCATAGGGTTTTGCTTCGACCCAACTTGTACAGATTTGTGGGGTCTTAAGTTTGGTCAGGGTGGAACCAAAGATAGCCCCTACTCATGCAATTCCACAATAGGCTCTAAGGTTTACCAATTCTTACAATTCTAGTTCACAACGTTAAGACCCACTAGACCTTTTTTTTTTGTGTGTGATAGTTTTCTTGCAATTTTTCATGTGTTATATTTACACATCTATGGAAGCACTACTCTCATTACAAGGAAATACAATATTGAAAATAAAATAGTATTACTATCTTTACATATGAAACTATAAGAAAGGAAAATAACAATGTTACTAAAATCTATAAGTTGTTATCATTTTTGTATATATTTTTATGATGATATAAAAATTTACAAGCACCTTTAATGCTTATGCGGTGCTACTCATATGTGTTATATCAAAGTAATCATAACCTTGTCTGGATGTCATGGTTTAAGCTAAAAACATATTTTGTTTGTTTGATTTGCATCTTTTTCCCAGGAAAAATTAAAGAAAAGAAAAACAATAGTTTTGGATCCAAAATGGTGATTAGTCATGCCTTGATAACATGTAGGTAGCATTCTGCTATCTATGAAAGCCTTGGGCCACTTGTAAAGAGGTTTATTGCATATTCACTTGCCATTCCCCCTATCATTCCATATGATTTGCTATCATAATATTTATTTGCATTATAAAAACCACATAAAATAATGAATGACTATTAATATCCCTACCCTCATGAATTACAAATTAATGATTTATTTTTCATGTTCTCATATATACTCTTATATTGAAAACATTACCATCATTACATTTATTGTCTAATGCAACAAATATTTATTATTATTAGGAATATAATAGATATTTTATTTTTACTATTAATTAATTCTCTACTTTTTTTTAATATCAATTAAATAATATACTAATGCATGTAATAGTTATGATAACTCAATTACATTGTTCAATTTCTCCTTATTCTACACGGAAAAGTGATCGGTTGTACTATTTGCATTTTCGCGTTTGGATTGTTCCATAACGGACCTCTCTAGGCCTAAAATTGATTTTATTAAATGCGGCTCAAAATATGTAATTGACTTGAAAAGTAGTTCTGTACGTGGAATTGGGCCTAATTAAATAATTTTTTGTTAGCTTGTTTAAAAGATAAATGTGATGTTAGATTAGAGCTTTCTTTCCTACCATTTTTTAAATCATTTTTCTTGAATATTATGTCTTTTTAACTTGAAAACTGATCTATCCTTAACAGAGCGTAATGGACTAGGGCTTCACTCATCTCGTAGTCGGCTTTACTCACTAGTATGTCTTATATTCCAAGCAAATTTTTTATTATTATATCAAGAGCTTGGACTTGGACCAAAACAGGAAAAAAGAAATCTTTGGCCGAACAAAACACAATCACCAATTAATTAAAATTTTTTCCTTTATTTATTCATGTGCATATGTATATATTTAATTTCTCTTTTATCACTTTCATTTTGGTTGCCGACGAGCCAGTTTAAGGCCATCTGGATTTTGTGTTGTGAGGGCTAAGTGGACAGAGGAATAGAATAACTATGCTTAAGCCAGGTCCTGGAAGTAGGAGGCGTATACTTGAAATTAAACCCCCCAATGGGCCAACTCTTCCTCTTCAACAAATAGGTCCAGGGTGCGCTGACTTACTGCTTGTGTGGGGGCTAATCAGAAATCAGACCAATGGGCTCAAATGGATAAGTCTAATAAACAAATTACCTGGCAAAGTTTTCTTAATTTCACTTTTCCCCTACCTATCTATAATTTCTATTTTTTATTAAGAATTTTTTTTTCTGTCTTTCTTTTCTTTTCTTTCCTTTTTTTTTTTCAACACATTAAGATTGAATAATTTCCATTTAGATGTTTATATGTCCTCTTTGTTTTATTGGTTTCATTCATTTTCTAGCAAATAGGATTTATATACCTGATCAATGCTCTATATGTTGACTCTTACCATGGAAAAGAATATCTTTGTGCCTAACTTATCAATATTGTACAGTGTTTATAATTGATCGTTAGAGAGTGAGAGAGAATTAATATTTTTTTTTTGGCTAAGAAATTAAATAACATTGGTATCTTTGAAATAAAATATAAATATATTAATTTATAATTTTGAGATTAGATTTAAGTAAATTCAAAAATAAAAATTTATTTGTTTTCATTAAGAAAAAAATAAATTCAAACACCAACTAATTTTAAATTTATTTACTATAATTACGATATTTTAATTTTTCAAATCTCAATAAAAGATAATTTCCTTAAATATTGTCAAAGTAATATGTTATAAGATTGATAAATAGAGAAAGAAATTAACAGCATCAAAACTTTGAAATTATAAAAAACAAAAAAAAGAAAGAAATTATCGAAAAAAATTCGAAAAAGAAAAAAAAAAATAACTAGCATGAGTATAAGAATTCATGATTTGGGAGATGCAGTTCAACTACCATTTATAATGGGGTTGAAAAAAGAACAAAGAATGAATTCGTGGCTCTATGGTAGAGAATTAATTAACAGGCCATCTTTAATGGTTCTGGTATTAAATATTAATGACATTCCTTAAGTGTGGCCATAGACTATTAATATGTTATAACACTATGATTAGCAATTTTTTTTTTTTTACTTTGAACTTGATACCCAATAGATTTTATAGACTAAGCGTATAAAATGATTTTAGAATATTATAAGATAAATTTCAGTTTTAAAATTTAAAAATCTATATCATACATAATAAAATCCGAATAAAACTTTATATTTTACCCATCAATGGCCACTTTTATTAAAAAGTCTTCAGTTGAGCACTAGACTAGGCTTATAAAATTGGAATGACTGTTTACGTTTATCTAATGATCTTGACCGATTGTCCTTTAATTACGAATAATGAATGTGCTTTATAAGGTTCAAAATGATGAGATTGATAGCTCTATTATTATATGTTGTCTTGAAAGGTTATCACAGCCACGGTCTCAAGCCCTCCTTACTTTAACCAGTATTGGATATTTTTATATTTACTTTATGTATAATTAAACCTTTAAATCTTTATAAATGTAAATTTGTAGACCCTAAGTTAACCATTTTTTCATTGATAAATATAATTAAATAATTAAAAAATCTAAAATAAAATCAAACACATAGCAAAATATTAATTAAATAATATAGAAGGTGAGTTCTCTTCTTTTTTTTTTCCTAACTTTTTCAAGCTATAATGTTATATATTTATTTTTTAAATTATATTTATTATAATACTGAAGCAAAAAATAGCTAATAGATAAGTCAATAAATACTAATAGGTATTTTTCAATCACTTAGCCAAAAATATTTTAAATGGTATTAACTTATTATTAAGTACTTAGTTTTATAAATCAATATAAATTCTCTCATTTAATTCATATGAGAATACATTTTACATAAAGTATTGTATTTATCAAATGGCGAAACAATCATATAGATGATAAAAATATAATTTAAAAGCTTAAAGATGTAAATGCTTAATCTTAAAAATAAAAGAATAAATGCATATAAAGCAGATTTAAGAGTGTGCTTTTACAATACACCCTAACTTTAATAGAAAGATATTACTGTAAGGGAAGATAAAGTTGGAATTTTAAATAACATCTACGAATTGGGATATGAAAGTCAACTGATAAACCGACTATATATTTGCCAGCACCCGTGGCCCATGACCCATTCGATTCTTTACTAAATTCATCACTTATTCGGTTCATTAATTATACGTAGTATTAAAGAGAAGAAGAATGGGGATGATTAGTTCGTAAGTCATAGATAGAAGAGAAGCGACTTAGTACTACTAGGCTACTACATTACATCTACATCTACATGTATACATGGAAAGCAAAAGTTGAATGCCCATTCTCACTTGACCTGTTTCTAAAGTATTATTATTAATATATAAAAACGCCAGAGAAGATGGCACCAAATCGATGTTGATGTAAATTGTTTAGAGTGCAAGTACAGGTGCGGGGAACATGATGTACGACGCATGGTGTGACGTTGTGTAGTTAGAAAAACAATAACATAAACATAAACACGCCAGTTAAACACTACACTATGTACGGGAGAGAGAGATTGACCCAATCAAAGGCCTCAGGCCACGTACCCAAATTGAATTGACCACCGTCGTTTTAGGGTATTTTCTTTGCAAGAGCGAAAGAGGAAGAACCACTCACATGGTTCGTCTGACACTCCCATTCACGTGTAACTTAGACCCACTTTCACTTACAGCTTCATGCTACGCCCTACTATTATTTTACTATACAAAACAATAGCCCAACCCAAAGATATTTTAGATTTCATAATACCATAAAGATAATGTTGAGCAAATCAATTTTTTTTTTTAAATTGTTCTTTGCAAAAAAAGGGTGATGAGTGCATGTGGGTAAATGAAGGGGGGAAAAAGGTTGATCAAAACTTGCACGAGGAGCAACGGCTTAAGTTCTTTGTCCTCTCTTTTTGGGGCTACCCTTATAATTCAAGCAAAAAAGTAAAAGAAAGAAATGAATAAAGAAGAAAAAGAAAATACTATTCGGGTAAATTACATTAGTTCTTCCTTTTTGGGATTTTCATAAGTTCATGTAGGTGTAGCTATTGATCAAAAAGCATCTTCCATAAGCCAGAATGTAAATGCTCTACCGGAAAGGCGAGTTATGGGATACGCTAACGGACGATTTGTGGAACAAGATAAAAGACATTAGATCTACAGGATTAATAAAAGAAAAAGACCTTCGTTATGCCATCCATTATTTGAGCTTTCTAGTTCCGTGTTTCAACCAATCAAGTAGATTCTTACGGATCTTACTTTTGGATTTTAACACATGTGCATCCATAGTTTTTACGCTCAAAAAAAATAATTTGTGGAAAAAAAAAAAACCATGCATTCTACCAATGAAAAAGAAAATAGTTTGATATCGTATATTTGGTAGCATAGTCGAAAGTCTAAATTAAAAACGCCATTATGCTATGTATTTAACGCGTTATAGATTAAAATGAAGAAAAAGCCTTTGTGTTAAGAATTTGGAAATATCTAGCTAGCCGAAGAAGCTTTCCTTTTTAATAATTATAACAGTTGCGTCTCTCTCTCAACTCCTAAATGTTCTTAATTAACATTTATGTTTTCAAACAGTAAGGATTATTTAGGTGAGGTATCTTATATATATATATATATATATATATATGTAATAGATAGTTTTACAATAATATACTTACTTTTTATTATTAACTGTTTTTGTTTTGATGTAATAAATAACGGCTATCAGCTTTCACAAAGACTATTAATAACTTTTCGAAGATTGTTAACAGTATGGATTTTATTTTTATCATAATATGAAATTTTTTTGTTATAATTAAAAAAAAATATGCAATATAGTCATTTTTAAGTAATTACATTGTAAATTTATCAATATTGTCCATGACTAATTAACTAATAGGTAACACAACATTGTATAAAATCTTACATTAACCCATACTCTAATATTAGATACACAAACCTATCCACGATCTAATCCCGATGGTTCAATTCTCAAAAATCTTATTCTCATAAACTTTTATATTATATTTTATGAAAATAAAAGGATTTGGAGTTTAAACGCATTCATTTTTCCTTGAGTATAAGAGTTTCAGTTGATCAAGCAAGGTTATGCATACACTAGAAGTTAAAAGGCAAATAATTCATGGCCAACTTACTTGTTTGTAGCCATATTTAAGTTTTTATATTATTAGAACATTGTAAGGAATCGCGGACACATGTGATGTGACCACATTAGCATATTCTTATATCTGCACAATCTCGACCAATTAAACAATACTTAAACATGGGTCAGTACTTGTTTACCTATAGTTCCCCATGTTTGATCTTGTGCTTATCATGTTAAGAGTGAGTTTAGCTCTATTTTTTTTTTATTTGTTGAATATAGATATTTACTTTAAAATAGATGAAGAAAAAAAATTAAAAAGACAATAAGAATACAAATTAGATATAAATAATCTAAATAAACCTTAAATCTCAAACTTTTCTAAATCAGCTCAACACACTTATTAGTGTTGCTTAGTTGAGTATATATTAATGGTGATGACAACACACTTCAAAACTTAAATTGTAAAAGGAATGAAAGCTCATGCTGTTAATTTTGACATTAACTCTACTTAATCAAACACGGTTGTGATTGTTGTATATGTGCTGCATAAAGGACATTTAGGCTTCAATTATAGTTTTGTCTGATTGGCTTTAAATTTCGTTTTTTTTTTTTTTTTTTCCTTCGATCAATTGTATTGATGATATACATTCATCTCGTTTCATAAATTCCATATTTTGCATGAAGGTGATATTACCTCCGCATACAATTTAGTTATACATGCTTCCCACAAGAAAATTATGTATTTCAATCTCAGTGTTCCATACGATTGGGGGGGGGGGGGGGGGGGGGGGGGAATCTACTAATGTCAAAGTTGATTTATAATAATAATAATTTAATGGTAGATTCTCTCTCATCCAACGTGGCAAATTAGGATAAAATGTGAAAGAGAAAAATACAAATGAACACAGGTCTCTGCAAGGTAAGACACGCGGCAAGATCCTGTCCATTGATCTGATCGAGGTTGAGCTGTCACCGTCGTGCTTATACTGAGGACTAAATAAAATAATGTTGAAGATGAAATAACTACAGAAGTGATTAAAAATGGGTAAAATCAGAGAAAAAATTATAATAATTGATTTGGTACTCTTGCAATCCACAATATTAATATTAATGTAAGTAAAGACAATTGGACTCTTGGCATGGACGCTAGCGACAATCCTGCTAGATCGGTTGCATTCTAAATTTTTATTACTTTAAGACTATAGTTTTAAAAATTCTTTTAATTATCCATGCATTACCGTTAGCTTTACAATTTTGTCCCAGATCGCTTTTGAGAAGATACATACATACATATATATGTATATATTTCAATTTTTTTGGAAATTTCACAAGCATAATATATACGAGAGGAAATGTCATTATATATATATATATTCAATAAATATTCACCCAATAATCTATGGATAGAAACCGGATAAGATGGGTATAATTTAGCTATCCTCATGTCCTCTTCAGTTTTAAAAAATGAACATCTCTATCCTCACGTCATATATATATATAACCCCACGCGGGCTGCGAGATTCACCGGGTTATTCGTCAATGGGACACCATTATAAGTAACAAAAATTATAATATTATTAAAAATACTATAAATTTAATCAAGTCTCACAAATATGCTGATAAAATAAAATAAAAAAGTAGACCGAACATATCACAAAATGAATATAATACAAGTCAACTGAAGGCATTATTATAAGGCATAACTATATTACTAGAAATTCAATATTGTATCTAAGCCCGATCATAATGACAGCAATAAAACTTTGATATATGCAGTGTAGAATAAGAATTGTGATTACTTAAAAAATTGTACATTTCACTATCATACATATAAAAAATTTATACTTATATAAAGAATTTTTTATTCTTTTCCTTTTTTTTTTTTTTTTTTTAAATCTCGATATAGATCTACTACAGAATGATCCCTTTAAATAGGGGTCAAAATACCACTCCTACCAGCACTTTTTTTTTTTCAGCAAAACCGATCAATATCTTTATCTTGTCTCCTTATGGGTTAGTTATGACTGAGTTGAGTGGCGGGTTGATTAAGCAAGGGGAAGGGGATGGGGATGCAATTCAATATCCATTGTTGTCGTGGGTGCGTTGAGGTTAATAATTATGTTATGGTAGACAATAGATGCAGTGGCTGTTTTGGTACAACAGGGTGATTATCAAAACCAAAAGGAGGGGATTAAGTAAGTGAGAAGAGAACCAAACATCGCTTACAGTCGTGGATGATGTCCCCACACAAATATAATCGGAGCAACGGCTCATGGAAGTAAAGTATGTAGATAATGAAATATCAATTCGAGGATGAGGCTGGACACGTGATACACGAACATTCTGTCCATCTTTGTATAATGTTTTTGTCTAGGAATTGAATTTTGAACCTCATGTCATCACCTCCTCAACATACAATACAACGATTGCTATCAATTTGTCGTCATAGGTGTGGATTCGCAATTAATCAGCTATTAACAATAGGTAATAAAATGGCATGATCGATCATCATGATTCATCTTTACTTCCCATTTAGCTAGCAAGCAGCATAGATCCATGGGATCTCAAACCCAACTCATAGTCATTGAAACTTAATATATTGTTAAGCCTAGCTGAATCTTGATTAAGCTCACTAGCTCACTATTATAAGAGAAGAAAAAAAAATATATTAAAAAATTAGTTACTCTTTAGTTAGTTAGTTAGAATGATTTAGAATATAATAAGAAAGTATAAATGGGAGTTTTATTGTACATATTTGGCATCCAATTTCATAATCAAGAAAATAATATTTCTTCTTCAAGAATTCACCAGAAGAGCTCCTCATTTAGAATTGGGGAAAATGTTTGTAGTAGAATATCATTACGATATTAGTGATGATTGATTATAACAATTTGGTACTCTCATTGAGAGATGTCACCAGAAATAAGATCATCTTTTCAACATTCGAACATGGAAGAAATTCATCACATATTCACTACAATGCAACAAGACCACCAACATTTTATGCATTCTTTGGTGATAATCAATGCCCAAATCAAATCTTTGTCAGATTAATTAGTGCATGTGGAATATTCTTATAATCGAAATTAGAATCTTACTATTCTATATTATGTTCTAAAGTTGTCAAGGAGAGTTTGCTAACGAAGAATAAAGATTTTGGATTTGAAACCACAAATGATGAGAGTTTGCTAATGATGAATCAAGATTTTAAAACCATGAATATATATGACGAGGGTTTGCTAATGGTGAACCAAGATTTCAAAATTGAGATGATGACGGATACCAATCTTGATGATTCAAGCATTGTATGTGACCCCAAGATTCTTGGTGAGATTATTGATGACGAAGCCATGATGAAGATGTAGCAATCAAATCATGAATATATGATAGATGTGGTCTCAAAGGTTCAAGAATTTAAGATCTATGGTAGTTCATTGGAAAACAATAATTTGTTGCAATGAAACAATAGGTAATGACAATGAGAAAACAAAAACAAGATCCTATTATCAAAAACCATTATTTTTCACAAAAAAGTATGAGGAGGTACAGTAGTAATTCAAATGATGTTATTCTTTCAATCAAGGAGTAAATTGTTCATGATGATCATAGGAGAGCAACGGTCTTGAAGATGCAATAGAAGATTGGAAGAATTGATAAATTTTATTTTTAGTTAAATCACTTTAGTTGATTTTTGTTTTCCTTTATTTTGAACCTTGAGGATAAGGTTCATTTTATGGATGAGAAAAAATTGTTATAACTATTAGGAAATTAGTTAGGATATTAACTAATTAGAATTTTAGTTAGAAACTGGTTAGATAAGTAGTTTTACTTACTAGTATAAAAAGTCATCCATATAATTGTAAAGGAGAATTCATTCATTTCATAATACAATCAAGAATTTGCAAAATTCTTTGGGAGGCTTTCCTCATCTCGAATAGAGAAATTTACCAAATTTGCTTTTCAACATTTCGGTTTTCATATTAATAAGTTGCAAGAGTAACATTTGTTGTGCTCATTGAGAGCAATTGTAATGCCCTGAAACTGAGGCAGTATTATAGCTCATCTTGTGTCCTTATCATAAAAAGATATATTAAGGCTCTAAATCTACTTTGATACCACTAAATCTTGTAATTCCTATAACTACAATCCAATATACCCAATATCTAACATTATTTAAATACAATCCAATTCATCCATCAAACCTTGAGACAAGTTTAACATTTAATCAATAATTAACATCTAATGCAGTGGAATAATTATAAAACACTAGTCTATTTTTCTTCCAACTGTTTCCATAATCACTACATATATGTAACTCAACTTTTAATAAATCTAATCTCTATAATAGTAATGGAAATCTTCTTCTTCCTTCTCCCGAGTATTCCCTCCCATTACTTCTCATTGGTTATCTATTTCCTCATTACCTGCATTTGAAAAACATAATCCCAGAAGGGTAAACTAATGCCCAGTACGTATAACACAAGCATACATGCAATAACAAAAAGAAACTTGATTCACATGTATTATGCATAACTTAAACAACAAGCAACCAATTCATGATATTCTTAAGTTTACAAGAAACAATATGGTACTTATGACCCCTCCTTAACATAATTAAGCTCGAAATCTTTGAATTGGTGATTGGGAACTGCTATTGTAGGCCTTAACACTCATGATCTCTCACACCTTAAACTTAGTAATGGGAACTGCCACTATAGGCCCCACATCCATAATCACTTAAGTACTTAAACTTAATAATGAGAACTATCATTATGGGCCTCACACCCATGAACACTTAATCACTTAAACCTTAAACCAACCCATATTATTTCTAAGTATGACTCCACTAGAGACAATGTCACATAAGGATCATTAGGGTACTTCTTAGGGATCTACCACTATGGGCCTCTAGGCTGAGCCAAGCACATATAGCACACACTTAAACACTTAACCAAACATTTACTTAATCCATTCCAATGCATATATACTAATTTAAACAAAGCACAAGAAACTCATAAGCTACACGTACCTAGTATTGCAGTCTTAAGCACAATTGGTCTTAGATTTAAAGTTAATCTGTAATATGTCAAAACAATAATGATTCCTTCTTAGTATTAATTTAAGAATAATCAAAATTTTTAATTCTCTTAGTCTATTATGTTTTCTAAGGTCTTATTAGCTATCTAGGCTGCATGGAAATTCATTTAATTGGAAATCAATTCAAGAAACAAGTTTTTCCCTAAGTACAAGATTGTATTTGGAACCATGTACTTCAACATGCCCAAGTACACAGTTTGTGGGTTTTGATGTTTGATACGCCTAGGTACATGGTCGTGTTAATGGCCGTGTACCTTTCTGTGAATTATTCCCTTCGACATACCCTAGAACATGTGCATGTAACCTAGTTGTGTTCAACATCCTCAACATGCCCTATAACACAGGCATTTATCCTAGCCATGTACCCATTGTACACATACGCATTTTAGCACAGGAAAGTACATGAGTGTGTAATTGATCGTGTTCCTTATTTTCTCTACAAGCCCTAATTCTTTTTTCTCAGATTCAATCTAATTCCAACATCCCTTAATTCCAAGCTTAATTTAATCCTCTTACATGTAATATCTAATTAAATTTCATAAGTTAGGATAATTACTTCTCAATTTCCGTTTCCCAAATTCCTAATCAGATGAATTATGTGCTTGTCTCGTCCCTTCTTCAATCCAGATTCTATTTGAACAAGTGTTAGAAATCGTTTTGAATCCTCAATTCATTAATCTTAAATGAAATTCCATCATCCAATTTCTTGCCTAGTGTATTTAGATTTGAACCTTGTTGTCCTCTTCTTAGTCGCCTTTAGGTTTGTCTTAAGAGTGGTTTTAGAGTGTTCTTGTTTGTTATTGTGAGATTGTGGAAAAGGAAAGTGTTAGGTCACTTCTTGTTTGTTACTGTGAGATTGTGGAAAAGGAGAGTGCTAGGTCGCATAGGAGGTTTTTATACCCAGTTGGTAAAAAGACTATTACCACTACCCTCCTTTTTTTTTTTTTTTTAATAAAATCCCATTTTTGACCTTAATCTTTTGTTCTAATATATATTAATTAAATATGTCATTCGGGTACTTATAAGGGCATGTATTGTAGCGGTTTACCCTTTGTACACACATACATTTTAGCATGCGAAAGTACATGGGGCGTGTACTTGACCATATTCCTTGTTTTCTCCAGGAGCCTTAATTCCTTTTTTCTCAAATTCGATCTAATTCCAACATCCCTTAATTCTAGGCTTAATTTAATCCTAATACATGTAATTTCTAATCAAATTTCATAAGTTAGGATACTTACTTTTCAATTTCTATCTCCTACATTCTTAATTGGATGAATTTCGTGCCTTTGTTCGAGCAAGCGTTAGAAATCGTTTGAATCCTCAATTCGTTAATCTTAAATGAAAATCCATCATCCAATTTCTTACCTGTGGTATTCGAATTTGAACCTTACTGTCCTCCCCTTAGTTGCCTTTAGGTTTGTCTTAAGAGAGTTTTCATAGCGTTCTTGTTTGTTACTGTGAAATTGTGGAAAAGGAGAGTGCTAGGTCAAATGAGAGGTTTTTATACCCGATTGATAAAAATACTATATTACCCCTTTTTTTTTTTTTTATAAAATCCCATTTTCGACCTTAGCCTTTTGTTATAATATGTATTAATTAAATATGTCGTTTGGGTATTTACATTCTCCTCTCCTTATAAAAACTTTTATCCTCAAAAGTTACCCGATTCTAAAAAAGGTTTGGATATTTCGTTCTCATCTCCTCTTCTAATTCTTATGTCATTTCCCATTCTGTTTGATTGGTCTATTGCATTTTGATGTAAGGAATTGTTCTTTCTCTTAGCACTTGCTCTTTTGTGTCCACAACTTTGACGAGTCTTTCCATAAACGATACGTTTGGCTACTCATTTAATGGCTTTAAAGTCATTATCTGATCCAGATTAGGTATATATTTTCTTAGCATAGCTACATGGAATATGTCATGTATCTTAACTAGCTAAACTTGGTAGGAGAGCCAACGCATAAGTCACAATACCCACTCTTTCTAAGATCTCAAATGGGCCTACATACCTCGATTTCAACTTCCCTTTTAAACTGAATCTGAGTACCCCTTTGGTTAGAGAAATTCTCAACAGGACCTTGTCTCCTACTTGGAATTCCAAAGGGTATCTTCTCTTGTGTAAATAGTTCTTTGTTGGGATTGGGTTGTTTGTATCCTCTGCTTGATTAGCTTCAGCTTGTCCACTGCCTCTTAAACTAGTTCTGGTTTCATCATCTACCTATCTCCCACTTCATCCCAGTATAGTAGGGATCTACACCTTTTTTCATAAAGAGCCTCATAAGGAGCTATTTAAATGATTGCCTAATAGCTATTATTATAAGCAAACTCAACTAGATGGATATGCTCATTCTAGTTACCTCTAAAATCCAATACACATGCCCTAAGCAAGTCTTCCAGTATTTGTATGGTCCTCTTAGATTAACCATCCATTTGAGGGTGGAATGAAGTTTTGAACTGAAGTTTAGTGCCCTATGCTTTATGTAAGCTACTCGAGAGTCTACTTACAAGTCTTGTATCTCTATCAAAAGTGATAGTCACTAGCATGCCATGTAATCTGATTATCTCTTGTATGTATATTTAGGCTAGTTTTTCTAGCTTGTATCCCACTTTAATAGGTAAAAAATGAGCAAACTTGGTCAACCTATCTATTATTACCCAAATTGCATCCTGTTTCTCTTTAGTGTTTGGGAGGGTTGTAACAAAGTCTATTGTTACATGCTCCCATTTCCATTCTAGTATTGGAAGAGGCTATAATTCTCCAGCTAGCCTTTGATAATCTATTCTGATTTGTTAACAGGTTAGGCACTTGGCTACATACTCAGTTATCTCCTTTTTCATGTTCTTCCACTAACAATAACTCTTTAGGTTCTTATACATTTTGGTGCTTCCCAATGTATTGTGTATGCTGAATAATGTGCCTCTTTCATTATTTCCCTCTTACATTTTGTATCCCTTAGCACACATAATCTGTTTCCATATATCAAGATTTCCTCTACATTTAAGTTGAATTCCAGAGCCTTATCATGTTTCATTTTACTCTGGATTCCTTAGATGTCTTTACCTTCTATTTGGCCAATCTTAATTTTGTTCCTTATGGTTAGTTGTATACATAAATTAGCCATTTTTGCTCCCACTTACTGAGTGAAAATCTTTAACTTCAATTTATGTATGTCTTCTAATAACTTCTTCTGTGAAGTGATTAGAATGGCTACATTACCCTATTTCTTTTTATAGAGAGCATTTGTCACCACATTGGCCTTTCTTGAATGGTATTGGATTTCTAGGTCATAGTCTTTGATCAACTCCAACCATCTTCTCTGCTTCATATTCAGCTTGAAGATATACTTCAAGCTTATGTGATCAGTGAAGATCCTCCATTTTTCTCCATATAAGTAGTGCTTCTATAACTTTAAGGCAAACACTATTGTTACCAACTCAAAGTAATGAGTTGGGTAATTCTTCTCATAGGGCTTCAGTTGGTGAGATGCATATGCTATTATTTACCTACCTTGCATCAACACATACCTTAACCCTTGAATTGAGGCATAACTATATGTAATATATGTTTTAATATATATATATATATATATATATATATATATATATATATATATATATATATATATATATAATAAGAGGCAATGTCATAAATAAGCAAGTGAGACAAGAGGTAAATTTGTCTTTTCCTGGTTGGACAATAAAAGCAAAACTAACCAAAGGTTTCATTCTTTTGCTCATTTGTCAATTTCTATCTAGAAAACTAAAGAGGAAGAGAGACAGCCCTACAAAGGACCCTATAGGAAAACCTAAGGCGACTTAAAGGTGAATCAAGTGGCTAATCAAATAGGTAAGGATTGTAGTTAGTCAACAAAGGTCTATTATAACAATTGAAAGCAAAAAATCATGAATTGACTTGGTTGTTCATAGGGATCGAATTGAAGGATAGGTTAAACAAGCTAGGAATAAACTAAATTCAACGTTCCAAGTACAAATCCAAGCCAAGTGAGTATACTAGAACCTAACTTTGCGTTAGATGTGGTTAATATAATGATTAGTTAGATTAAAAAGCATAGCAATTAGGATTCAGGAGGAATTAATATAGAAGAATTAGGTTTTGTAGGACCATACCAAGAGATACACAGCCTCCCAACATGGCTGTGTTTCGACCGTATACATCTAGAGAAATATACGATCTCCTAACACAATTGTGTTACTCTTGTGTTGAGCACAAAGACATACAGAGAGGTACATGACCTCTCAACACGGTTGTGTTATGACCTTATTAAATGCAAAACATATCGAAAGATACATAGCCTGTCTACACAACCGTGTTCTAACCGTGTTAAACCCAAAACCCATCGAAAGGTACATGAACTTTGACACGATCATGTAAAAGCCATGTTAAGCTACACAGCCTCCAATATAGCAGTGTTGAGTGAAATATAACTTCATTTTATATCTATTTAACTCCTAATTAAACTAATTTCGATGTAACCTAGATAATTAGTAAGACCTTAGATAACCTAATAGATTAAGAGAAATTTAGGGAATTATATTATTCTTAGATTAGTACTAAGAAGGATGTATTGACGTTGTAATAGATTTCAACTTTGCTTAAGTTCAAGGCTAAATGTGCTTAAGGCTAGGATTCCAGGTACGTGTTTACCTTGTTTGTTGGTTGTGATTGTTAGGTAATTATTAAATGTACTGCATATAAAATTTTTATAATGTAATGTGATATGTGAATGAAAGGTTACATGTTGCTTGTGCTTAGTTCAGCCTGGGAACTCATAGTGGTAGATCCTTAGAGGGCGCCTTAATGATCGGTATGCCGCATTGTCCCTAGTGGAGCCATGTATCGAAATGATCTGAGGTAGATTAGGGTTAGTTGGGGCCTACAGTGGTAGTTCCCATTAGGACAAACTTTTGTGTGTACTAGGGTCATGAGTACCCCTATATGATATAATTAATTTTGAGATTGGTGTATAAGTTGATGTATAAAGGTGTTGTGGATAAATGTTGCATATATGCATGTGTTATTAATGTAGAGTGTCATGTGCATGTGGGTGTGTTACTCAAGTACTAAGCTTAAGCTCACCCCCTTTCCTATATATATATATATTAGCTATAGGTGAGAATGACAAGCAAGTAAAGTATGATGAGAATGAGAACTTAGAAAGACATTACATGAATGAAAATGGGAGAGAGCATTATTACTATGTGGACGAGGAGTGAGGAAATTGGAAAGACTTGTAATTTGAAATATTATTAGTTGAATCGAAAATGTGGAGATAATAGCTTATCCTTAGTTATGTTAATTAGTATAAGAAAATAATTTTTTAATTAGGGATTTGCATTATTATTAAATAATGAAAATTGGAATGACTCATCTGATATTCATTTATTTTATTGAAGTTATAGTAGTATGATAGATATTGGAGATGAATAAGTTTTGAAGTATTATAGTGTTAGAGCCTTAACGTGTCGCTTTATATTAGTGACACGTAGCTGGCTGTGATGTTCTAGGTTCTGGGGCATTACAGCTTAAGTAGTATTAGAACATAGGTTTTGATGATCTTTAAAATTTAGGATATAATCAAATAGAGATTTAAGTTGATGACTTCTGGAATTAAGTAATGATTAAAAGGTATAGGATTCAACCAATAGAAGGTAGGTTGGAATCATTAGAAGATTAAGTAGATAGTTTATAAAGCCATAAGAAATGAAGAGAGTGGGTAAATTAAGAGATAACTATTATGTTATGTTACTTCAATTATTTTATGTATTTGTATTTTACTGTACATTCTTATTTATTTATATATAAGTATATATATGTCCAACCTTGAGTATACATGGATGTATATTGTCACTAACTTTCCTCATAAATTCTAACTCTGGGATCATTCGACTATCTCAATTTACATAGAATGCCTCTAAGAAGAAGTATCATGTGGAGTTCATCTAGTACTGGATAGGGTGGAGATGCCCCAAAGGATAGGAACCCTCAAAGACCACCTCAGTAGTAAACCCTAGAGTAGACTAATGTTACAACTACTTAGTTGCTAGAGATTGTAAATGTTTTAGTGGGAATGCTGGCATAACAACAACAGCAACAGTAGGTTGTGAGACTTGTCGGGCCTATAGAGAAACCTTGTGGGCTAGATAAATTTGTAAGGTTAGCTAAGGAGTTCCACCCAAAGGTTGATGATCTAATATAAGCTGAATATTAGATCATTGAGATTGAAAGGACCTTTGAAGCCTTCATGGTCCCTAAAGATAAGAAGGTTAGATACGCTGCTTTTATGCTAAAGGGAGTAGTTGCAAATTGGTGGACTAGTATGTCTAGATTGCTAAGAACTCTTAACTAATGGCAGAGGTTTAAGGAGCTCTTCTATGAAAAGTACTTCCCTAACAGCATTAGAGACAAAATGGAGGTGGATTTTTATAACTACTAGTGGGTAGTAGATCTCTAGAGGCATATGAAGCGAAGCTAAATCGCTTGAGTAAGTTCTTGCCCAAAGTGATGAGAGGAGATGATGCCTCCTGAGCAAGAAGATTTTTGAGGGAATTAAAGCCTATCTTGCAACGTGAAGTTGGGGCTTTTCAGTTAACTACTTATGCTGAGGTAGTTGACAAGGCTAAATATTTAGAGTAAAGCAAAAGGAAAATAGAGGAACAACTATCTTGTAGATCAGGATTAGTTCTGGGGAAAAGGCCTATTTCCAACATACCTTATGTAGATAAAGGAAAGAGGCCAACTATATATCAAGTTAGACCTATGACTTATGTGCCTAGACCTCTAGTATTGTCTTCACTACCATTGGCAGGATTGGGTGTAAGGTGTCCTAGATGTTTGGGACTCCATGATTTGCCACAGTGTAAATGGCTCAAAGGGGCATGCTTCTCCTATGGAAAAATAGGACACACCAGCAGGAACTACATAGAAGGGATCCTCCCTCAGACCTTCTATTATACCTATAAGTAGAGAGGACATAGATCATTTGAATGTGGTGCTCATCATAATTAGGTGGCTGCACCTCCATAAGCCCAACAACTTGTAAGACCTGTACCTAGAGGACCACTAGGCAGAAATTAGAATGTTGAACCGATATAAAGGGCATCTAGTAGGGTGTTTGCATTACAATAGCAGCAGTAGTAGGATGCCCATGATTAAGATACCATAGCAGGTACACTACTTATAAACTTGAATACTGCCTATGTATTGTTTAACATAGGTGCAACACATCCCTGCATATCACCTATGTTTATGAATGTACATGGGTTAAAACCTATTGTATTGGGTAATGCCATGATTGTAAATATTCCTTTTGGAGTAGGTGGGAAATTAAATCAAATATGTAAAGATGTGGAGATTATAATACATGGCGAGAAAATGCCAACTAAATTGTTTGTATTAGAAATGACAGAGTTTGATCTAATTTTAGGAGTGAATTGGCTGTCTAAGTACTATGCCACTATAGATTGTCACAATCTAGGGCTAGGTTTAATTTTCCTGATGAGGAAAAAATTGTATTTAAGTTAGATCGACAGTGGCCTACAACTCTTTCAACATACGAGTTATGGAATAAAGGAAGACTATCAGCCTTATCAGTAGAGACAGGATAGGTTAAGGAATTGGGAAATGTGTATGTAGTAAATGAGTATGCAGACGTTTTTCACAAGAATTTGACAAATTTACCACTAGCCAAAGAGATAGAGTTTTGTATTAATCTTGTACCAGGAACGACACCCATATCTAAAGCACCATATGGAATGGCACCTATTAAGCTATTTGAGCTGAAGACTCAACTTCAAGAGCTTTAAGACAGTATGTTTATCAAACCAAGTGTTTCACCATGGGGTGCTCCAGTGCTGTTTGTCAAGAAGAAGGATGAGTATGAGGCTGTGTATAGATTATAGGGAGCTAAACTGAGTTACAATCAAGAACAAATACCCTCTCCCTAGGATTGATGACCTATTTGATCAATTATAAGGAGCTCAAGTCTTTTCCAAAATTGACTTGAGATTAGGATGCCATCAGTTAAGAAACAAGGAGGAAGAAATGCAAAAAAATGCTTTTAGGACTCGGTATGGGCATTATGAGTTTTAGGTGATGCCTTTTGGTTTGACAAATGCTCTAACAACCTTCATGGACCTCATGAACAGAGTGCTCAAGGAATGGCTAGATCAGTTTGCAATAGTATTCATAGATGATATCCTCATCTATTCCAAGAGCAGAAAAGAACATGAGGCACATCCCAAGACAGTACCAAAAAGACTAAGGGAAGAAAAACTTTATGCTAAATTTAGTAAGTGCGAAATTTTGGTTGGAATAAGTATCCTTCTTAGGACACGTGATGAATAAGAATGGAATACCAATATACTTGAGAAGGTGAAGGAAGTAAGTGACTAGCTAAGACCAAGAATTGTAATAGAAGTAAAGAGTTTTCTAGGATTAGCTAGGTACTATAGACGCTTCGTAGAAGGGTTCTCTTGGTTAGCAACTTTCTTGACTCAATTGACAAAGAAGAAGGCTAAGTTCATATGGAGTGATGAATGTGAAAGCAGCTTCACTACATTAAAGGATAAATTGATGACAACTCTAGTGTTGGCCCTACCAAAGACAAGAGAAGAATTTAAAGTACTCAGTGATGTATTAAATCAAGGTTTGGGGTATATGCTTATGCAGAATGGGAGAGTCATTGCATATGCCTCCCGCTAGCTGAAATAGTATGAGAAGAATTACCCCATCCATGACCTGGAGTTAGCTGTTGTGATCTTGGCACTAAAATTATGGAGACACTATCTTTATGGGGAAAAGTGTAAAATATTTATAGACCATAAAAGTTTGAAGTATCTGTTTACCTAGAAGGAATTGAATATGAGGTGGAGGAGGCGGCTAGAATTGATGAATGATTATGATGTGGAAATTCATTATCACCCTGGAAAGGAAAATGTGGTTGAAAATGCTTTAAGTAGAAAGAAATAGATGAATATTATAGTATTAATTACGTCTCAGAGAAGAATATTAAAAGACATGAATAAGCTAGAATTGGAAATGGTGACACAGGAAGTGAGAAATAGGTTGACTACACTTATTATCAAAACCAATCTTATTGATCAAATTAAAATTGCACAAATGGGAGATTTTGAAATTTAGAAGATAAAGAGCAAAATAGAATAGGGTGAAGCTACAGAATTTGTGGTAAACACTGATCGAGTAGTCAAGTACGGTAACAAATGGTGTGTTTTAGATAATACAAAATTAAAGAAGAAGATCATGAAAGAAGCCCATTACTTAGGGTATATAGTATACCTAGGAAGCACCAAGATGTATAAGGATCTCGAGAATACTTACTGGTTGAAAAATATGAAATGAAAGATAGCAGAATATGTGTCGAGGTGTCTCACATGTTAGTAAATAAGGATTGAGCACTAAAGACCAGCTGGTGAGTTACAACCTCTTCCCATACCTGAATGGAAGTAGGAACATGTAACTAAGATGAAGTGGAAGAAAGATAAATACTAGGGTCGGAGATAGTATAGGAAACAATAGACAAGATCAAAGTAATAAAGTAGCGAATTCCATCAGCTTAGAGTCGCTAGAAAAGTTATGTAAACAAATGGCAATGCCCTCTAAAATTTCAAGTTGGGGATAAAGTCCTACTAAAGATATCTCCAACTAAAGGGGTAATCAGGTTTAGACTGGGGGGCAAGCTGAATTGAAGATATACGGGTCCATTTGAAATTCTAGAAAGAGTTGAAACAGTCACATACAGGTTGGCCCTACTAGCAAGTTTAGTTAGGATACATGATGTATTTCATGTATCGATGTTAAGAAAATATGTACCAAACTCAGATTAAGCGGTAGCTTTGGAACCTTTGAAGGTATAGCTAGATTTGTCCTCTATAAAGAGGTCTGTAAGAATAGTGGATACAAATGAACAAATATTAAGAAGAATAATTCCCTATGTTAAAGTATAGTGGACAAATTAAACATAATGAGAGGCAATGTGGGAATTAAAAGAAGAAATGAAGAAAAAGCATCTATAACACTTTCTAATTCCATGTAACTTTTGAGGATGAAAGTTTTAATAAGGAAGGGAGAATGTAATACACGTTTTAATATATTATATATATATATATATATATATATATATATAATAAGAGGTAATGTCGTAAATAAGCAAGTGAGATAAGGGGTAAATTTGTCTTTTCTTTGTTGGACTATAAAAGTGAAACTAACCTAGGATTTCATTTTTTTTACTCATTTGTTAATTTCTATCCAGAAAACTAATGAGGGAGAGAGAAAACCTTACAAAGGACTCTATAGGAAAACCTAAGGCGACCTAAAGGTGAATCAAGTGGCTAATCAAATAGATAAGGATCATAGTTAGTCAACAAGGGTCTATTTTAACAATTGAAAGCAAAAAATCATGAATTGACTTGGTTGTTCATTGAGATCGAATTGAAGGACAGGTTAAACAAACCAGGAATCAACGAAATTCAACATTCTAAGTACAAATCTTAGCCAAGTGAGTATACTAGAACCTAACTTTACGTTAGATGTGGTAAATATAATGATTAGTTAGATTAAAAAGCATAACAATTAAGATTTAAGATGAATTAATATAGAAGAATTAGGTTTTGTAGGACTTTACCAAAAGATACACGGCCTCCCAACATGACCCTATTTCGATTGTGTACATCTAGAGGGTTGCATGATCTCCTAACACGGTCATGTTACTCCCGTGTTGAACACAAAGACATACCAAGAGATACACGACCACCTAACACGGTCATGTTCTGATCGTGTTGAATGCAAAACATACCGAGAGGTATAAGGCTGTGTTCCGACCATGTTAAATCCAAAACCCACTAGAAGATACACGACCTTTGACACAGTTGTGTAAAAGCCATGTTAAGCTACATAGCCTCCAACATGGCCATATTGAGTGAAACATAACTTCATTTTATATCTATTTAACTCCTAATTAAACCAATTTCTACGTAACATAAATAATTAGTAATACTTTAGATAACCTAATAGATTAAGAGAAATTTAGGGAATTATATTATTCTTAGATTAGTACTAAGAAGGATGTATTGATGTTGTAATAGATTTCAACTTAGCTTAAGTTTAAGATCAGACGTGCTTAAGGCTAGGATTCTAGGTACATGTTTACCTTCTTTGTTGGTTGTGATTATTAGGTAGTTATTAAATGTATTGCATATAAAAGTTATGTAATGTAATGTGATATGTGAATGAAAGGTTACATGTTGCTTATGTTTGGCTTAGCTTAGGGGCCCACAGTGGTAGATTCCTAAGGGACACCTCGATGATTGGTATGTCGCGTTTTCTCTAGTGGAGCTATGTATCAAAATGATCTGAGGTAGATTAAGGCTAGTTGGGGCTCGCAGTGGCAGTTCCCATTAGGACAAACTTTTGTATGCACCAAGGTCATGAGTATCTCTATGTGATATAATTAATTTTGAGATTGGTGTATAAGCTGATGTACGTAGGTGCTGTAGATAAATGTTGCATATATGCATGTGTTATTAATGTGGAGTGTCATGCGCATGTGGGTGTGGTACTCACATACTAAGCTTAAGCTCACCCCCCTTCTTATATATATATATATATATATATATATATATATATATATATATATTTAGCTATAGGTGAGAATGGCGAGCAAGTAGAGTATGATGAGAATGAAAACTTAGTGGGACATTATATGGATGAAAATGGGGGAGAGCATTATTACTATGTGGATGAGGAGTGAGGAAATTGGGAAGACTCGTAATTTGGAACATTATTAGTTGAATTGAAAATTTGGAGGTAATAGCTTATTCTTAATTATGTTAATTAGTATAGGAAAATAATTGTTTATCTAGGGATTTGCTTTATTATTAAATAATGAGAATTGGAATGACTCATCTGAGAGTCATTTATTTTATTGAAATTATAGTAGTATGATAGTTATTGGAGATGAATAGGCTTTGAAGTATTATGGAGTGTTAGAGCTTTAGTGTGTCACCTTGTAGTAGTGATATGTGATAGGCTATGATGTCTAGGCTCTGGGGCATTATACTATACATAGTAAATTCTTCTCCACTCTTAGGCAATGTTAGAATTGGTTTTGATATAAGTTTCTCTTTAAGTGTCGGAATGCTAGCTTCACATCGGTCATCCTACTCATATTTCAATTTTTTTTTTGTCAGTTTGGTGAGATGAGTTACTATCTTAGAAAATCCTTCTACAAATCTTCTATAATAGCCTACTAGACCCAAGAAACTTCTTATATATGTGACTGTCTACTAGTCCACTACAGCTCTCACCTATTATATGTCTACAAATATCCCATCCCTGTTAACCACATGACCTAAGAAAACCATTTGTTCTAGCTAGAATTCACATCCAGTCTTAAGTGCTTGTCATGTTCTTCATTACTCTTCGAGTATATCGGGATATCGTTTATAAAGACAACTACAAGTTTATCTAAAGATTCCCTAAATATTCTATTTGATCAAATCCATAAACGTTGCAGGTGCGTTAGTCAATCTAAAGAGCATTACCAAAAATTCATAGTAGCATACCTAGTCTTGAAAGTTGTCTTTTGAATATCTCTTGCTTTGCTTTTTAGCTGGTGGTATCCTAATCTTAGGTTTATTTTTTTAAAACACCTAAACTCCTTATAACTGGTCAAACAAGTTATCTATCCCATGGAGAGGATATTTGTCCTTGATAGTGACCTTATTTAACTCTCTATAGTCTATATAGAGTCTTATACTTCCATTTTTCTTCTTGACAAACAAGACTGATGCACCATAAGGAGGTATACTAGGTTTGATGAAACCTTTATCCTGTAGTTCCTATAACTGCTTTCTCAGTTTTTCTAATTTCACTAGTACCATCCTGTGGACCGGTTTTGATATTAGTACTATGTCTTATATCAAGTTAATACTAAATTCTATCTCCTTGACTGAGAGTAAACTAAGAAGGTCTTTTGGAAACACTTTTAGGAATTCTCTCACTTTAGGAACCACTTCTAGCTTGGCTTCTTAACTAGCTTTAGCAGATACAATCGCCAATATATTCCTTCCCCACATCTCATAAGTGGGTAATTGAGTGGGTCTTTGTACTTTTAGTTTATACTCAAAATACTCTTCCTCGGGTATACTGAATTACACCACTTGTTATGACAGTCAATAGTGGCATAGTATTTTGATAACTAGTCGACACTCATAATTATGTCAAACTCTATCATCTTTAAGATCAAGAGATCTGCTAGCATCACCTTACCTTATATCTCTATTTCTACTCCTCTACATATTCTGCTTATCTCCCTTCCAACCCGTAAAGGAGTACTAATAGCTAGACTATCACTTATTTGTTCAATGTCTAATGCACATGCACATACAAAATTTTTAGACACACAAGATACAGATACACTGGTATCAAATAGTATATAAGTGTTGCGGGAGTATACTAAAAACATATATGCAGTATTATCCATGTTAGGGATGTCTTGGTGTTGTTGCTACTAAATAGCAAACACTTTGGTAAGCACTCATTATCTAGGAGCCCCTACTTGTGGTCTATCACCCTGTCCCCTCATTGGAGGTTTGGCTACCTATTGAGCTAGGGTTGTTTGATTTCTTACTTATCCCTGAGGACAGTTAATTGCTTTATGTTCCTTTTGCTTGCATGCATGATAGAAGATTAGGGGAACTAACATCTTAATGTAATGCCTGCTAATGTGTCTTATCTTCCTATAGGAAAAACATGCACCACCTAGCCATTTGCACTCTCTTAGTTCAAGCGGCCCATAGCACTTGGTACATTTGATGTTTGAGCTTGTTGTAGGAAGTATCAGAGGTACTGGTTTGATTTGTAGAGGAGGGGTTGTAGTACTCTATGTCCTATTCTGATACATGTGGGGTCTCTTCCCTTTATCTTGCCCCATTCCACTTGAGGTAGGTCTCTTTTCTAAAGCTATTGTTGCTCTATAGCTCTTCTATTCTTTTATACTCTTTTTGCTCTACTCAAGGTACTTGACCTTATCAACCATTTCAGCATAAGTATTCAGTTGAAATGCCCCAACCTCATGTCTAAGATCTAAATTTAAGCCTTTTAGAAATCTTCAGGCTTGGGATCTATCATCATTATAAACATTTTTAGGTAGGAACTGGATTAGGTGGTTTAATTCTGCCTCATATTCTTCCACTATTCGGTCCCCCTATTCATAATTATAGTACTCATTTTTCATTCCGTCTTTAAAGCTACTGAGGAAGTATATCTAATATAATAGCTCCTTGAATATTGCCCTATTCATGCATTCCCTTACCAATCTAGGAACTGAGGCTCACCATTTTGCTGTAGTTTCCTTCAACATGAATGCAAAAAAGTTGACTTTTTTGTCTTCAGGAATCTAAAAGACATCAAATGTTTTCTCCATTTCTTGTAACCAATCTTTGGCCTCAATTGGGTCATCCACTATTGGGTTAAATTCCTTAGCCACCCTAATGAACCTATTAAAGTTAATAGGTTCATTGGCATTTTTTGCATTGTGGAACATTTAGGGCTTGATGTTGTTGTGTCAACAACCTTACTAAGTGATTTACAGTCTATAATAGCTGGATTGTCTCTTTAGTCATTTGACCTCTTCCCCTCTATGGTTGTTGACCCTAATTATTCCCTTCATTAGGGTTGCCACGTTCACCACCCCTTCTTGCTCTTAATCCAGTGATTCTTCTTGAAGGCATTCTACTTAAGAAAAGACAAACAGATGTATTTAAGTTGGTATAAGTCAATGTTACTGTCATGGTGTGTGAGTATATACACATATACTCTACACATAATGCATACTCATATATATAACTTAACAGTTGCAATAAATGAAAATAAAATAGTAATACAATAAAATAATTTATTGAATAAAATAAACATCCTATATTTTCCCACTCTTTTTATATCTCAACATCTTACAGATCAAATACTTAATTTCTTTAAAGATCATATCCTATATTTTACTGTTTGCAACTTATGTTTAATGATCAATACTTAATTTTCTAGGGATTAACAAGCCTAAGTTCTTCAAGATCATTAACCTATACTTTATAGATCAAAACCTAATTCCCTAAAAATCATTAACCTGTTCATTATAGATAAAAAATTAAGTCCCTAAAAATCATAAACCTATGCTCTAATACTATTTAAGCTGTAAAGCCTTGAAACTGGGGAGCGCTACGACTCGCTACGTGTCCTTATCACATAAAAACATGTTTAGGCTCTAAACTTACTCTAATACCACTAAATCATATAATTCTTGTAAACGCAATCCAATATACCCAATATCTAACATTATTTAAGTACAATCAAATTCATCTATCAACCTCGAGACAAGTTTAACATTTAATTCATAATCAACATCTAATGCAGTAGAATAATTATAAAACACTAGTCTATTTTTCTTCTAATTGTTTCCATAATCACTACATGTATGTAACTCAACTTCTAATAAATCTAATCTCCATAATATTAATGAAAATCTTCTTCTTCCTTCTCCTCAGTATCCACTCCCATTACTTCTCCTTAGTTATCTATCTCTTCATTACTTGCCTTTGAAAAACATAATCCTCGAAGGATGAGTTAATACTTAGTATGTATAACATAAGCACACATGCATGTACAAATAAGAACTTGATTCACATGCATTATGAAGAACTTAAACAGCAAGCAACTAATTCATGGTATTCTTAAGTCCGTAAACAACAATAGGGTACTCATGACCCCTCCCTCCCCCTTAACACACTTAAGCCCGAAATTTTTGAATTGGTGATTGGGAAGTACCACTATGAGCCCTAACACCCATGATATCTCAAACCTTAAACTTGGTGATGAGAATTACCATTACGGGCCTCACACCCATGATCACTAAATCCTTAAACTTAGTGACGAAATTGCTATTATGAGCCCTATTCCCATGATCATTTAAGCACTTAAACTTAGTGATGAGAACTGCCAATATGGGCCCTATACCCGTGAACATTTAACCACTTAATCCTTAAACCAACCCAGATCATTTTCAAGCATGACTTTATTAGGGATAGATTCACACAAGGATCATTGGGGTGCTCCCCAGGGAACACTATGGGCCCCTAGGCTGAGCTAAGCATATATAGCACACACTTAAACACTTAACCAGACATTTACTTAATCCATTTCAATGCATATATATTAATTTAAACAAAGCACAAGAAACACACAAGTTACACGTACTTGGTATCGTAGTCTTAAGCACAACTAGTTTTAGAATTAAAGCTAATCTATAATCTATCAAAACAATAATGATTCCTTCTTAGTATTAATCTAAGAATAATCTAATTTCTTAATTCTCCTAGTCTATTAGATTTCCTAAGGTCTTATTGGTTATTTAGGTTGCGTGGAAATTCGTTTAATTGGAAATCGATTCAAGAAACAAGTTTTTCCTTAAGCACACGATCATATTTGGAACCATATACTTCAACACACCTAGGTACAAGATCTTGTTGATGGCTATGTACCTTTTTATAGGTTCTGACATTTGACACACCTAGGTAAATGGTTTTATTGATGGCCATGTACCTTTATGTGAATTATTCCCTTTGACATGCCTTAGAACATAGGCGTGTAACCCAGTTGTGTTCGACATCCTCGACACGCCCTATAACATGGGCATGCATCTTAGCCGTGTACCCTTTGTACACACATACATTTCAACATGGGAAAGTATACGAGCATGTACTTGACCGTATTCCCTGTTTTCTCCATGAACCATAATTCCTTTTTCTCAAATTCGATCCAATTCCAACATCCCTTAATTTTAAGCTTAATTTAATCTTAATACATGTAATTTCTAATCAAATTTCATAAGTTAGGATACTTACTTCTCAATTTTCGTCTCTTGAATTCTTAATTGGATGAATTCCGTGCTTGCCCTATCCCTTCTTCAATCTGGATTCTGTTTGAGCAAGTATTAGAAATTGTTTTGAATCCTCAATTTGTTAAACTTAGATGAAATTCCATCATCCGATTTCTTACTTGGTGTAGTCAGATTTAAACCTTGTTGTCCTCCTCTTAGTCGCCTTTAGGTTTTTCTTAAGAGCGGTTTCAGAGCATTCTTATTTGTTGTTGTGAGATTGTGGAAAAAGAGAGTGCTAGGTCAAGTGAGAGGTTTTTATACTCGGTTGGTAAAAAGACTATATTACCCCCCTTTTTTTTTTATAAAATCCCATTTTCAACCTTGGGCTTTTTTAATAATATATATTAATTAAATATGTCATTTGGGTATTTACATGGGCATGTATCCTAGTTGTGTACCCTTTGTACACACACGCATTTCAACACAAGAAAGTACATAGGCATATACTTGATCGTGTTCCTTGTTTTCTCTACGAACCCTAATTCCTTTTTCTCAAAAGCATCCCTTAATTCTAAGCTTAGTTTAATCCTAATAAAAGTAATCTCTAATCAAAGTTCATAAGTTAGGATACTTACTTCTCAATTTCTGTCTTTTGAATTCTTAATCGGATGAATTCCATGCTTGTCCCATCCCATCTTCAATCCAGATTCTATTTGAACAAGTGTTAAAAATTGTTTTGAATTCTCAATTTGTTAATCTTAAATGAAATTCCATCATCCAATTTCTTACCTCGTGTATTCGGATTTGAACCTTGCCATCCTCCTTGTAGTCGCCTTTAGGTTTGTTTTGAGAGCATTTTTAGAGTGTTGTTATTTGTTACTATGAAATTGTGGAAAAGGAGAGTACTAGGTCAAATGAGAAGTTTTTATACTCGATTGGTAAAAAGACTATATTACTTGCAATTTTTTTTACATATAAAATCCCATTTTCAACCTTAGCTTTTTGTTATAATATATATTAATTAAATATGTCATCGGGTATTTGCAATAGCCATAACAATTTAGTGCTACTATAAATTGAGTTGTACTCATGCCAAACAATAATTCAATAACCAAGGAATTGTATAACCAAATTCATTGAGATTTGTTTGATCTAACAACTACTATGGAGGAACTTTCACGAAATTTCTCCATATTTTCATAATATGTCCTTGCTTTTCTTGATACTATGGCAACTAACGTTAAACAAGACGATGCAATCATGTTTGAAGATGAACAACACACTTCTTCAATTGAAGGAACGGATGTTGCTGATGTTAGTGAAGTAGTGGAAGACCTAGCAAATGTCAACATTGATGACACACAACATTACAATAATCTTGCCACAATGATGGACAAGATTCTAAGATAACAAGGTCATCCGTCAAGTGGGTTAAAGATGAGTGTAGACATCATAGCAATGGATCTTGATCTATAGTTTCTATGGCAAAAAAGAAAGTACAAAAAAAGATCGGTTATGATCACACTAAATGGTTGCTTAGCATATAGTGGGTGCATTAAATTGGAAAAAAACAATTGTGCTCAAGAAAAACTTAGATGGGTTCTTTTTCAACATAGAGGGGAAGACCGTGATTTTCTTTGTCACTCCTCAATCAAGAGTTTCCCTTATGGTTCATTTTGACTTCATCTCGATGGATGCTGGGGTTGATTGTGTTCATATGAAGACCGTATTGCCATTTGATAAATTTTTTATTTTGTTAATCCAAATTAGTTGATCAGTGATTTGTTTTGCTTCCCCCCCCCCCTTAAAACCTTGCAAATAAGGTTCTCATCAAAGATGGATGGAATATTACATATTAAGAGAAAAAAAAATTTTAAATTTAGTTAGAAAATTAGTACCCACTCTTTAGTTATTTAGTTTGAATGGTTTAGAATAAAATTAGAAAGTATAAATAGGTGTTTTATTCTACGTGTTGGACATCCAATTTTATAATTAAGAAAATACATTTCTCCTTCAAGAATTCTCTCATTTCGAATGCAAAAAAATATTAATAATAAACTATCATTACGATATTTGACGACAATCAATCATAACACTCACCAAGCATAATAAGTTAAAAACTCAGCTTGATTCAAAATCTACTAAGGTAGCTCAAATTTTTGCTCAGCTGTAGTCAAAGTGAACTAGAATTATCGAACGAAATTTGTATAGTTTATATAGCTTGGTTTATTTGCATCTCCATTCAGTTTGATAGCGTATCTTATCGGCTCGCTAAAGACAGGAACCTTTTTAAGGTGATGGCTAATGCTTTCATATTACATTCGGGTGCGGTGGTAACTCACATTTCACGGAAGCTTATCTTTGCTTACTTCAGCCCCATTATCTCCAAGTGTTTTTTTCGTCAGTTTTGAGAAAGCCTTTTAGAGAGTTCTTCTCTTTTTTGTTCTTACATGCATGATCGGTTTGATTAGGAAGTGGAAACTTCTCGCCCAGATTTTTTTTTAAATAATAATAAAATAAACAAATAAAAGCTGTTACCCATAGAAAATAATAATAATAATTAGGAGGAGCAACATATCAAGGATATCCGGTGGAGCACTCACTAATAAATCAAATAAATAATTTTTTTTAGTCTTTTCATAATCTTGTAAAATTTTAAAAGTTCTTTTGAGGTATAAATTATCCATGGATATGTGCTAACAAGAATTTAGTTACAAATATCACTACATTTAAATATTAATAATTAGTAAGTGTATATATATTAGCAATTCAAAATTTTTGAATTTAACCTGCTGCTCTCATGATTATTTTGAACCATACCATTAAGAAGTTAAATAAATATTATAATCCTCTAATATCAACTATACAACTTTGGTTTACACGCTCATAATAATGAAGTGCGAATCCGCACTATCTGAAATTTGGAAATAACAAATTAATGCAAATGTTTGTAAGGTTTTTTTTAATACTAAATCATTTATATTGTGTTTGGTTCATTGAAATAAAAATGTTATTCTACTTTTATTATTGTAAAATGACTATTTCTTGTTTAGTTTGTAAATAGTTATATTACAAGAAATATCTATTTCTTTTAATATGTAATAAATAGATAATTTCAATTCCTTCCCTTTACTAAAGAAATAGTTATTTTTCATAAAATGTAACTTTTTATTCCATAAATATTCATATCATTAAATAAAACAATACTAAAGGAATTGATATTCTATTCCTGTCTTATTCTGTTTCAGTAAATCAAACGTAATATTAGAAAACTAACTTATCCATTGAGTTTATTTACATTAATTTTACAACAAGCAAGAAAAAAAAATCCATATGCGAACTACAATTATACCACACAAAGACTAGCTACCATCATAATTCATAATGATGATGAAAAAGATTCTTTGAGAAGTCTAGCTTATGTATATGTATATGATGTAGGGCTACAAATGAATTGAGCTATCTGCAAGTTATTTGAGCTCAACTTGCTTTTAGTTTGGCTCGGCTCAAGCTTGACTATCAATTTGAGCTTGACTAGCAAATAAGTTGAGTTTGAACTCAAAATAAAGTTTGTTTATTTAAATGAACCAAGTTTGGGCTTCTGTTTAAGCTTGTAAACCAGCTTAAGAGTAAATTTGTTTATATTGTTAGTGGGTTGACTCATGAGTTTGCAAATAGGCTTGTTCATATTGTTAACGAACTAGCTTACAAACAATTTCATGTAGCAAGGTTGCAAACAGGTTGATGAGTAGGTTCGTTTATCTAGATAAACAAACTCGAACTCATTGATCTAAATGAGCTAAGCTTGAGTTTCAAATTTTATAATGAGCTTGAGTTCAAGCCTGTAACTTTTAGACTTAGTAAAAGCTCCACTCGATTCGAACTTGATAATTTTTCTAACAATTTAAGTTTGAGCTTTAAAAAAACTTAACTCAGCACATTTGCAACTTGATATAATACATAATATTTGAAAATTTATCAAACATATGGATCTATTTATGATTTCATGAGTAGAAAGTATAGATCTAACTGCTTTAATGATGCATAATACCTAAAAAAATTATTAAACATATAGATCTATTTATGATTCGGTGAATAGAAAGTATAGATCTAATTGTTTTAAAATTTAAAGCCAGATATCGTAATTCGAAATATGTTGCATATGAGTTCTGGTTGTTTATACGTGATCTCAAATTTTCATTGCGTGTCTCATTTTTGAAATGTGAATTATCTCTCATGTTGGATACACCACGCTACGCACCCACTCCACATAATTTTAAAAAGAATTATATTGCAATGAGCGGTAGCTTGGTGTGGCCAAGTTTTTGCATAAAAAGAAACACAAAACTAAAGGGAGTACAAAAGTAATATAAGTTCCCAGAGTGTGTTTCTTTATTTACTTTAATTTCTTTCTAAATCCAAGCTGTACCATTCTTCTTCTTCTTCTTCTTACACCATCACTTTTATTTAATTTACACACCCAAAAGGCAAAAGATAAATAAATAAACAAATAACTAAAAATAAAATAAACTTTACTTTTTTTCTTGTGTAATATTCAAAATGTCAAAAAGAAAAAGAAAAAAAAAGGGAAAATCGGGGAAGATAGCTGTCCGCCTGTCCCCTTCAAACGCATATAAACACTCGCTCTCTCTCTCTCTCTAAAGTCTCACGCAACACAAGCCACAAAACTGCTCACTTTTCTCCATACTTATCTCCTTACACCACTACTCTCCCTCCCTCTCACCGTCTCTTTTGTCTTCACACTTTCTTACCTTATTTTTGCCATCAACTTCGACTGCTTCAAAACTTATTATTATTATTATTATTTTAAAAAAGGCCAAATTAACCTAAACAGACATTATTAGTAACAAAAACACTTAATCTTAAACAACAAAAACAACAAAAAACGTCACCACCACCCAAATGGAATCATCACCTTCCGACATGTTCCTACTTGGTGGTAATTTGCGTTCACAATTCACCCCCGAACAAAGGCGTCATTCTTTCGACAATAACACCACCACCAACAATAATAATAAAGAGCATTTCGTGGTGGAGGACTTGCTTGATTTTCCGAAAGAAGTCGACCCTGTTGTTGTTTCGGATGCCCCCATTTTCGACCACCATTTCACCACTGCCACTGCCGGCAGCTCCACCGACTCCTCCACCTTCACCGTCGTTGATAGCTGCAATTCCTCTGTTTCTGGTTCTGGGGCGGACCTTCTTCATATGGCGGTTGACGTTGGTTACCGGAGTTTCTCTGACGGCCACCTCTCTAGCGATCTTTGCGTCCCGGTATTAATTAATTTTTCTTATGTATATATACATATACTTCAGCTATATTAAACTCAATAATTATGTTTTGTCAGTACTCATGAGCATCTTCATAAATTGATTTCCTGCTAGATATTTACATATATCATGCATAGGCATACGGTGTGTGCGCGCTCTCCATGCGGTTATATTTATATGTTAATTAAGTACATTTATTGGATAGCTAGGTAGAAGAGAATCAATTGTCTCACTCTTTTTTTGGGTCAATAATTGAGGTTATATATATATATAGTATAATGACTCTAGAAATTAAAAAAAGGGATGAATTACGAGTCTTAAGGGTGTTAGTATGTTGATAAAACATAATAATGCAGCTTTTAGTGTATTGCATTGTTTTACTATACTAAAATTTTGTACCTAATATATACGAAATTCCACAATATGATAGTGTATCAAAATTTCTTGTCAATTTTCACACTTAACTTCAATTCATAAATACCACTTTTAATTTGTCCTAATAATAATAATAATAATAATAATAATAATAATAATAATAATAATAAATGGTCAAGCCGGCGGCCCTTACTCTTAGCATTCAAAAATTATGTTGCAAAATATATAACGGGACGCAATTACTATTTAAAATGACGCCATAAATTTGCAAGCTGGGTTACTTTATTAAAAGCGAAAGGTGGATGTGATGTTGCTTTAAGTTTGAGTATCCTCTTTAATTTTTTTTTTATTTTCATTTTTTCTAGGTATAATAAAATAGCATATAGAATTTCTTGTAAATTAATAATAATAATATTTTTTTTTTTGTTAATTATTTTTGCAGTACGATGACTTAGCTGAGCTCGAATGGCTCTCCAACTTCGTGGAGGAATCATTCTCGAGTGAGGACTTGCAAAAGCTCCAGCTTATATCCGGGATGAAAGCCCGAACCGACGAAGCATCCGAAACCACCACTGCACTCCAGCCCCAGCCCAATAGCACCAGCCCCGTTTTCCAACCCGATATGTCTGTGGCTCCCAAGGCTGCCCGCAGCAAGCGATCGCGAGCTGCTCCGGGAAATTGGGCCTCATGCCTCCTTGTTCTTTCGCCAAACGCTAACTCTTCCTCCTCCAACAACACCACCACCACCGAAATGGACCCTGGTGCCCCACCCAATACCACGTGCAAGAAGACTATTCGGGCCCAACCGAAGAAAAAACAAGGTCCTGAAGTCATGGGCGGGGCGGGTGGGGTAGTCCGAAAGTGTCTTCATTGCGCCACGGATAAGACTCCACAATGGCGAACGGGGCCCATGGGCCCAAAGACACTGTGCAATGCATGCGGAGTCCGATATAAGTCGGGGCGACTGGTGCCGGAGTACAGGCCCGCAGCAAGCCCGACTTTTGTGCTGACAAAGCATTCAAATTCCCACCGGAAGGTGCTAGAGCTGAGGCGTCAGAAGGAGATGCTTAGTGCAGAGGCACAGCAACTTCAGCAGCAACAGCTTCTTCATCATGGCCAGAACATGATACTGGACGTAACCAACGGTGATGATTATTTGATTCACCAACATGTGGGTCCTGATTTTAGGCAACTGACATAGTGAGTGAGTGATAGCGTGGACAAGTGACCCATACCCAGACCCAGAGTGTCCAGGACTATTTTTAGTGGCTATTTTTTTTTTCCTTTAAGTTCATTAGGGAATTATATTAATTCCGTTTCATTTTTCCTAACATTTTCAAATTTTGAACTTTTCTCTTTGAAGACTATTTTTATCCTTTTGAAGAGTTTCTTTCTTTTTCTTTTCTTTTTTTTTTTTTGGGCCTAAAGCTGGCTAATTCTAGACTCAGACCCTTTTTGTTATTCAGGTGAACCTTTTTCTTCATTATGATGGTGTTGTTGGTGTTTCATCGGTTTACATATATAGTATGACTAGCCTTGAGAATTTTATTTAACGGGTGCTCCAAATTGGATGGTGAAGAAAGTAAGAACAAACGAAGGTAAGAAATCCCGATTATTGAATGATTATATTGAAAGCCGTAACTAAATACAAACACATAAAATGCAGCGGAATTAGGAAAATCACTAACCTCTTGCCATTGCTTAATCCGGAGAGGAACAAAACGTCAAGCCCCGGAACCTTCAAGATCTTCAGAGCACTCAAAAAAACTCACAAGATGGTAATGTGTTTTTAATAGAATTTTCGTGCTCTGGGACCTTGAATCCATTAGCTATTTATAGAGAAACTTTCCATCAAAGTTTCCTAAAATCATGCTAATGGGTTAATGGGTTAGTGGGTAATGTGGTTGATTAGGATTAAGTGGTTAGTGGGAACATGGGAGTTGTAGTTGATGAAGTTGTGGTTTGTGGTTCCTAAAAATAGGACCACCATACTTCCACTATTCCAACATTCTCTCACTTGGTCCGTATACTTTACTTTAATACCACAAATCCTTAGACTTTAAGAAAACTCAATACACGAATCATGGCGATATTTTCCCTTTATTACTCGAGTAGTATCTTCCATGTATTACAATGTATCAAGTTTTCAAACCTCTTTCCCAATAGCTTAATGAATAAACCTAACGTTTATTCTAGGTCCAAACTTTATTGATATTTCTCCAAATAAACAAAATGTGCACAACAAATATGAGAAATATCTACTCTATAGAGTTTCACTAACACATAATGGAACCAAGTCCCATATTGACAATATGATCCTTAAATCTTTGTGGTGGCATGCCTTTAGTCAAAGGATCGGCTAACATCAGCTCTGTGTTAATATACTGAATGACCACTTTGTTATCTTTAACACGTTCCCTTATGGCCAAATACTTTATGTCGATATGTTTGCTTCGACTTCCACTCTTATTATTTTTAGCCATAAAGACTGCAGCTGAATTGTCACAATACATCCTCAGCGGCTTAGATATAGAATCCACAAGTCTAAGGCCTTCGATGAAACTCTTCAACCATACACCTTGTGAGGTAGCCTCAAAACACGAAACGAACTCAGCTTCCATAGTAGAAGTAGCAGTTAAAGTCTGCTTGGCACTTCTCCATGAAATGGCTCCACCGGCTAACATGAAAATGTAACCTGATGTTGATTTTCGAGAATCAACACATCCGGCGAAGTCTGAATCAGAGTAGCCAATTACTTCTAAATCATTTGACCGTTTGTACATAAGCATGTAATCTTTTGTCCCTTGAAGATATCTCAAGACTTTCTTTGCAACTTTCCAGTGGTCAAGTCCCGGATTTGACTGATATCTTCTAACATTCCAACGGCAAATGCAATGTCAGGTCTAGTACAGACCTGAGCATACATTAAGCTTCCAACAACTGAAGCATAAGGAATGTTCTTCATTTGCTCTTTTTCAAACTCGTTTTTAGGGCATTGGTCCAAATGGAGCTTATCACCCTTCACGATAGGAGCAACGCTGGGTGAACAATTTTTCATCCGAAATCTTTCTAAAATTTTGTTAATATATGTTTCTTGGGATAGACCTAAGATTCCTCTATGTCTATCTCGATGAATCTTAATCCCAATGACATGAGATGCATCACCCATATCCTTCATATCAAAATTTTTAGAAAGAAATTGTTTCACCTCATGTAACATACCCTTATCATTTGATGCAAGTAGGATATCATCCACATATAGGATAAGAAAACAAATCTTACTCCCACTAACCTTTTGGTATATACATTGATCCATGATATTCTCAACGAAACCAAATGAAGAGATAACATCATGAAATTTTAAATACCATTGACGGGAGGCTTGTTTTAATCCATAAATGGATTTCTTTAGCTTGCAAACCAAGTGATCACCATCACTAGAGGAAAATCCTTCAGGTTGTTTCATATAAACCTCTTCCTCTAGATTACCATTTAGGAAAGCTGTTTTCACATCCATTTGTTATAACTCAAGATCAAATTGAGCTACTAATGCTAATATTATGCGTAAGGAGTCTTTCCTGGATACAGGACTGAAGGTCTCTGTGTAATCAATTCCTTCACGCTGAGTGAACCCTTTAGCAACAAGTCTAGCCTTATATCTTTCAATGTTGCCCAATGAGTCTCTTTTAGTTTTAAAGACCCATTTATTACCTATGGCCTTTACACCGTTGGGCAACGGGACAAGATCCCAGACTTCATTACTCTTCATAGAATTCATCTCATCTAACATAGCATTATACCATAAATTTGACTCATCACAATTCATAGCTTCCTTGAAAGACTCAGGATCATTTTCAGCTCCAATATTGTACTCAGATTCTTGTAAATACACAATATAATCACTAGGGATTGCTGATCTCCTTTCTCTAGTAGATCTCCTTAAAATTGGGACAACATTTTCTTGTGGATCATGTTGCTCAATCATTTCTTGATTTTGATCTACTATGATTTCCTCAGCAATTTGTGGATTTTCATTGATTGGTTGTTCAACACCTATTTGAACTCGAGGAGTGTTGTGAACAACAACCAATCTCTCACCTGATGTGGAAGGTAGATCTTGCTCATGAACTATGTCTTGAGATAGATCATTCCCACTTATTGAGTCATTTTCAAGAAATTTTGCATTTCTTGATTCCACAATCCTAGTAGTGTGAGATGGACAATAAAATCTGTATCCTTTGGACTTTTCGGCATATCCAATGAAATACCCACTTATAGTCCGAGGATCCAGTTTCTTTTCTTGTGGGTTGTAAACTCTAACTTCAGACGGGCATCCCCATACACGCATATGACGCAAACTCGGTTTCCAACCTTTGAACAACTCAAATGGTGTTTTAGAAACAGCCTTGGTTGGAACTCTGTTTAATATATACGCAGACGTCTTTAATGCTTCAATCCATAAGGATTTAGGCAGTTTAGAGCTACTAAACATACTTCGCACCATTTCCATTAATGTTCGGTTTCTTCTTTCCGCAACACCATTCTGATCAGGTGAACCTGGCATGGTGTATTGGGTAACTATACCGTTATCTTGAAGAAACTTAGCAAAAGGACCTGATGCTTGTCCATCTTCAGTGTATCTACCATAATACTCACCACCTCTATCGGTTCTCACAATCTTGATTTGCTTACCGCATTGTTTCTCTACTTCAGCTTTGAAAACCTTAAAGGCTTCCAACGCTTCACTTTTATGATGAAGCATGTAGAGATACATGTATCGTGAGTAATCGTCTATAAATGTGATAAAGTATTTCTGACCTTGATTATCCATATCTGGACAACAAATATCAGAATGGATAATTTCTAATATGGCCGAACTCCTTTTGGCACCTTTCTTTGACTTGTTAGTCTGCTTTCCCTTTATGCAGTCTATACAAGTACCGAAATCAGTGAAATCTAAATGACTAAGTATACCATCATTCACCAATCTTTTAACTCTCTCTATAGAGATATGACCTAGTCTACGGTGCCATAAGGTAAAAGAATCCTCATTCATAACACATCGTTTAGTACCAGCTTGTACATGCATAACATCATGAGTGGCATTATTATGTAAATTTAATAAATAAAGACCATCCAATGAAGAACCATCACCAATATGATTGGATTTATAAAATAAATCAAAACCATTGTTTGAAAAGTTAAAAGTGAATTCCAAAGGTACAAGTTTTGAAACTGAAATCAAATTCCTAGAAAAACTAGGAACATAGAAGGTCTTTTCAAGAATTAAATTAAAGCCACTCTTAAGTACTAATATGCATGTCCCAATAGCTTCCACATGCGATTCTATCTTGTTTCCAGAATAGATAAATCGCTCAGCTCCTACTGGTTTCCGCAGGTTTTGTAAACCCTGCATGGAATTAGAAATATGGATTGTAGATCCAGAATCAATCCACCATGTGTTACAATTCACATCAACCATGTTAGACTCAAAACAAACATATGAGACTAAGTTACCTTTCTTTTCAAGCCAATTTTTATGCTTGACACAGTCTTTCTTTATGTGTCCCTTCTTTTTACAGAAAAAACACTTGGACTCTTTCTTGATGTCAGCATTGGGTTGGATTTTACCCTTCCCTTTTCCTTTGACTTTGCCGGTTTTCCTTCCTTGAGTAACCATCATTGCATTTTCTCCCATCTCCAGAGTTAATCGGGCCTCCTCTTCTTCACACATGGTCAATAGATCATCTATTGTCCATTTGTCCTTATGTGTGTTGTAAGAGATCTTAAAAGGTCCATACTGTGATGGAAGGGTCGTCAGAATAAAGTGCACTAGGAAAGCATCCGACATCTCAATCTCTAGAGCCTTCAAGCGATTTGCTAAATCACGCATTTTGTTGATGTGTTCTCTAACGCCTTTCACAGAAGTCAACTTAGCAGATGTGAACTTCATAATCAGGGTGCTAGCTAGAGACTTCTTAGAAGTCTTAAATTGCCTTTCAAGGGCATCTAGCAACTCTTTGACATTTTTATATTGATCCACTGAGCCACGGACATCCGCAGTGAGTTTGCTCTTAATGAACATGATACTAAGTCGGTTAGACCGTTCCCATTTCTCATGAAGATCAAACTCAGCTTGAGTGCTTTCTTCACTCAGAAGTGGCTCATCCTTAATAGTGGCATAGTCAATGTCCAAACACCCCAAATGAAGAAGTATATTATCTCTCCAAGTCTTAAAGTTTTCACTTGTTAAAATAGGGATTTCTACTTTAGTATCAGTCAAAGGTTGCATAGCTGCAAACACAACATGCTTAATTCTTAATTTGAGACTATAACATAAATCATAATTTACCGATGCAAATCATGCAATAATGAATCTAGCGACATAAAAATTGCCTGTGGGCTAAATTTTTAATTCAATAAGATTCATTCCTTATAATAGACATTATATTTCTTTTACTTCATAATCACTTTATGAGATCCGTCCTTAATAAGGCTGCTGTGGCTATACCTCAATGCTTTATGGATCATCAAACAAAATAAATGTAAAGTCTAAACATTTCTTATGTGATACCGTATAAATAACTTCGTTCAATAGAGGCTGCTTTAGCTAAACCTCAGTCAAACAAAATTATTTTTATCACTTGAGATCAGATAAATTTCCAGGAAAGACGCATAGGTTAAACAAAAGGTCCCACTTAAAATCCAGCCTCCTTAGACAGAATTCGAACGAATTCCCAGGAAAGACGTGGAGGGGTCACATTTGTCCCACGATAATGTCTCCTTAGACAAAATTAATCTGACTCAATTTAGACTTTTAACTTAATGTTTTATGAAGTTATTTAATGTCTATAATACTAAATGTGATTTCTAATAAATAATCCAATCTAAATAAGGCTGCTGTGGCTACGCCAAAATTTATTAGAATTATTTAATCACAAGACAATTGCTATTGCTAAACATCATGCAATAACTCTAAATATACTTAAACATGAACAATATATTGCATGCATAATAAATTCGAAACATACATACAATCACATACCAATTTAAGCACCTTGAACAAATACTAAAATTGCAAAATCCTAATGCAATTTCATTAACGATATTTTAAATAATTAACAAGCTAGTGTATATAAACCATAAATTTATATATACACAAATTATTTAAAATAAATACGGAATTTAATAAAAAAATAAAATTCCACAAAAGTTTTTCACAAAACTGTAAGTGAAAATGTTAAATAAAATTGACATGTTAAATTTCAAGAAAAAATTATTTAAGAAAAATACTAAATAATTTACTTTATTTCCAATTTAACATGTCATAAATTTTTATTTTAAAAAAAAAGGATAATACTTGATGTTGGCAAATAAAATCCAACATTATTACTCAATTATTATACTTGAAAATTGAGTAAAATTAAGTACAAAATTAATAAAAATTAATTTGCACCATAAAACTCTAATTTAAAAAATTAATTTTCTCCAGAAAAATTGATACAAATAAATGTATCATAAATTTGATAAAAATTTATCAAAACCAATTTAAATTAAAATTGAATTGAAAAGGGAGAAAATTAATTTTTTCGAAATCGCAAGGCAAAGGTTTAATTACGACTCTGATACCAAATGAAAGCCATAACTAAATACAAACACATAAAATGCAGCGGAATTAGGAAAATCACTAACCTCTTGCCATTGCTTAATCTGGAGAGGAACAAAACGTCAAGCCCCGGAACCTTCAAGATCTTCAGAGCACTCAAAAAAACTCACAAGATGGTAATGTGTTTTTAATAGAATTTTCGTGCTCTGGGACCTTGAATCCATTAGCTATTTATAGAGAAACTTTCCATCAAAGTTTCCTAAAATCATGCTAATGGGTTAATGGGTTAGTGGGTAATGTGGTTGATTAGGATTAAGTGGTTAGTGGGAACATTGGAGTTGTAGTTGATGAAGTTGTGGTTTGTGGTTCCTAAAAATAGGACCACCATACTTCCACTATTCCAACATATATTTCATAATTATTAGCTTTTAGTATTTTAGGTAATTTCACGTGTTCATTCATTATTCCAAGTATAGCTTTATTTTGATTTTATATCTTTTCATATATTTAACATTTCTTAATAGCAAGTATTTTCTAAAAACTGCATTTAATAATCGCAATCGCAAGGATTAAAACATTATTTTGTTTATAATACTTGTATCGTATTATTCTAACGACTAATATCTAATATATTTATGTCGAATGATAAATAAAAGGACTGAAAATATCTCAAACTATTTCGTACGTCTTTCCTAGTAGAACTCTCTTGGACGCAAAACCACGTTAACGACCAGACCGTGGATATGTCAACAACTGTCTTTATTACAAGGACATCGAATCTCTTTTTTCAAATATGACAACCTGCACTGCAATCCCACAGTTGATCCGTGAGTATTTATAATGTAGCTCTTTTCGCTCACCTATGATCCCAATCGAATCGATAGTGTTACACGATGATAATAGTCTTAGGCCGTGCATTCCTTTCGCCAGAAAAATTTCATATTTGTAATGAAATAATTAAAACTTTATAGCTGCAAAATATTATGATAATAACCTTAATGATGTTGTTGATACATATGTTTTATAATAGTAAGCGATTAATGGTATTGGCAGGACTAGACATTAACAATGATGGTTAGTAAGCATGCAAAATGCTAGTAAAAATTAATTCTCTTTCTTTTTTTCTTTCTTTTTTTAACAAAGAAGTAATTTCTTCTTTTTTATTACCATTTTTAGTGACCGTTAACTATTATTACTAACCATCAGTGTAATTTTTTTTTAGTTAGCAATAACTATAATCTCTTAAAATTACAGTGTTAATACTTAACAATTAAAAGGCTTTAATTATAGTAAATATTAAAAGAAGGTCCTGAAGCCAGCAAACCCATAATCAGCTATACTGTTTGTTTGCCAATCCCTTCTTAAATGGCTTATATTGGCCAGTGACGTATAAGATCTTGTGTTACGTACATATATACATGGCTTTTTGTTACTTTATATATTTATATTTTCGCCAATGCTTTATTATTGTTAGTCATTTGTTAATTAACAAATATATATCAGTTTCTAATTGATTTACAATAATTAATTTAGCAAAAAAAAAATTATTAAGTATTTTTAGTTATATAATATAATAAATTAATTGAAAATTGATGAAAAAAAGAACCAAGGCCCTAGAGGGTTCTTACTGTCCACCCCAAGAATAGAGAAAGGCCAATAAGGGCCACCAAAACATCATGGGTCACAAACTACAATGAAAATTAAAAACGAAAATAAAATAAAGGAAAAATCAATTTGACCACTTTGACTTATTGAGTTTTGATTCAAAATTATTATTGTTATTATTTTTAATTTTAAAGGATAGTGAACGACTATTCACTATCATAAGTGTATTGTGTCATCCACTAATATATTATAGGAGGAGTGTGTATTGACCATTATAAGTTGGTTGTGCAACCCATAAAGTTTAAATAGCTCTTACTAACCATTCCAAGGCTGGTGTGACCCCATCTAGGTTTGGCTAGTTACCCCTTGACCTTGAAATAGTTGGCAAGAGCCCATTAAGGCTTTGATTCCTTTTTCAACCATTTTATTTTTTTAATGTATTTTTTTTTGTAAGTTTTTATTATATTATTTGAATAAAAATATTTAGTATTATTATTTTATTAAATAAATTATTGCAGTGAGAATACATAAGTGTGTAAAGTGTTGAAAATAGATAAATATGTGTAGTAGGAGTAGGCATGATTCGGTTTGATATAATTCATTCCTCAAATCGAATCAAATTGCATATTACAGTTTGTTTTTTTTTTTTTCTTAAATTGAATCTAACCATATGGTTTAGTTCATAATTTTTTCGAATATAAAAAAACCATTTTGATTTGAATCGATTCACGGTTTGAACCATTTTTAATATGCAAGTCAATAAGTTATTTTACTTAACTTAAAAAATTAGTTTATTATTATTTTTTCAATATTATTTACTATCTTTATTACTTATTTAATATATTTAAGAAAAATTTATTATCTCTTTTAAGATAATTATAATTTCTTTATTAGTCGATAGGCAAAAAAAAAAGTTATTTAATAAAAACCAAATAAGATGAGCAATTGAATAAGTAATATGAAATTCTATGGTTTGATTTGTAATTTTTTTAAGCTAAGAAAAAAAAACGGTTAAGTTTGATTTGTAATTTTTTTAATATAAAAAGATGATTTGAACCTAATTTATAGTTTCATTCAATTTGGTCTGATTCAATTTGTAATTCGATTGATTTTTTTATACATTCCTAATGTGTGGAATATGATAAAAAAGCAAAAATTTAGATATATAAGTTGTAAATTTCCATAAATATTATGCGATGAGCTGCATAGTGCTATTTTCAAATGGTGATCGGCCGGATGAAATTTCATGGAACAGGTATATAGAATGGTGGCGGTCCACGGAGGAAAGGCAATGGGAGATGCGCCTAAAGTCTAACTGTTGGTGCAAATGTCGCTTCAATGTTGGTTAGTCTCCTTTTGAAACGAATTTTAGATGAACAAACGTACTATATTGAACTTTTCAATGGGGCCTCACATTGAGCATGTTACATTAATTATATTTAGTCAATGCTCTCATAATTCAATGCCCACTGTATTTAATGCACTCTATTGGCTCGTGAAAACATGATCATGATGATGATAACTATATATATATATACATATATATATAAGAAACCTATTCCCATTGAATTTAAATGGTTACTAGGAAAACTAATTTTGATACGAAAATGGCCTTAGTAGTTACGAAATCATAATAGTTTAACGCATACAATACAATTTCATTCCTACCTGGATTTGTTTTGAAAACCTCCGCGACTTTCATTCATATCTTAATTTTAAAGGGCATCGTACGTCAATGAGGCGTAATCAAAGTTGGTGTAAATATTTGAAAACATCGTTTCTCTTTTATTTGGTAGATTCCTATGCTGCTTTTGAAGTGCATGTCCCCCTTTTCGATTTTCCTAGTACAGTAATTAGGATACCAACTATAATAAAAATGAAAAATTGAGTAAGACGGTAATCAAGTGATAGCTCGAATTCCTCTTATGAATCTAGCGTTTCATCCTTTTCTGGTCTAACTTAGCTCAAAAAGTCATTATTAGCCTAAATCTTTGGGAAATTTTCATCATGGAAGTGCTTCTTGGCTGTCCTTTGCAACTCCTCTAGCTCTTGGATATGCACATTGCGCCAAGTAATGTGCTCCTCGAGCTCTACAACACGGTCTTTTAAGGCCTTCTCCATATCGGCAAACTTATCAAGGCATTCTGGCATTATGTTCATGTCATTCTTGTAGTCTGCCAATATGGTTTTCAGCTGCTGGACTTTGGGTGTGACCTCTTCCTCCCTTTGCTAGTACTAGGGAATCTTTCTCATGAAGTTGGAGATATGATTGTTCGCTCTTGAAAGCTCCTTCCATGCCTTCTCCAGCTCACTCGAGGCCTTCTGTTGGGTTTTTAAAACTCTCCAAGCCCAGCCCACTACACTGCCTTAACCCGTGCCCAAGCCCGTGTCTATTTTTACTCCGGCGTATTGATTTATTCCAGTAGCTTCTCTTTGCCTCCCACTCTCTTCCTCACGTTAGGGTTTCAGATACACTCTATGCTCTCTATTCTTCTCTTTAATTTGTCTCTCGTGTTATTCTTATTATGGTAATCTTTAACTCGTGAATGTGTTGGATACGCAGATGGGACTTTCGAGCAGTCTTAAGCTCCACAATTGATATTCGATTTCCAGAAGGGGGGTAAAAACCCTTTTCCCTTTTGTGCCGTTTATTTATATGCTCATTGTTTGTTACATCCAGATCTTGTTATGTAAACTAATTTCTAGTTACACAGTTACATGACATAATCTTGAAATCTAGCTGGCAATTTGTGATTCTTTCTTGTGTTCCTTGCATGAGCTATAACATTTTGCTCCCGTTCTGGAAAAACAACCTTGTCCTCAAGGTTGTAATCCGGATAGGTTGTAACAAAAGAGTCGAAATCCTCCCATGTCGTGTCTTCCAGTGGTAATCCTGACCACTGAACTAATAGCTATTTACAATCCTGACCCTTTCTTCGAATAACTCTAGTATCCACAATAGCTAATGGAGTCAACAAGGGTTGATTGTTGACAGACCCCATAGGTAAATCCAAAGATGGAACATCTACTCCATAAGCCTTTTTTAGACACAATATATGAAAAACATTATGGATCTTTGAGGCTGGTGGAAGCTCCACTTCATAGGCCGAAAAACCAATTTCGCTAAGCACCTTATAAGGACTATAATATCGCTTAGACAATTTATGTTGTCCTTGCGTTAAAGAAAGTTGTCTATATGGTCGGAGCTTTACAAATACCATGTCTCCTAATTCGAATGTGACATCCCTTCAATGTTTATCAGCTAATTGCTTCATACGACTCCGAGCTTGCTGTAGATTTATCTTGAGCAACTTAAGCACCTCATCTCTAGCAATTAAGTCCTGATCAACAGCTTGTATGTTGGAATTGCCCCTAATATATGCTGGCACAGCTGATGGTTTTCTACCATAAACCACTTCAAATGGTGTCATACCAGCCCCATCATGAAAAGAAATATTATATGCAAATTCAGCCCAAGGTAGAAACTTTACCCAACTAGTAGGTGTATCCATCACAAAGCACCTCAAGTATTGTTGAATAGTTCTGTTGAGCACTTCGGTTTGCCCGTCCGTTTGAGGATGATAAACACTACTCATGGCTAAAGTAATCCCACTCAATCTGAAAAGTTCTTTCTAAAAATGGCTCATGAATATTGGGTCCCTATCCGACACAATGGTCCTTAGAATACCATGCAAACGAATGACTATATGCAAGAATAAGGCTGCTACTGTAGTGACTGTAAATCCAGATCCCAAAGCACCCAAATGACAATATTTAGACAACCGGTCAACAACTACCAAAATAACAGATAAGCCCTCAGATTTAGGAAGACATGTAATAAAATCCATACTAATGTCTTCCCAAATTTAGTCTGGAATAGGAAGTGGAGCTAACAACCCAACAGGTGTTTGAGTAGAATATTTCACCTGTTGGCAAACCATACAACTCTAAACAAAGTCATAAACTTGTTTCCTCATGCCGTCCCAAAAAAATTCTCCAACAATCCGCTTGTAAGTCTTCAAAAATCCAAAATGACCAGCACTGGGAGTCACATGATATTCCTATAGTAAAGTTAGGATCACAGAAGACTGTGGCACCAAAAACAATTTGTTATGGTAGTATAACAAATTATTTTTCCAAACTATAGGATATTTAATTGTGTGTCCCTGTGTAAGGTCAGAAATTATTTGCACAAAAGCAGGAATGGTCTGATACTCTTTCCTTAGTGTCTCTATGAAAGAGAAATGTGGAGAAGACCATCCACAAAACTGTCCCTCCTCTGTAAACTGTCTAGACAAAGCATCAGCTACTTGATTCTCTTGTCTCGATTTATAAGTGATAGTGTAATCATATCCTATCAACTTTGAAAGATACTGCTGCTGCTGCTAAGGTGTTTGAATAACTTGTGTTAGAATCTCTTTAAGGCTTCTATGATCAGTTCGGATAAAAAAATGTGAGCCTAACACACACTGTCTCCACTTGCGTACCGTTGCCACAATAGCATAAAGCTCCCTTACATAGGCAGAAGCTTTGCGCAAATGTAAAGGTATCTTTTTGCTAAAATATGAAATAGGGTGAGTCTCTTGTAAGAGTACTGCTCTAACAGCCAATCCAAAAGCATCAGTTTCAATGACAAAAGTCTTTGAAAAATCCAGTAATATCAAAATAGGGGCTTGTAACAGGGCAGCTTTAAGAGCTTCAAAAGCCTATTGAGCCTGAGCATTCCAATGAAACCTGTCCCTTTGTAACAAGTCCGTCAGAGGTGATGCAATGGCAGCGTATTTCTTGATAAATCTTCGATAATATCTAGCTAATCCCAAAAAAGCTCTCAGCTGCTTTTGAGTCATAGGCATAGGCCACTGTTGAACACCCTGAACTTTAGAAGGATCAGGACTCACTCCAGCAGCGGATACTATATGACCCAAATAGTCAATAGTAGATGCTGCAAAAATACATTTAAAAGCCTTGACATAAAATTGATGTTGTTGTAACACTTGTAATATTAACTCCAAGTGTTGTAAATGTGCAGTAACATCCCTGCTATAAACCAATATTTCATCAAAGAAAACCACCACAAAACACCGTAAAAACGGCTGGAAAATCCTATTCATAATAGCCTGGAAAGTGGCTGGTGCATTGCTTAAGCCAAAGGGCATTACTAAGAACTGATAATGTCCCTCATGAGTTCTAAAAGCTGTTTTTTCCACATCTTTCGGCTTCATTCTAATTTGATGGTATCCTGAGCGCAAATCCAGTTTCGAAAAACATGTAGCACCATATAATTCGTCTAAAAGTTCATCAATAGTTGGGATAGGAAACTTATCTTTGATAGTAACCTGATTTAGAGCCCTATAATCTATACAGAATCTCCAAGTACCATCTTTTTTTTTTACTAAAAGTACAGGTGAAGAGAATGGGCTAGTACTATGTTGAATGATGCTTGACTCCATCATTTCTTTCACCTGTTTTTCAATTTCACTTTTTTAAAAATGAGGGTATCTATAGGGCTTAACATTCACTGGTTTACTATCAGAAATAAGATGAATTCTATGCTGGACAGATCGCAAAGGTGGCAATGATGAAGGTGCTTGAAAAACAGAAGCATATTTGCCCAATAACAGATCAATATCTTTATTGTTGGTGGATATACATGAATTAGAACGAACCTCCTAAGCCATCAATTGAAAACATGAAGCGACTGAATCACTTTTTAGTAATTTTCGAAACTGGTGATGTGAAATTTGAGCTAAAGCACCATTGTTAACTCCCTGCAATGTCATTGTAGCTCCTTAATACACAAATTGCATAGTCAAATTTGTGTAATCAATAGTAACGGGTCCTAACGTTTGTAACCATTGCACTCCAAGAACAAAATCAGCACCTTGAATTGGCAAAACATAGAACAATTCCTTGAAAACCAGCCCTTGAACTTCCAATACAACATTGGAACATTGACCCTCACAACATAGCTTACTACCATTGCCAATCATAACACCAAAATTGGCTATAGAAGCTACTGTCAGTCCAAAATGTTTGGCTACTCTTGTTTGACAAAATTGTGCGTACTTCCGGAATCCACTAACATTGTCACTTGATGGCCATTCACCATTCCAAAAAATCGAATGGTACGAGGCACCAAATGTCCTGACATTGCATGATAACTAATCAATCCGTTATCATGTGCACCTTCATACCCACAACCCGAATCCTCTGCCAACTGCTCTTCACATGGACCACTAGCAGATCCATCTTCTTCATCTTGTATTAACAAGAGAAATTTTGCCTTACATTTATGATTCCTGGAATATTTCTCATCACAGTTGTAGCATAGGCCTTGTTCTCATCTAACTTGCATTTCCTCTTTAGAGAGTTTTTTGATAGGTAATGTGGTTTTAGAATTGTCGACTGAAGAAGGATGAGGTTTAGAAAATTGTAATGGATAAGAAGTAGGATTGGAAGAAGTAGGTATAGAATATTGAGGTCTGAAAGAATGGTCTTGAAACTTGGGTTCATGCATTTTTGCTAACTAAATTGCATGAGGTAATGATGTAGGGCGAGAAATCTGAACCTCTTTGCAAATGTGAGATTTAAGGCCAGAAATGAAACAAGAAAGCAAGAAAGATTGAGGTATGCCTACAACTTGATTAGACAAAGATTCAAATTCTTTTTGATATTCACTTACTGATTTCTTTTGCATCAATTTTGCCAGGGCTCCTTGAATATCCTCATATTCTGAAGGTCCAAATCTAGTCTTGAAAGCTTGCAAGAAAGCTTGCCACGAACCCAACTGGCTATTTTGCTCAAGCTACTGCAGATACTGTAAGGCTTCTCCCTTTAAGGCAAAGGACGCAATTTCCAGTCTTTGTCCATCCGGTACGTTATGAAAGTAAAAAAACTTTTGAGTTTGATAGATCCATGCCAAAACATCTTGACCGGAAAATTTGGGAATCTCTAATTTGATGCCTCTTAACAAGGAATTCATTACAGAATGTGATGAATGGTTAGAATCTGAATGAACTTGAGTTGCATCCTGTTGAGAAATCCCATTCTGATTCTGAAAGTTATCCATTTTCTCTGAAAATTGTTGAATAGAAGTATTGATAGTGGAATTTAAATCATTCATTGATTTTTGAGTAACCAAATTGGCTTTGATAGAATCTTGCATCTGTGATTGCATTCCCTTCATAGTCTCTGCTAATGGAAACACTAAAGATTGCAAATTGGAAAATTCCTCCTGTGATCTTGTTGAAGCCATAATGAGAGCAACACACGAGAGCACCAAAATGTTGGGTTTTTAAAACTCTCCAAGCCTAGCCTACTACACTGCCTTAACCTGTGCCCAAGCCCGTGTCTATTTTTACTTCGGTGTGTTGATTTATTCCAGTAGCTTCTCTTCCTCACGTTAGGGTTTCAGATACACTCTATGCTCTCTATTCTCCTCTTTAATTTGTCTCTCGTGTTATTCTTATTATGGTAATCTTTAACTCGTGAATGTGTTGGATATGCAGTGGGACTTTCGAGCAGTCCTGAGCTCCACAATTGATATTCGATTTCCAGAAGGGGGGTAAAAACCTTTTTCCCTTTTGTGTCGTTTATTTATATGCTCATTGTTTGTTACATCCAGATCTTGTTATGTAAACTAATTTCTAGTTACACAGTTACATGACATAATCTTGAAATCTAGCTGGCAATTTGTGACTCTTTCTTGTGTTCCTTACATGAGCTGTAACACCTTCCTAGTGCGATTTTTGGTCTTGACTACCCTTCTTTATTAGATAGTCCTCCAAATTGTTCTAAGCTCCTCTCGAGCTACCCTAAGCTCGGCCTTCCTAGCCCACTATAGGTGAATCTCATTATGATCATACGTATGATGGAACATCCCATTAAAATGATAGTAATTAGCTTTAGTATGTTATACCTGCTGATCTCCCCCTTCATACGCATATAAGATGCCGTATGCAACCTTCATCATCTGAAACCAAAACATGTGTCAAGAGGGCTAATAGGAAGACGACTAAGGCCAAATGAGCAGAAAAAGGCTTATCTTAAAAAGTTGAGCGGCGAAGTGTCCCCATGGTTGTGTCAAAGTCATGTCCAACATGATCTCTTCAACAGTCAAACTAAAGGCTAAGTGCACCTACAAACAAATTGGCACAACGTGCCCTAGCCTTTAGCTCAAGCTAACAAGCTGGAAGAAGGATAGGAACTCTCAAAGAAGTGGACTTTGATGTCCCTTAGAGTTGTTACTCTCCTTCCTCTCCCTTTATCCCTATTAGTGGTTAAATCTCCTTTTTTATGTCTGTTGGTGTCAATAGAACTGACCTCCCCATTTGAGACAATAAGTCTTGCCTCGATCTCACTTGGCACTTAGATTATCTTCTTAGGTTGAGGTCTCTTCACCATTACCTTCACCATTACCACCATGCCTTGATCATGGCCATTGTCGATTATTGGCCTTAAGGACCTTCTCTTTGCCTTTCCCTTGGGTAGCTAGGATAGGAGGAGCAACTTGCAAGGGCTTGGGGCCTCGGATCATGATACCCCCTATCAAGGCCTTCTTGGTGAGGCATTACATGGATGAAAACGGGAGAGAACTTTATTACTATGTGGATGAGGGGTGAGGAAATTGGGAAGACTTGTAATTTAGAATATTATTAGTTAAATTGAAATTATGGAGATAACAACATATTCCTAGTTATGTTAAGTAGTATAGGAAAATTTTTGTTTATCTTAGGATTTTCATTGTTATTAAATAATGAGAATTGGAATGACTTATCTAAGAGTTATTTATTTTATTGAAGCTATAGTAGTATGATAGTTAATGGAGATGAATAAGTTTTGAAGTATTATGGAATTTTAGAGCTTTAGCACGTCGTTTTGTAGTAGTGACATGTGGCGGGTTGTGGGCATCTTCTTTAGACACCTTTCAATGTCAAGATGGATGACTTCCTTGGCCGAGGTAGCAAGTCTTGCCTAAGTCTCACTCAACACTAGGATGACCTTGATGGGCTAAGGTTGTTTAGCCGCAACAGTAGGGGCCTGGTCTTGGCTATGTTAGACCTCACATTTAAGCTCTTTGCTTTTCCCCTTTCCAATGGTGGCTAGGGTAAGAGGAATCGATCTTGAAGGCTTAGGGCCTTGGATTTAAATCCCCACAGCCAAGGTCTTCTAAGGGGGAACATCCTAACTTGGCCGCTTGGCACCCTTGGCTCCTTTCTTCCTCTACCTTCTTTGCCAGGCTACAAGATTTGAGATCTAAAGGCAGCATGTCTATAAAAGGAAAAACAAAAAACACGGTTATATAAGATTAAGAAGAAGTGCTTACCAGTTAGAAAACACCATGAGAGGATATTGCCTCTTAAGTTGCAACCAAACCACCATCCAACCTACCCCCCCTACCCCTCCTAACCTCAAGCCAACCCTAACTTAAGTGTAGACCTTTACTAGCTTTCTGATGGCTCTCGAGCCCTTCATCCCACAACCAATTTCTACCTTTAAGTTATTTGGGGTCTTAGTTGCAATACCTAAAAAGCTTTGCATTAGGATAGGAGCATTAAAAGGTCTCCCATTCTCCTCTAAGGCTTCGAGTGAGATCTCAACCCGTCATTAGTCATTCAACAACAATTTAATAGGCTTTCTTCTTATTGGATTCTCCCATCAAATCTAGAAGTTTGGTTCCAAGGTAGTTTTAGTCATGACATACTTATCTTTCCAATGATGCATCGAGGATGTTAACTAGTCCATAAGCTTTATGCCTCTATAACCTAACAGATAATACCACCTTCGAAAAGGCCCTAAGCGCTTCACACTCTAGAAAAACTAAAATAATTGAGAAGTTAACCTAATCCCATAGGATTCACATAAGCTCTTGAATGCCATGAATAAAGTGTAGGTGTTCATGACAAGCTAACATAAATTGACCCTATGGTAATTGAAGAATTACTTTTGGAACTTTGTAAAAGGAAGATAAAGATCAAACTCAAAGAATCGCTTGTAAATGCAGAATCCGTTACCCTTAAGTACAGTCACCTGCCTATACTCATAGGCTGGCTAGACAATCCAACCCTCCAGTAGCAATGCACTATAAAACCTCACAACATCAGCATCTACCTCATAGATCATGCTTTTGATAGCCTCTAAGCTCAATCCTAATGTAGCAAGCCCATCAAAATAAGGTCAAAGCAATTTACAATCTTCCCCAATGTTTAGATAAATATCCAAAGCAAGTTCACCAACTACAACCTCTTTATCCTCATCGAATGACTATAAAATTGCACTACTTACCTCCTCAACTTGCGCCATCAGATCCTGGGGTCAACTTTAAGGTCCTACATTGTCCACCATCTCAACTTGAGGGTAAATGATCCTTGGAACAAGATTTGGGAGGTTTTGTGAAGATGAAGATCCAACTACACTTGTGGATAATCAGGGAATTCTAAAGATGTGAAGTGAAGAAATTCAAGAAGAACCTGAGTATGCGAAGAAATTTAAGAAATTTTTTAGGCAAAGAGAACAAAAAGAGTGCAAATGAGGTCATCTAATCTCTTTATCTAGGCAATTACAGAAGGCATAAGTGAATTTTAAGTGCACTTGAGATTGCACCACATGTCCTACAAACGAAATGAAGGGCTATGATCTTCTAGCCTTTGCAACTAGCTCTTACTTCGCGCATGAGTCTCTATGCATTAAATGCATAAATTCGCATGTGCAATATAGAAGATTTGAATTTGGCAGTTGAAATGACGAAAGCGTATTCATCAAGCCTACTCTTTTTGAGATCATGAGAAAATCTAGAATTTGAGACTTGCTCATCATTGCTCAATGTAACTCAGGTCGAATTCCCTCAAACAACTGGAGAAGATACCTCTAAGCTTGGATGAGTTACTCCTTAACTCGGGTCAACCCAAGCAAGGTATCATGACTCTAAAGGCAAGTTTCCAAAAGCTTGAGTTAACTTACTATGAAAGCTTAGGTCAGATTGATGCCTCGTAGCCAAAGCATGGCTCGCCTAATATACTTAGACTTTGTTTTGCAGAAGAAACTCATTGTAGCTTTTACTCTCATCAATGCCTCATCACTAATGAGAGTGGGAGACAAGTGTTATAGGCCTATATCATCCTTAGGCCCAAAGCCTACCTCATTTGAGTTAAGTAAAAGAGTAAGAAAGTGTCTAAACTAGTCAATATAAGTTAAGAAAGTAATCTAACTCCTTTAAAGAACACACTCTATGGAATCCTTCCTATAATAAATAGGGTACCTTTAAAGAAGATTTACTTACAAAAAATATAACATAATACTCACAAATGATGCCATCAAGTTACAACTTTTCTCTTTTTTTTCCCCCTAAGAAATAGATCTAAATAATAGTTGAATTCTCTTCCTAGGGGTTCGATAATTACATGGGAACAGATGGCAGAAACATTCTTGGCTAAGTATTTTCCATTAGCAAGACTATGAAATTACAAAACGATATCTCTTCTTATGCTTAAATAGAGTTTGGTGCATTATATGATACATGGGGGAGATATAAAGATCTATTGAGGAGATACTTATATCATGGTCTATCATTGTGGATGCAAATTTAAACTCTCTCTAGAGGACTAAACTAAACTACCAAGTAAATGGTGGATGTAGCTGCTAGAGGGACTTTGAATAATAAAACTTCTAAAGAGGCCTAAAAGATAATAGAAAACATGGCCATGAATAGCTACCAATGGAATGCAACACGAGCCTGACAACCAAGATTAGTAGGAGTATATAATGTAGATGCTGTTACTGCTTTAGTAGCACAGGTTGAAGCAATAAGTAAGAAAATGGATAGAATATCCATGGCACAGCAACCAGGTCAGCCAGAGTTTGTTTCTAATTTTAATGAACATGTTAATTTTGTAGGACTCTCGAATAGGTAGTAAAACAATCATTACAGTAACACTTATAATCCAAGTTAGAGAAATCATCACAATTGGGGGAATCAACAAAAGAATGGTCTACCTAGATTCCAACAAGCACATCACTAACTAGAATAAAAGCCAAATTTGGAAGACTTGATGACAAAGTTTATCTAGACCATTGAAACATGCTTCCAAGCTATAGAAGCATTGTTAAGAAACCAAGAAGCTTCAATCTAGAATCTTAAAATCAAGTTGGACAGATTATAAAGATTATTTCAAAAAGACCCCATGAAACTCTGCTTGGAAACACAGAACCTAATCCTAGGGAACAAGTTAAAGCAATCTTCCTAATGAATGAAAGAGAAGTGCAAATTGAAGGGGAAGGTAAAAAGCCAGAGGAAAAGGAGCAGCCCCCAAAGGTTAGAGAATATGTTCCAAAAATTCCTTACTCAGGTTAACTTAAGAAGAATACTCAAAGAAATAGTATAGTAAGTTTTTGGAACTTTTCAAACAACTTCACATAAATTTATCTTTTGTTGAGGCTTTATCGCAGATGCCCAAGTATGTAAAGTTTTTAAAGGACCTACTTTCTAACTAGAAGAAATTGGAAGAAGTCTCAACAGTCACCTTTAATGAGAAATTCTCCACCATCTTATAAAACACGTTACCAAAGAAATTAAAAAATCTAGGGAGTTTTACTTTATTTTGTTTTATTTGCAATTTATCAATAAACGAAGCTTTAGCTAACTCATGTGCAAATATAAATATGATGCCACAACATATATTTAAAAAGTTCGAATTAGGGAAACCTAAACTAATACATATGAGCATTCAATTAGTTGATAAGTTCGTTAAGTACTCCATCGGTATCATTAAATATGTGTTGGTTAAGGTAGGAATATTCATCTTTCTAATGGATTTTGTAATCTTAGATACAAATGATGACATTAAGGCACCACTAATTTTAGGACGCCCTTTCCTAGCTACTGCTAGGATAGTAATAGATGTAGGCAATTGCACATTAACCCTGGAAATTGGGGATGAAGTAAAAACTTTCAAAACACTTAACATAATCCCTTACCCTTTAAAGAGTAACAATACCTGCTATTTCTTAAATACAATTAAATTTCTTGATTATACTTGTGTGTAAGATGGCATTGACAAAGACCCAATAAAACAATATGCCATTCGTAGCAATCAATAGGGTCTAGGAAAATTTAAGAAACTTGAACACCAAAAATTTAATTGTCATCCCTCTAACTAAATAAAGGAGGTAACACTCATCAAGCTAATGACGTTAAACAATAGTGCTTCTTGAAGGTAACTCAAGTACTAACTTAGTTCTATAATTTTGTTTAATATAATATAATTTTTTTTAGTTAATTACACCTAGTTATTTCAAAAAATAAAAAAAATTACACCTGATCTTGTATTATGGAAGCATAATTGCAGGATAAGAGAAATAAAGAAGAAAGCTAAATGAAGCTGCACGAGTGTGCTATCAACCGTATTGAACAACATGACTAAAAGCACAACTATGCACTTAGGCGGTGTTAAGAAGAGCAAATTCACAAAAAGATACATAGGAGTCTACACACCCGTGTTCATCAACTATGCCAGGAACTCTCTCCTCTAGAAAGCCAAGAATACACTTCAAGTTTTATCTAGCATTATGAAGTGCCTAAATGAGAATTAAGCACAAGCAAAACAATCCCACTAACATTCCCTAAAAGACAAGGTCAATTCGGTTCAATTTGGAGCAATATTGTTGTGTGAACCCTAAATGCAATAGTTGATTCGAATGATATATTCCATAAAATGAAATATCACAATAATATATTCCTCAAAGAAGATCACTAATGCTCTTGAATACCATGTGAAATAATACACAAGTTCAACAAGAACAATGACCGTAATTCCACCTTCTAAAAGGATTGATTTCACGGTTTAAATGAACCAAATATTGATGGTAAATAACAAATGCTAAAAACCAATCAATTAGGCAATAATAATTTGATTACAAATGTAATCAAATTTGACTAAGAAAGCTTCAATTTAACCTTAGATATGACTTACTAGAGAAGAAAAGAAACACAACAAATAGAAATTGATATAACTCACAATTTCTCCTTATTGCATTCGCCACAATTCCAACTCTTGGGATTGAACTAAGGATGAACCCTAATTCTCTCACGAAAATATCAAGTGTATTATGAAAATTCTTCCCCCAAAACCCTACTTAGGCAAGTATTTATACTTGCTCCATTTAGGGTTAAAAAGTCCACAAAATTACAACTATGCCACTTTTAGGGTGGCCGGTCCTAAATGAAAATTACAAACAAATGAAAGTGTCCCAAAAGAAAATTACAATATAAAATGGTCCAATAACAATTATTGTGAGGATCTAAACTCAAGCAATAATGTTAAAATTTAAAATAGTATATATATATGTATGTGTGTAAGGTAAAATGAATGTATATATATATATGTTATATGCTAAAAATAAAGTAAAATATATAAAATAATAATAATAATAATATGAATTATATGGGCATATTATATATATATACATATATGGAATATATAAATATGAAAAAAAATGTACACATTATATTATATTATATTATATTATAGCTAAAAAAAAAGAAAAAAAAAAGAGGAAACAAAAAAAAAATGCAGAACAGCAACCTCATTCAATGTCAACAAAATTAATTAATATTATATACATATATAGACATTAGAATAGAGAGAAGATAAAAAAAATCATCAAAAAATTAGAAAAAAAAAAAAAACAAAACTCTCTCCATTTCATCCGAATTTTCTAGGTAAATTGAAATTGAAATTGAAATTTCCAACATGCAATCATCAGGATAGGAAGAAGAACAAGATTAAAGTAGGATGCAACAAGAATTTGAAGAAATTGAAGAAAAAAAATCAAATTAAATAGGGAGGATTTTGTCTGTTCGTTCGAAGGGGGTAGAGTAAATTTGCTGCTAGGCCAAGCTAAGGTTAAGGTTTTGAGTGGGAGAGGATTCTAGCCGACATAGTGGTTGCCGGAGGTCGATGAACGGAGCAGCCCCCGGTAACACCTAAAACTTCCTATTTTTGTTAAAAAAATATCAAATATTGATGAAAAATTATGATTTTTGTTATTCTAGCATAATTTTGTATGAATTCACAAATATGTGGTCCTTAAGAAATGCTCTGTTCTGGTCGTAAATTAAATTGGAAACTAAACAGGTCAAATGATGTATTTTTGATGTAATTTTTAGTATATAAGATCCTTATATGATTTATTAGATCAAAAAATCAATAATTGTTCAGATTGGAGTTGTTTTCTATTTTTAGTGAATTTTTCAAGCTAATTACCTTGTTCTAGCCAAATGAAATCCTTAGCAAAATTAAAGAATTTGATTTGATTAGTTGAATTTGATGTTCAATTGAGGTTCATTGAAGCATAATATGATTTTAAGAAGCTTGGGTTAGTTACGTAACAAAAACGGAAGTGTTCGTTGTAAGATCATAATAATTTAGAACCATACGGTACAATATAGAATCAGATCAAAATTTAATTACATTAATATATAATAGAGCGTAGTATACCCGTATGTATATGAATTAGAAATTGTAGAAAAATGGTGGATTATACAAGATTAGGATGTGGAATTTAGGAGTTTGGAATACTGAATTAGCAATGTAGGGTTCAATAGAGTGAATGAGGTAACATTGATTGGTATACTGATGATTCAGGTGTTTCTGTTGAGTAAGGAGGACAAAGGAATTTGGCCGGTGCGACTATTTGGATTGGCATACATTGTTTCAGTTGAGTACCCCCTTAACTCTTCTCTTGGGTACAAGTGGTTGATAATGTAGATTACTTGTTGTTGGCTGAAATTACCCTGTATGATCACTTACTGTGATCAATGCTGAAGGATTGTTGAATTACATTGGTTTGCTGATGGCTGGTTATGTGTCATGATATGATTGGATTATGAGAAAAAAAAAAGGGATTATGAGAAAAAAAAAAAAGGAAACATTCTAAAAAATCCTAGAATGAGAGTTAGGTGCAAGATTTGATTATACTATTCCTGATTGTATGTGATGTAATGAACTTAAATTATTGAATGCCTCATGATTGTGATGTAATGCTGAGTTATTTTTAGCTTATTAGATGGGGTTTATATGACTGGTTAAGTTTATACTATTGTTGTCTAGGTAACAATGAAATATCTAAATGGATAATAAAATGGGGTTTAGGCTATAAGTACCTACTAACCCAAAAAACTTAATGTAAGAAAAGTCTTGTTCCCTGCCTAGTAAGCTTGTGGTATGTCCTTTGAGTCGACCCGGATGGGTTTGAGGCACGGTTGACGGACCGGCCCAGTTCAGTGACCTAAGGGGATCTGGTCACCCCTTTTGTTTGAGGCAGGTGAAAGGCGAGTTGAATGTTTCTAACTAAAAAGAGTATATAAGGATGTCTTAATTGGTTGAGAAAACATTAAGTTTTGAAAAGTACATGAGGGTAGTTTATCTACCAGTTGACAGGCTTTGCTTAGATTAACTGAAAAATATTTGTGACCTATGAGTAAACAGGAGTGATTGAAATGGTCTCTAATGAAAAGGTTATGAGTTTAGCAAAATGGAATTACAGGGAAAATATCATTAAGTAAGATCATGGTGATGTTAAAATGTAATAAATTAAATTAGGTTTCTTGCGAGTATAACTTTGAGTTGAAAACTTACTTGCTTGAGTAATCACTTTCGAGGTATTTGATAATATTGTTGATTACTATTATGTGATTTTGTTGTTTGTTTTTGCTGGGTTGCTTAATTTTGTACTCACTTTGCTTCTTAAGAAGCTGAGGGGTTAGTGTTTTTGCTAACCTTAAGTACAAGTACTGAAGAATAAGTTGTTGGAGACTTGGGTTTTTGGAGAGCGTCAATAGAGGCAAAGAAGCCCTTAGTTCCATTTTGGTGCCTCTGTTATTTGTAATAAGATTGTCCTGTACATGATGTTGTAGTGCTTGTAAATAAGATCCATAGGTGTTAATCTTCAGATTGTAATGTAAATATTTGTGTGTATAAGGTTGGATTTGTAATCTTTTGAGCCACTTAAGGCTACAGGATTACTCATGGGCTGTGCCTATTTACCGGGAATGCAGATCCTGGTGGTGTATATATATATATGATGTATGATGCGATAGGAGATTTTAAGTACATGTGTTTAGATATGATGTGGATATGAAATGATAGCGCTGTTAGCGCCATTTTACAGGACGTTTATAAAATTTCATACAGGTTGGAGTTACAGGTTCAATATTAGCAGAATTTGCCTTATCTCTAATTCAGAGACGACATAGCAAACCACCTATAGGTACCAAGGATAGTTACAGGAATTTTGGAACAGGTTCAAGAATCAAACCTAGTAGGTGGGTCGCTACAATTACAAAGTACAAAAATAATATAAATCTTCAAGAGCTAATGCTTCGAAGTTCAATCAATCGCAGCGAGCCTTTGGATGCAAATCTAATGATGTCCCGTGGCCATCAACTAATGTAAGTCATTTGGCATCCCATGGAGAAATATTATTGTACCTGTAAGATTGTTACTTAAATATTTATTAGATAAAAGAAATAAAGTGAAATATTAGCTATTTGGATCGTCATCCAAATCGAGTTCTAAGAGCATCTATGGTACTGAAAAATTTCCCATCATCTCCTTAGACTTCTGAAAGATTTGCCCTCAAATCTAGAGAGTCATTTCTAGAACTGAACTTGAACATCTCTGTTGGCCTGTTCTCCTAGTTACTAGATGTAGTGGATGTAGTTTTTGATCTGCTCCTGAAACTGGTGTACCTCAAACGGAGTCATAGGTGATAGTACTATGCGAGACCTTCCCATATTGAACATATAGGTGTTCCTAAATCCATCATGTAACACCTTCCGATCAAACATCCAAGGCCTACCCAATGGCAAATGGAATGCATGCATAGGAATTACATCACATAGGATCTCATTGTGATATTTCTGTCCAACACTCATAGGCACCTTCGCCCTTAGCGTAACATGTATACTACCCCGATTATCCAACCAATGCAAGTCATAAGGACTAGGATGTAGATTAGTAGATAAATGTAATCTGTCTACTAGTGTAGCGGATATAACATTCATGCAACTACCACTATCAATGATGAGTACACAAATGTTACCTCTGATCCTATAAGAGGTGAGGAATATGTTCGCCTTCTGTATGTCTCTAGCATCAGGAGATAAGGTTAGAGTCCTGCATAACACATTAATAGGTAAATATTGTTCACCTATACGCTCCTCATGTGTTTCTACAGTCTGGTCATCATAATACTCCTGTAGTGCTATAGACAGGTCTGTAGGCTCAACCTATTCCTCCTTAACCTCAACATCTTCCCCAGTGCTCTTCATAATAGTCATCACCATCTTATTTGGACACTGTGCTACCATATACCTAAATCCCATGCACTTAAAGCATTTGATTTGGCTTATTTTTCCACTAGTAGATCCAGGAACAGTATGTCTCACATCTGGTGTTATTACCTCTTTACTTTTCCCAGAAGGTATATTTTCTCTAGCAGTGTTAGGGGTAGTTTTGTCCACTGCTCTCACTATCTCACCTACTGCCTTTGTCCCTCCTGATCGACCGTCAGCCGCCATAGGTCTGGTAGAAGTATTGGGCCTATTGCTTGGAACCCTAAACAAGTTAGACCTCCTTTGCCTCTCCACTTTCAAGGCCAACTGAATAGCCTCATCAAGTGTACTATAGCGCTGCAGCTCAACAACATACGTTATCTCATATTTCAGCCCTAAGACGAAGCGTGCTAGAGTTTGTTCTGGAGGTTCGATTGACCCACATCTAATCATGAGAGTTTCAAATTCCTACACATAATCATCCATTGTCTTGCCTCCCTACCTCAAGGTCTACAGTCGCATAAACAATTCCTATTTGTAGTGCTCAGGAATAAATCTTTTCTCAACACCCTTTTCATATACCTCTATGTCTGAATCTCGGCCTTCCCATCCCTACGCGTGCTGATAATCAAATTCTTCCATCATAGTGTAGCGTATCCTGTAAACTCAACAGCAGCCAATCGGACTTTAGTATTATCATCGATCTCATAACATTCAAAGAGACCCTCAACCTTGTCCTCCCAATCCAAATAATCATTCGCTGATCCCTTGCCGTCATAAGAAGGCACCTGCAGCTTCACATACTCCAGTCCCCGAGGTGGCCTGAAATCCCTATTCTGATATGGATTAGCCCTAAAGTTGTAATCCCTCTCTTCCTTGTAAGGATGATGATCCCCATCCATCCTTCTATTCAGATTTCCATCTCCCACTACTTTATCTCTCTGAAGGTTCTGTGGAGCTACCCGAGGTGGTGCCTGAAGGTTCACCACTGGTGGTTGTGGTAATGTCATCTTATCAATCCTAGTTGCTAAAGCAGTAACTATGGTAGTAAGATCCTGGAGCTGTTCTTCCAAAGTCCTCCTACTTGCGGTATTATGACCCTGACCTCCACCAACCTGGCTATTGGCTTCATTGCCAATTCCCCCATTCACACTCTCGTTAGACATGATGTGTTTTGAAGAAGTAGTTCCAAAATTTACAACACACTCCTTCAACAATAGTAATCCAAACGTTTTAGCGACTACAATGATGTAATAACTCTCGACTCAACGAGAATATCAAAGGCACAATGAGAAATAATTTGGTACTCCAAATAAGTTTAATAAATGAAGTACACATACAACTACTTTAAGTAGATGGAATTAAAATTCAACATCAAGTGTTTCAGTAACTAGTTCAATTACTTTCACACTTTAATGACTTGTTTGAATTCAAATTCTACTACTCAAACCTTCCTTTCTTAGCCACGACACACACTCACACTTTAGCTTCAACATGCAGCACCTTACTCCACACAATTCCACAAATTCACAAGTGGCAATTCCCTCACTCACATGGTGCACTCACTTCAACTCACTTCAACTCACAACAATTCACTATTCCTTTTTACACCACAATTCATACACATACAACCACGGTGTAACAACCTCTCCAAATACAACACAATCTCACTTCAAAACACAACACACACCCTCTACGATACACTCACACACTACAACACGACAACAAATTCAAATGAACACCCTTAATACACTTTCCACAAATGGTAAGATTCAATTTCAATTTCAAATGAAATATAATCAATGCCACTCAATAACTTCAAGCTTAATGGATGTGTTTGAATTTCAAATGATTTCCTATTTTTCCACTTAAATTCAAATATGAAAATTGCAAATTGTTCTCCCCAATTCTGAATTCAATAAAGGTCACACTTCTCTTTTTTACCACAAAATATTGTATTTCCAATTCCACAATCAAACACTAGGACATACAATTCTTACTCCCCTTTCCTTCACGGAAAATTCAATAACAAAGAAGCTATAATAAGATATCCACTTTGCCACACATACAACACTACAACACATGGAAATAATTTCAAAAACAACACTCTTCTAGGCTTCAAATTTCACTTCCCTCAAATGATCACAATGATGATTTCCCTTAAACCACTCACGGCCAACTTAAGGAGACAAAGAATATGATAAGTACTCCATGTCTACAACAATTAACAACAATGAAATTACTTCAACAGCACAATTGAAATAACTCAACTCTTTAATACACAATTTCGGATCAAGGTGATAAGAACCCTAAATTTCCGAATTCAAATTGCAAATCCCTCCTCTTAAACCACAAGCTCTAATACCAAAAAAGATGATGTGCCTAAATGGAAATTAAGCACAAGAAAAATAATCCCACTAATAATCCCCAAAAGACAAGGTCAATTCGGTTCAATTTGGAGCAATATTGTTGCATGAACCCTAAATGCAATAGTTGATCTGAATGATGTATTCCATGAAATGAAATATCACAATGATATATTCCTCAAAGAAGATCACTAATATTCTTGAATACCACGTGAAATAATACACAAATTCAACAAGAACAATGACCATAATTCCACCTTCCAAAAGGATTGATTTCACAGTTTAAATGAAGCAAATATTGATGGTAAATAACAAGTGTTAAAAACCAATCAATTAGGCAATAATAATTTGATTACAAATGCAATCAAATTTGACCAAGAAAGCTTCAATCCAACCCTAGATATGACTCACTAGAGAAGAAAAGAAACACAACAAATAGAAATTAATATAACTTACAATTTCTCCTTGTTGCAATCGCCACAATTCCAACTCTTGGAATTGAAATTGATAAGAGGGATTGAACTAAGGATGAACCATAATTCTCTCGCGAAAATATCAAGTGTATTATGAAAATTCTTCCCCCAAAACCCTACTTAAGCAAGTATTTATACTTGCTCCCTTTAGGGTTAAAAAGTCCACAAAATTACAACTATACAACTTTTAGGGTGGCCAGTCCTAAATGAAAATTACAAACAAATGAAAGTGTCCCAAAAGAAAATTACAATATAAAATGGTCCAATAACAATTATAAAGTACAAAAATAATATAAATCTTTAAGAGCCAATGCTTTGAAGTGAAATCACAAGTTATTTATCTTTCACATCACATAATCCAACACGCAATTCTCATCACCATATTAACATACAACCTTATAGATATCCACACAATCCTTCCACAATATATATATATATATATGATAAAGGGTACTCCCCTTTGTCTATGAGTCTATTTTATACATAATAATAATACATATATGAAAATGGATACTCCCCACTGCTTATGAGTCCATAAGTCCTTTTATAACATCCTTCCACATAGCATACATGAGTCCTTTCACATGCTACTCGGATCATTTTAGTACACAACTTCACTAAGGACAACATCACATATCGATCATCGGGGTGCCATCTCAAGAACACTAACCCACACTCAATTTCTTGGACCTAGCAAATCACAACCACACATGCAATCAATCATATTCTTTTACAAGAACAGTTAATCTACACACAATTTCTAACTTAACAAATACGGTATACACATACCTTAAATCCAATAGTTGATCTTCTCACACTTATAGTCTCATAGATCCGCCAAACCTATACACATTCCCAATTACATATCCTTAAGAATGCATTTCAATGAAGTAAAATGAAATGGGAAGTGTTTCGACTTAACACGGCCATGTAGAGGGACATGGGACAGTATATGGCCGTGCTAGAGGTTGTGTACCTTTTGTGTATTTTTGTAATTTGACACGCCCAAGTACACGAGGGTGTTAGTGACCATGTACCTTTCTGTATACATTTACATTCCAACATAAACAGGTACACGGGTATGTACCTGGCCATATAGGCCACTGTTCATCTTGAATCTCTCTTCTAATTCACAAAAATTCCAAATCACTTTAACCCTAAAACAAATCCATCACTCTTAAACCTAATTGTGTATTATTTTTCATAGAAAATGTGCTAATTAGGGTTAGTCTAATGACTTACCAATTTGAATCTTTTTAATGCTTAAATTCCTGTTTTGAGCCTTTTGCCACAAAAATTTGTTCTACAAGGAATTCTAAAGGGTTAATTACTAATTCATGTTATTCATATGCGAGTGATGATCAATTGGTATTAATTGATTTACTCACCTTGATCTAATAGGTGAATTGCGGACGTGTAATGTTTTGGATGATGCAAATGAGGGAAGAGGTTAAAATGTGGTATATTGGATTATTTATACCTCATGGTTAATTTACTAAATTTTTCTTGTTTTCTTTAGGTTATTTACTATATTAACATTGGCTGAGTTTTTTTTTTATATATATATAAAATGTAATTACACATATATTGGTATATATAATTACTCGACTAATTACATTCTCCCCCTTTACAAAAGTTTCGTTCTAAAAAATTACTTAGATTGTGAAAGAGTTTTGGATATCTCCTTTTCATCTTTTCTTCAAACTCCCAAGTTGCCTCTCTCTTTATTTGTGTTGCTTCATTATATCTTAACATACTTGATAACCCATCTTCTCATAATCTACTCCTTAGTGTCCATGATCCTAACAGGTCTGTCCACTGTCAAGAGGTTTGGCTGCACTTGTAGAGGTTCTAGTGCAGTGATCTAATTTGGGTTGGGTACATACTTCCTTAACATAGAGATATGGAATACATTATGTACCATAGCCAAATTAGGTGGTAACGTTAATTTCTATGCCACTGGTCCATTTCTTTCCAAGACTTCAAAGGGTGATATATATCTTGGGTTTAATTTCCCTCTTAGTCTAGATCATACCACTTTTGTTGTAAGTGAGACCTTCGGCAAAACATGGTCTCCCACTTAGAACTCTAATGGGCATCTTCTCTTATATACATAGGCCTTTTGGCAACTTTGAGCTGACTGTATCCTCTACCTAATCAATTTGACTTTGTCCACTGCATCTTGTACTAGATCAAGTCCCAAAACTTATTTCTCACCCACCTCATCCCAATGCAAAGGCGGCCCGAATTTTCTCTCATATAATGCTTCATATGGTGCCATTTGGATGGTAGCTTAATAGTTGCTATTATAGGCGAACTCTACTAAGGGTAGGTGTTTATCCCAATTTCCACCAAGATCCAATGCACATGCTCTCAACATATCTTCTAGTATTTGAATGGTTTACTTTGACTGGCCATCTATCTATGGATAAAAGCCGTATTGAATTGTAACTTTGTTCCCAGAGCCCTGTGCAAACTAATCCAGATTCTCCCCACAAATCTAGTATCCCTATCAGATACTATTGAAACCTGTACTTCATGTAATCTCACAATCTCTTTGATATAAATTTATGCTAGTTTTTCAAGCTTATACCCAATGCCTATAGCTATAAAATGAGTAGATTTTGTAAGTCAATCAACAATCACCCATCTATGTCTAGCTTAGTCATAGATTTAGGTAATGCTGTGACGAAGTCCATAGCCACATGCTTTCATTTCCGCTTTGGTATTGGTAGAGGTTGTAACATGCTAGTGGGTCTCTAATGTTCTATCTTTATCTGTTAGCATGTCAGGCACTTCAATACATAATTTGCAATTTCTCTCTTCATGTTCCTCCATTGGTAATGACACTTCAAATCTTTATAAATTTTATTACTCCTAAGGTAAATGTAGTACCTAAAATAATGTACCTCCTTGAGTATCTTATTCTTTATTTCATCTATACTCGACACACATAACTTATGACCATACCTCAATAGTGCCTCTTCATCTTCATTAAATTCTATCACCTTTCCATTTTCTATTGTTTTCTTAATCTCGATACCCCCTAATCATTAGCTTGTGCAGCTTTTATTCTGTTTATTAGCGTAGGCTATATACGTAAGTTGGCGAGTCTAACTCAAATCTCTTGAGTCACAATCTCCATATCTAATTTCTGCATATATTTCAACATTTTCCTCTAAGTTGTAATCATAGTTGGCAAATTTCCATGTCTCTTTCTACTTATTGCATCGGCAACCACATTTGCCTTCCCCAGATGATACTAAATCTCTATGTTATAATCTTTATTAGCTCTAATCAACGTCTCTACTTCATGCTTAACTCCTTCTAGGTAAAGAAGTATGTGAGGCTCTTATGATCTGTGAATATCTTGCACTTCTCCCCATATAGATAATGCCTCCATAATATGAGAGCAAAAATTACAATTGCTAACTCTAAATCATGTGCCGAATAGTTCTTCTCATAAAGCTTCAATTGCCTAAATGAATATGCTATCACTCTCTCATTTTGCATCAATACACATTTAAGCCCTTATATGGATGCATCACTATGTACACTACGAATTCTTCACTACTAACAAGTAAGGCTAGCACTGGTGTAGAAATCAGTCTCTCCTTTAGTGTTGTGAAGCTTGCTTTACATCTGTCATCCCATATAAACTTTACCCCTTTTTGGGTTAATCTGGTTAAAGAGGTTGCTAGCTTAGAGAATCTTTTTACGAATCTTCTATAATATTTAGCTAACCCTAAGAAACTTCTGATTTCTATTACCATCTTTGGTCTAGACTATTCATTCACAACCCTTATCTTCTTAGGATCTACAACTAACCCAACCCTACCGGTCCCATGTCCGAAAAGTGTTACTTGTTTTAGCTAGAATTCACACTTCTTAAATTTGGCATACAACTTCTCTATCTGTAATTCACTTAACACCATCCTTAAATGCTATTCATGGTCTTCTTCAATCTTAGAGTATATCAAAATGTCATCTATAAATATGATGACAAACTTGTCTAAATACTCTTTAAATACTTAGTTTATTAGGTCCATGAAACTTGCTAGCGCAATTGTGAATCCAAATGGCATTACTTGAAACTCATAATGCTCGTATCTAGTTTTAAACACGGTCATTTGAATGTCTTCCTCCTTGATTCTTAGTTGATAATATTCGGATCTCAAGTCTATTTTTGAGAAAACTTGAGCCCCTTGCAACTTATCAAATAAGTTGTAAATCTTTGGAAGAGGCTATCCATTTTTCATGGTGATCTTATTTAACTCCTGGTAATCTATGTATAATCACATACTAGTGTCTTTCTTCTTCACAAACAATATAGGTGCACCTTAAGGCGAGACAATCAATCTAATGAACTTCTTGTCTAATAGTTCTTGAAACCAGTTCTTCAATTCTTTTAGTTATGTAGGTTCCATACGGTATGGGGCTTTGGATATGGGAGCCATACTAAACACTACATCTATGCAAAATTCAGTCTCTATTGTTGAGGGTAAACCTGATAGGACATCTAGAAATACTTTAGTAAACTCCCTCACTACCCTTACTCAATCAGTCTTCATCAAATCTTCAACTTTAACTATTACTGAAGCCATCATGCTCTTACCCCATAGTTCATATGCTAGCAGCCCTGTTAGTCTATGTGCTTTTAATTGAAAATTAAACCGTTCCCCTTCTAGTGTATTGAAATGGATGGTCATATCATGACAATGAATAGTTACATGATGTCTAATCAACCAATCCATCCCTAATATTACATCAAAGTTTTTCATTTCTAACACCGGGAGATTTACAACCAATATTCTACCCTGTACTTCTACACTAACCCTTCTGCATATTTTATGCAATCCTTTACCTAGACCCACCGATGTACTCAAACTCAATACAACATTCAATGCCTTAGTACATATATTATGCATACTTCTAAATGCATTAGACACACATGAATGTGATGCACCAGTATCAAATAGAACATATGCTTTAGCAAAATGTACCAATAGCATACTTGCAAATGTCACTATATTTAGAGTGTCTTATCACTGAAGCACAAACACTCATGCTAGTGCCCTTTATCTTGGCCCTACATGCTAAGGTCTACCACTATTATTCCCAGCCTAATTTCTTCCTACCCGTGCTAGCTACACATTTTGCCCTCTAATGTTTGGACAATCAACCATTCTATGACCCCGTTGTTTGTAGAAGAAATAGAATGTAAGAGGTATTCATTTCTCTAGACAAGTTTTGCCGATGTGCCCTATCTTTCCACATGAAAAATAGGCACCCTCTAGCCATTTGCATTTATTCAATTCACGTGGCCCATAACATCTTACACACCCATTACTTTAACCTATTTATGAGGTCGTAGCTTGAAAGGAGGGTGTTGCGATGACCACAAGTCTAGTCTACATAATATTGAGTCTCTTACCTTTCTCTTGAATCACAACATCCTAGGTAGGTCTCTTTCCCAATACCATTATAGTGCCTAGCAAGGTTGTCAAAATCGCGATTTTATGTAGAATCGCGAAGGGGTCCATAGAATCGGAACGTAGAAACGTAAGTTTCTACAACCTATGTAAAATAACTTTCAAATATTATAAATTTACTTACAATAGTCATTAAAAAATATAATTAATAATAGAAATAAGGAAATTAAGTATTTATTTTAGCCATAAATTACAAATTTGCAATAAAAGTCATAATATAGATAATCGAGCATAAGTTGTATAATATAGATATTTTATTTCTAAAATGATAAATCATGTATAAAACTAGTTTCACCTAGTTCTATATACAAAAACTAAAAAATAATAGATAAAATTTAAAAATCAATTGTGACTTTAAGAAATTACTAATAAATAAAAATTGATAATGAAGATATACCATTAAAAAGGAGTAATATTAAAAAATGACTAAAAGTACATAATAAAGAAGATACTATAACAAGAAAACCTTCAAAATTATATATTACTAGGTAAAGTTATCTACCATTTATTTTATTTACTATTATAAAAATATTAGTTAAAATAAGGAAAGTTGCAGCAATCAAACACAAGTGCTTTAATACGAACATGATCACAAATAGGAATAAGAAGACTAATAATCGACGAACACAAACACAAAGACTTCAATGTAACGTAACACACTGACAAGAGATGAGTGATGACCAACAAACATGTTGGGGTATGACTTATATTTTCGCTACGACAGGAAAGCACGTGGGTCCCGCTCAAGGGGGCAGCGCCCCCTGGACGCCAAAGGACTTTTAACAATTAAGCTCACGGTTGTTTATTAAAAGTTTAGGCTTGGATAAGAAAACAAGAAGAAAAATGTTTTTGGAAGGAATAAGGGAAGAGCACGGCCGTGTATCAAGGAAACACGCCCACGGAAGCACACACAGTTTAACACACGGTTGAAGGCACAACCGTGTGTTAAGCTTGGAAAATACTCAGTACACACGGTTGAACACACGGTTGAGCACACGGTTGAAGGCACGGCCGTGTGTTGAGCTTGAAAAATACACAGAACAGAAGTACACACGGTTCCTGCTCGCTTCTCCTCTCTCATCGCTTTTCACTGTCTCTCTCTCACTGTCTCTCTTCAACATACAGGAACAGCAGCAGCAGCAAGCCGGAAATTGCAAAGGATGTGCTGGGTTGCCGATTGGGTTGGGTTGGGTTGCGATTGGGATAATTGTGTGGAATCGGTAAAAACGTGCAGAATCGCGATTTTGAACGATTTTACTGTTCAAAATCGCGATTTTACTCCGATTTTGATCCTTTCCGATTTTGTATGCGAGTTAACTGGGATTGTATATATAAACTCGTAAAAACATAGAATCGTACGAGTTGAAACGCGATTTTGACAACCTTGGTGCCTAGTGTCCTCATCTCTTCAATCCCCTTGCAACTCTGTTCCAGGAGCTTGGCTTTATTTACTACTTCAGAGTAGGTGTTTAGTAGAAATGTAACCTCTTCATGCTATAAGGTGAGTTCTAACCCTAATGCAAACCAATGAGCCCTAGACTTTTCGTTAGTTTTGAAAGCAGGTCACATAATTTTATTAGGCGATTAAGTTCCGCCTCATACTCATCTATCTACCTCTTCCCTTGATAGTAATTATAGTACATTGCATGCATCCTGTCCCTTATGGTACATGGGAAATATTGCTCTTACAACACTTCCTTAAACCTTTCCCATGTGATTACTCTTGGGTTAAGTCTGGAAACACTTAACCACCATTCAAAAGTCGAGCTTCTCAATAGATAAACAACATATTTTACCTCCTTATAATAAAAAATCCCTAGTCTCAAAAATCTTTTCTAACTCATTAACCTACTACTTAGCATCTAGTGGATCATCTACCTTAGGCCTGAACTCTTTGACCATTTTAACAAAATGGTCTAGACTCACTTGCCTAACAGACCTCTCTTTAATTTTGCCCCATCATTTGCACATGTCTCACATTCGGTAACTATAGCTCTTGTATTTGTTGCTATTGTTGTGCCACTAGTCCCACTAAAGCGTTAATGGCCTCTAGCATCTATGCAGCATTGACTTCATTTCCTCCTTGTCCATGTTGAGGTATTTTAGGTGGCATCAAGTTGTCAAGAGCATCGCCTCCAGCTCCTAAGGTTGATCCTGGTTTTGAGATTCTCTTAGGCATTCTATAAAATGAACATGAGTTGTCTCAAGATATCATACTATATTAGTAATATAGTAAGTACAGTTATAATGAATATCTATTCACAAATGTTAGTCCCATTCACTATCCACTCTCACCATGTATCATTGTCTTAAGGATCTCATTCCTAAGTAATCTATTAATACCACTTAAGTTGTAACGCCCTAGAACCCGAGACGAGTATAGCCTGCCACATGTCCCAATTAGGTAAAGACATGCGAAGGCTCAGTCACTACCAATCTTTGATTTTTATATTTAATTATTTATACTGATAAATGAAATCATCCTCTACATATAAGAGATTAGAAAAATATCTATCTTCAAAAATACATCATAATAGTCTCCTCCAATTATTATAGTGGAAGTGTTTATACTTAAATACAACAAAAATCTCAAATCAAATTAACAAGTCATCTAATACATGTCTTTTCCTTATTCTGACTACTAATCATCATAGTGGATATATTCTACGTTCTTCTCATTATTTTGATCCATCTCTACCATAGTTGTCAAAATTGCAAGTTTACTTATACGATTCTACAAGTTATGATACCTTTCCAAGTTAACTCAGGTATAGAATTTTTTTCATATAAATCCGTAATAGAATCACGAGTTTGCATATAAAATCAGTAGAATCTTATGTTTTTAACTGACTATACCGATTCTATTTATTAAATTTAGTTGGACTAAAGATCGAAAAATACAACTTCACTTTCATAAGATATGAATATTATTGATTATTTGAAAGACTTGGAATTAGAATATAAGAATATAATTGATAATAGTACCGATAACAATGTTGGCTTTGATAATGAAGATGGTAATGATAATGGTTATGGTGAAAAGGGAGCTGACAATAGTTTTTACTTTTAATGATGAAAAAAGAGTTAAGTTTTTTTATCTTTTTATTTTATTATTTTAATTTATATTGTAATGTATTTCATATTGATACTATTATTCATATTGTAGTTTTATGCATTAGCATAATAAATTATGCTAATTTATTTATACTATAAATATATAATTTCTATTGTGAGTTGTGATTAAAATTTATGTTGAATTTATTTATTTCTATCTTTTATTTTATTTTTTTATTATTATAGTAAACATATCGATAGTTTTTTTGAGTTATTTTATATAAGTTGTAAAAACTTACATTTTTATGTTTCGATTCTACGTTCTAATTCTACAGATCCCTTAGTGATTTTAGGTAGAATTATGAGTTTGACAACCTTGGACCCCAGTTCTCATGAGTCTTTAAATTTATCAAATCATTTCAATATACAACTTCACATAATACACCTCCAAATACCTATTAATGAGTGTCCTCTAAGGTTCTACCACTATATATCCTTAAACCAAGCCAAGCACAAGCATTAAATAAGTTATCTATCTAATATACCATTAAATTCATTATTTTCACTAACTTAATAAGTACAAGCAACACATAAGAATTACATATACCCAAAAGGACGATCTCAAACTCAACTTGGTTACAATTAGTATTCCTACTAGAACCTATTAATATACAAAATGATTAAATTTAATATTTTCCTAGAGTATTTTATAAGTTATCCTAGCCTTTTCCCCCACTTAGGTTATGTTATCATAACTTTAAAAGTGATTTAGGGTTGATGAAAAATAAGAAAAAAGGAAATAAAAATGTCTAAATAAGGTTTAAAGGAAGCCCAGCCGTGTACATGGCCATGTATAAGAGCACAGGTAAAGAATACGGCTGCACATCCTCTTGTACAAAATTGCTTCACAACTTGCCTAATTACACGATCGTGTACTTGCCGTATATATTAATATGGGCAAATACACAATTGTGTACCTAGTTGTATAAACCTCAACTTAGGTTTTTTCTTCTTAACTCAGCATGGCAAGTACACAAGTGTGTACTAGACCGTGTTGCTTTCGGTTTCCTTTCAAATTCTCTTCCCAAAACACCCAATTCAATTCCCCCTTCAACCCTAATCATGATATGACATTCCTATGCCTAAAGTCATATTATTCACAACATCAACATACTAAATTAAATTAAATTCGACTACTTACTTGTTTGGATTGTTCTAAAGATCAAAGTCTCGCTCAAAATCCTTAAGTGTTTAAAATCGTTCTGCACCACAATTGAGAAAACAAACATTCAATCATCCTACATGTATGAAAATGATGACAAGAGAGATTCATTTATACCCTTATTGTTTGGAATTTCGCTAACATGTGGGATCTAGCAATGAGATTCTTCGATTAAGGTTACTTCTCTACTCTAGGAGGCTAATGTGCTAAAAGTAAAAAAAAGTACGAAATGACTTCATAAAGACCTATATATATATATATATATATATATATATATATATATATATATATATATATATATTACCATATCTCCTTTTTACTTATTTTATCTTTTTTTTCTGGGTTTTACAATAATATTAAAACTAATACACAAGGACATATGGATATCCGTTGATTTTTCTTCAAATAATCATTTTTTCCACTGAAATCTTAAGTAAATCGCTCATATCATATACCCCAAGTTCAAGTCTGTTCTCTTTCTCTCTCTCTTCAACTCTATATTTTAAATGGAAATAACCGAATGGGGAGAAGAATTCATCTTACTCAATCCTAGCAAAAGTAGTGTCATATTAGTTACAATGATTGTTTTCACGCTACAAAACCGTCGGTATTGTATTCGTCCTACCACATGCTCTTACGCATGATTGAAACATGCAAAGCTCTATAATATAACATGTATTTGTCCTACCACATGAATTTATCCACAAATATAACATGGAATTCTTCCAAATATCATCAAGCCTACATTTGTTTTCATGACTTCAAAATATATAACATGTAAATTTCAGTAGATGTAGATCACTATAAGGACCTATATATACTTTCTGAAACTAAAATTGTCTCCCAGATGATAAAATACTACCACTCATGATTTATAAAGAGAATCTTACATACCGAGTCCAAACAATAGGTTAAATCCGTTTGCTTAAGTTGTCGTCATATCCTGCAACAATCCACGGTAACGATTTCAAAATAAAAGATAATGAACCCAATTTCCGTGGATAAACAATAAATAAAAGATAAATATTGATAATGTAACACTTTATACCCAAATTAGTCAATAATTAAGTTAATAAATACTTTTTTAACTATTTAGCTCAAAAGTTTCTAATTATTATTGACATATCATTTACTATTTATAAACTAATACCAATTCCTTTCCATAATTCATATGAGACTACATTTCATAGTGTATCACAACCCCCTCATCCTCGCTGCAAGATCTTACAATTGGATTCAATTCTTTCCCCATTTGTGATCGTCCCCAAATCTAATATGTGGTATGGGTCTAACTCCAATATGCAAGACAAATGAGTATTTTTTTAACTACTTAGCTCAAAACTTTTTTCCTAGTATTGACATACTATTAGTTACTTGATTTTATAAATCAATACTAATCTCTTTCATATTTTATGTGAGACTACATTTTATGTGTAGTATTACAATAATAATTTAAATAGTCAAATAGCACTAAGCCGCAAGTAAAAGGAACCTCTAAAACCCTATACTTAGAAAGAGCCCAAGTGAATTCATCCGACAACACCCATAATCCCTAGATGTCGCACTAAATGAAATTTCCATTATTACCAAGTAGATGGCCTGGGGTAGTCCCAATACCTTCTTCTTCTTTTTTTATGGCTTTTGTGGACTTGGAACTTGATGAATCGCCCGAGATAGATCTTACAAAATTTATGCACAAAAGCAAGCACAAAAATAGGTGTATTGTTTGGCCTAGAAAAACAAGCACAAATAATAGATGCCGTTTGCTGTGACCGTGAGACGTTAAAGCTTAATATTTAAAAAAAAAAAAAGAAAAACATGATTTTATAAGTCCTTCAATTACAATAACCACAAACACCAAGAAAAACCCTTTTCAGGCTGATTCCATATTGTAAAAAAATTATTTACAGATGAGAAGGGGAAAAAAAAATACAAGGCAGAATGGGAACAGTACCAACCAAGATCCAGAAGAACCAGAAATTGAAGATTCCGTGTAGTATAAATCCACATCCAATGGCAACAACAACCCCACCCCCACCACCACCACACCCCGGAGGGCGCACTTTTAACTCTCTTTCAAACAACAAACAACGTGAAATCCAATAAAATCCTAAACTTAAAATGCATCGCTTGACATTTCACTTCGTTCATCTAGTGCAGCTCTATGTAGAATAATTAAGAAATTAAATATGTTAGCATGAGCAAACATATTGATATAATATTATCAAAATTATGCATATACCAATACATATTGGACCTACGCAACTAGGCTTTTTATCAAAATAATATATATATTTTTAAATTTGTGAAATAATGTATCCAAAAAAATTATTCTAAAAATAAGTTTTGAAATTATAGACCCGAAACATACATTCAGTTTTGCTAATTTTGGCAAAACTGAAAGCGTGGATCATTTCTGCACCTTTAGTACAATTTGTGTTCAAAGTGTAGACTGTGCAATAAATTACTCTAACAATTTTATTTTATTTTTTGCATCATCTCCCACTATCCAATAATTTCATCTTATACTACAAACTTATAAAACTATTACAAAATAACACTGCAAATTTGTACAGTATCATATATAAACTTGAATATGTAGGGAAAATTTTTTTGCACCAATAGGTAGTATTATAAATGCAATTCCTTGATTCACTATTTAGACATCTCTATTTCTTCTTCTTCATCTGCAGTTCGCACTTTTTGTTTTCTTAATTTACTTTTTACACAGGTTTAGCCTGTACATCTATGAGTATAGAAATATCAACAAGAAATGTTCTCAATTTCTTTAGTGAAAAAGATTGATTAGGCTATATTTCAATACATTTTTCCCATAAAAAAAATAATTTTTTCCTATTATTTTACTTTTCGTCAATTCATATAAAATTAAATGCAATTCTTCGTAGTCTATTTTTTTATTAAAATAGTAGTAGTTGTTGTTAATTATTTATTAATTTATTATTAATTAGTCGCTAATATGTTATTAATTAATTGTTAGACAATTAATTAGCAAAAAATTTCATATTGATTGTAAATGAAATTTCTTAGTCTGTTGTTGTGAAAATTTTCGTAAAATTAAGTTATTATTAATTAATCATTAATTAGTCGCTAATAAGTCATTAATTAATCGTTAGAAAATTAATTAGTAAAAATTTTTGTATTGATTGCAAATGAAATATCTTGGTTTGTTATTGTGAAAACTTTTGTAAAATTTAGTTGTTAATTAGACATTAATCTGTCATTAATTAGTTGTAAATATGTCATTAATTAATCATTAGAAAATTAATGAGCAAAAAATTTCTTATTTATTGTAAATGAAATGTCTTGGGTTATTAGTGTAAAAATTTTCATAATATTATTTTGCAGTTAATTAATCATTAATTTTTTATTAATTAGTCATTAATATATGATTAATTAATCATTAAAAAATTAATTAGTAAAAATTTTGTATTAATTATAAATATAATATCTTAGTTTATTATTGTAACTATTGTAAAATTATTTTGATATTAATGCTAACATTTTTTTTTGTTTTTTTTTTTGTATAATAGATGGAGACTAAACACTTTGATCCTTCAATTTTGATGTAGTAGGAAAGACATCAATCATAGGTCATCTAAGACGAAGAGGCAAACCACATTTAACTTGTTGATTACTTTCTATTCCATTGCCAATAGTATAACATTTAACTTCTTAAATTTTATAATTAATCATGGCTCGTCGTTCAATAACGTAACTTATCACTTCGCCACAACGAAAAGATCATCCCCATCGATCCTTAAATGGAGCCATTCCTGCAATTGGCAGGATTCTAAGGTGCGAGACAATTACCATTCATACAATTAGATTGGCACATGATAACTACCCCAGTCGAGTGGTGGAGACCAAAGACGTATACATTTCACATGCCAATTGGAGAGTTCGCTATCACCTTGCAAGATGTTAATGTCCAACTAAGCCTCCTAATCGATGTTCAAGTAGTTATAGGGAGTAATTACCTGGATTGGGGTGCAATGTGTGAGAGATTACTAGGGGTGAGGTCGAGGTTTAGCAGTAAGGGAGGTTGCATTAACATGATGTGGCTTCTTGATATGTATTAAGTCCTTCCAACCTACGCTGATGGAGAGCAAGTTTAGCATCATACACATGCATGTATATATTGCAGCTACTGGAGGAATTTATATTTATTGATAAATTTAGCTCCCTTGTCCACACAATGCTTTTGCTTTTGCTGGATCATTTTGACATTGCAGGGACGTATAATTAGGGGTTCGCATGTCTAGCCTAGTTGTATCGCTAACTTTTTATTGCATCATCCTTGTTAGCTCACGAGATTAGAGGGGTTGTGATACTCCTACAGGTTTGGGTATGGGATATATTCCCACACATAACACCCCTTAGCTAGCATAAACTAATTATAAAGGCTGGAGTTCCCTTAGCCACACACTAAAAAACGCGAAAGGACACTCAACATCACTCGACCCATGTAGTTGGTGTATAGAAGGATGCTCTCGACAGGCAGAACAATGAGCAAGTATTTTGATAATCGATTTTTTTTTTCCATTTCATCATATACATCATTAACAATGAATCTGACTTGCTACCCATTAGGTCGAGTGGGAGTCGTACGTTGGGAATCTAATTCACATCCTACCACCCTTTTGTAGAAGTAGCATGTACATTGGACCTCTTAAGTGCCACTCATATGTTTCCACATAGTTAAGTAGCATTACCCCAACCATATTGCAAGGCAATTTAGGGGATTTCAATAAATTGTACAGGATGTAAATATGCAGCCATAGCTCAATTAGATAGACCTACATGAGAAGGTTGATGTGGATTAGCCGATATAGCATCCAATGTACATATCCTTATGGGAAAAGTGTATAGCCTAGTTAGTGTACGTGCATGGACTCGTGGTATGCATAAGGATTATATGAGGTGGTACGGATCTATTAATCATTGATATATAAGACGCATGGGAGCAGTTTTTAGATATCTTGTAAGTACAATATTAACACTAGCTAGGTGATCCATTGCATATCTATTAATTATTGAATTTATGATCCATTCTAATATGCAAGTTAATATATTAAGACAAATCCACCTATTCTTGGATCATAACACGACTGTTGGTCTAGTTGATCATGGTCTTGAATTCATACACGACTACACGGGGGGGAGGGGTAGGTTAGGTGGTTTGGGGATGCTATACCAAAAGGGTCACTAGCAACACAGTGTAAAGGTTGAGGCTGAGGCACAACCTACTAACATGAAGCAACAGTAGCCAATTCCTACACGTTGTAAGACTGCAGGACATCGACAATCCCGAAATCAGGTTAAGGCACATGAATATCTAATACAAAATCAACAGTTCCTATTGAATTCCAGTGTGATGTATGACAACTCGGCTCCATTGCCTAGCACATACATCATACTACATCATCATTCCATTAGTGGTCCTATCCTTATGCCACCTACTCTATAGAAGAAACGCTTTGGTAAATAACATATGTATCAAGGTGAATCTTCACAGCATGCTATAGAGTAAACTCTAACACCTCTTCAAGAGTTCGATAATACCCCCCAGCACTACTCAACACAAGAGTCACAAGCTCCTCTTGTACCATATTCAAGGTCATCACGAGAGCTTAAGATTGCATTTGCCCGGTTGGCAAGATAGTTCACTAGGAGAAGGAATAATAGGGGATATGATTATATTTTTTCTTATTTATTTCATTAGTAAATCTTTCATCAAATTTTTTTATTGATGTAAATTAATATTTGAAATTGATAAATTTATTAACACTATCTACTAAATTATTTTTTTCCTATTTTAATATCAATTTATAATTCTTTTTACAAAGTTTATTTATGATTTTCTTTACATGATTTTTCATTAATTTTTTTTCCAATGATAACTTTTCAAAAAGTTTAACATTAATTTCAAATTAAAAAAAGAAAAAAAAAAGCAAAACTAAATGTACATTTTGAGTTTGTGACTTCAAAACTTATTTTTAAAATAATTTTGCTAGATACATTATTTTAAAAAAAATTTAAAAATGATATTATTTTAGTGCAAAGCCCACTAGCCACATCTCCTCTAAGTCTCCAAAAGATCATAAAGCTTTATTAAAAGTCCTTCCCGCTTTACACCAACTACCCTAGAGCCTAGTTCAACATCATCTCTTCTCTTTAATTTTACTCTATACTTATGATATTCTATTCCCCATGGCTAATAATTTGCTTAACATTTAATGTACATACATTTTTTTTTTAATTCTTTTTTAAACTGAGAATGAAAAAAGCAAAAAATTCAACAATTTACAGTATAATACATTAGAAAGGTAATTATATCTTAAGTGATGGTTAAAAGATAGCTAAAAATAACTTTACTATTAATTAACCTTAAGAAGAGGGTTGGTGGCAGAATCTGTTAATATGTTAGTAATTAATTGTTAGAAAATTAATTAGTGAAAAATTTTGTATTGATTGCAAATGAAATATATTTATGTGTTTTTGTACAAGTAGTTGTAAAATTAAGTTATTGTTAATGAACTGTTAATTAAAAATAATTAGTCATTAATATGTTATTAATTAATTGTTATAAAATTAATTAGTGAAAAATTTTATATTGATAGCAAATGTAACATGTTTGTATGTTTTTGTATAAGTAGTCGTAAAATTAAGTTATTAATTAACTGTTAATTAAAAATAATCAGTCGTTAATATGTCATTAATTAATTGTTATAAAATTAATTAGTGAAAATTTTTGTATTGATTGCAAAGGTAATATGTTTGTGTGTGTTTTTACAAGTAGTTGTAAAATTAAGTTGTTATTAATTAACCGTTATTTGACAATAATTAGTTGTTAATATGTCATTAATTAATTATTAGAAAATTAAGTAGTAAAAAAATTTGTGTTGATTGTAAATGTAATATGTTTGTTTGTTATTGTGTAAGTAATTATAAAATTAAGTTATTATTAATTAACAGTAATTAGTCATTGATATATTATCATTAATCGTCATAAAATTAATTACTAAAAAAATTTGGTATTGATTGTATATATAATATCTTTATCTATTATTTTAAAACGTAGTTATAAACTTCAATTGCTATTAATTAATTATTAATTAAACAATAAATAGTCACTAATAAGTCATTAATTAATATTTTGATATTAATGGTAACATTTACTAATTTATTTATTTTTTATTTTTTGCATAATAGATGAAGTTTGGACTCTTTAATCCTTCGATCTTGACGTAGCAAGAAAGACATCGATCACAAGCCATTTGATGAAGAGGTAAACAACCTTTCGCTTGTTGATTAGTTTATGTTATATTACGAATAGTATAATATTTCACTTGTTATCATTATAGGATTAATCAACCCTCGCGTTTGATGCCATGAGTTGTTAGAGGATTGGATCAACTCCGATGCACCAGTATATTCTGTATAATAATTCATTGTAATTGACATTTTTCTTCATTTTCAATTTCTTCACCGGATCTCTATCATATTCCAACCCCCAGTTACCAGCCACAATATTTCCAAACACATAAATCATCAGTTTGACATAGTCACTCATTGTTTCCTTATTTACAGTATATATAAATTATGAGTATTTTAAAAAAAATTGACAATTTTCAATAACAACATTATAAAAATTAGTCCCAAAAAAAAATTCCATATCATTTTTAATTTTAATTTTTTTCTCATTATTTCCCAACAAAAAAATGCAAATTTAATTAACAACACTGTAAAAATTATTTTGCAAACTAGAAATTATAAATTTCCATCACAATATTTTTTTTATAACATAGATAATATTTTAAATTTAATATTTATAAATAATATTAAAAAAAAATTCATAACAAAGTATTTTTATACTAACGTAAAAATTAATATTGTATGTTACGTATTACAGAATCTATATAAATTATATCTAACACACTACAAACTAACAATAAGCAGTATTATTTTCTACAAAACATAATATTATAACAATATTTTCCTCAAGTAATAATATCAAACACAGTAAAAAAAAAAACTTCAACTTTTTCTAAAAAGCATATCATAATCGATTAATCGTTGAGGAAATGCTAGATCTTAATATATTCGTTCAAATCCCTCCTTTTTGCTCTGCATAAACATTTCTTTTTTTTTCTTCCTATGAACAAGAAGAAAAAAAACAATTGGAGTTTGTAAATAAGAAAATTAAAGCAAATGTCTTCTATTTCTATATTTATATTGTTAATTTTCTATACTATAGTCATGTAATTTACTTTTTACATTGACGGTAGATGTTAAATCAATTGCACCTTCAAGAAATTTGCTCGAAGGAGCAAACAAAGTCTACGCCTTTAGTACAAATTGTATTGAAGTCACAGACTTGGTATGCACTTTCAATTTTGCAAATTTTCGTAAAACAAAAATCACAATTCATGTCCACGCCTTTGAAACCTCTTTTTGGAATAATTATTTCCGATACAATATTTGCGAATTTTTTTAAAATATATATATTTATGAGTGTTGCCATCAATTTTTACAACCCCCCCCTTTTTTTTTTAATAAATTACTTTGTCTTTGTGCTCCTATATATATGTATACCCAGATAGTACGTTGAAGAAAAACATTTAATAAGCAGATAGGAAAAATGAAAACAGAAAGGTTTGAATAAAAACATTTTATTGTGGAGGAATTGGCTATCATACTTTATTGTTTAGAATATGTAAATCTATAATATTAAGTAAAATCCATCAATTTAATATATTTACTCTTAATTTTTATAAAAATCTCTTTCACAAGCTTTTTTTTTTAAGTTTGCTATTTACTTTTTTTTTTCTTTTCCTAACTATCTTTTCAATGTTTAATACACCATTTTCATAGAAGTAAGTTTGATCTCTCTTAAAAATTTAAATTAAAAATTATAGTTATGTTTACACCCAGCGGGTGCACGTTCATTAATGTTTGTTTAATTAGTAGGTTTTTCTTTTTCTTTTTTTTTTTAGGCTTATAAAAGAAGCAAACTTTGCGGTGCGTGGGTGGGATGGGCACATGGTTCTGTTGCGGTTGCAGTTGCACCACTGCTCGTGTTCGTGGAGGAGGCTGTATTTGTATTTTTATGGATATATTCAGGTTCATGAAATGGCATCACATGACATGATGCCTTGTCTTCGACTTCAGCGTGGCACTAAAAAAAAAAAAAAAACTTCAGTGTAGCACTTCCTTAAAATCTGTCTACTTACTTAAACTAACATATAACATACACTGAAAATTAAGGATCAAGCATAAGCTCCCTTCCACTGTAATTTCCATATACAAACCTGAATATAGTCCCACATCATGCAGTAACTAATTATTCTTCATCTTTTCGTAAAAATAAAAACTTTTATAGCTTCAAGCTTTAATCTCACTATTAATTTATATATTAAAATTAAATATTTAATAGTAATCAATAATAAAAATTTGATATATATAATTGAATAGTGAAATTAAAAACTAAATCGAACCCATTAAAATAGTAAATAGAATCATAAAATATCTCCATGAAAATAGATCTCATAATTTCATAAGATCCTATAAAATAAATCAGACCCAACCCATAATTTTTCTAATTAGAAACCTTACCTAATATAACTATTTCCAATAAGATTTAAGTAGCATTTGGTTATCAAAACTGAATAATATAACAACAACCAAACATTACCTTAACTACTGACATAGTACATCAAAATAATAATATAAATCAATTCTTTATATTTATATAAATGATACACTTTCCAAAAACAAAAAGTATTTTGACTTTTTAAATAACAGGGAAAGAACAATTTAGATTTAACGCAGCTCAACCTACGGGGGGGGGGGGGGGAATGCTTTGATATAACCACTGGATCATATTCGGTCCATGACGTGAGTCAATGACATGATAAAATAAATTGGATATATATGGTTTCTTCCAATGATTTTTCAGTTTTTTATGCATACCCAGATTTTTTTCATGAAATTTTAATCCCAGTGATGCGTAGCGAATGACGTAAACGGTAAACCAACTTTGCACAACAAACACACTGTGCTCAACGTTGCGGGCATTCCTGTATCATTCCAATTTGGTACAACTCAAGGCACAATCATGATGGAGCTTGAATAACTCCGAAAGGAACAGTTTAGAAAATGATGAGCACCGTTTTAATCCCCAATACAGGAGCTACAATAGGTACAAACATCCATATAGACCTCTCTCAAGGATTCCAAACTAAAACTAAAATATCTTCTACTTCTGTGGTATTAATTATTAATTCAACTTATTTAGCTTCTTTCATCTAGTATACAATTTACAGACTCACTCATCCTTATTTCTCAACCCTTATCTTGACCATTAACAATGAATCCACAGCCCCGCACACTACTCCCCCAGTAACCGCTTCGTTTTGGTCTCTCAATCTAGGCTTCCAACCATTGATACTCAGTCATTGACTCACCTACTTTGAGCGCTTACAAAACTCAATTTTACTTTGAACTGATCATAAATCTCATTACATTTCTCCAAATCATTATCTAGACTTCAAGTAGTCGACCCATAGCACACATACACTACCCTACATTAGGAACATGTTATCATATGGAACTTGCATGATTTCTATCTCTCTATCCGATAGAGGACTACTACGCTAATGCATTCAATTGATCCCCTTAGAAAACATGACTTCGGGAGCTTCTGATTTGGTGAATTAATTCTAGAGTGGGTCAACCGTTCTAAGCTTTTGGTTGACCCCTTTTTAATTTTTTCTCCTTATTTTTTATACAAGCCGTTCAATCCTATTTTTTTTACTAGACTGTTGGTCATTTACTTCAAATGTATATTTTGAATCCTTAACTTTCAGGTTCCCGCATCACATCATAATTTTTCCTTCCACTAAATCTCAATTGAAATTCCCTATGAGATCTAATGGAAATCCCTTAGGCGATCTTAAAGTAAATAGACCCATCCTTCCTTGTTTATTGTACTGTGCTTAAATTGTAAGATCCCTAATGAAAGTGAGGTAAGGTTCTTACCTATAGATGGAGGTGACCTAAATTTTACTGGTTTGTTTCCAAATCATGAAAAGACCATCTTGTCCCGACTCCTAATTTTATTTATTTTGTTATTCCTGGTTCAAATTTTCTATATTTTTTAATAGAGATGGGAAGAAAACGCATTGGCAAAGTAAACAGGCTAGTCATATGCAAAAATTTTATAAGTGAATGAATAAATAAAAATTGAGGGTCATTGAGCAATGCACCTATAATTAATGGCTTAGAGTCCGATCCACACATAAGTATAAAGATTTAATTAATGTAAGTACGCATAAACCTTAAGAGTCCACTCACTCACCAATCTGGTTTTTGGTATTTAAATGGTTATGGACACACACACTTCGCCTCTTTGTTTGTGGACTTGAGCCAGAGTGCTCTACAAAAATACAACTCCTCCTCCACCACAAACAAACAAGAATTAAAAGTCCTGAATGTAAATGAAATGAAAGCCCCTATCCTATCCAGCTCCCGCCTGAAAAATATTGCAACTGGGGTTTCTCAGATCTGAACCGTAACGAGAATGAACCAACTCCATGAACCGCACCCACTCAAACTCAACTCAACAATCATAAGAACCCAAAGCTGGACATATATTATGAGGCATATATGATTGCACAATTATCAAAATGGACCACAGGGGGGCTTCAATTCTAGCGAAAGTTTGCACAAAATCATCGTCTTAATAATAATACGACCTTTATATATATATATATATATATATATATATATATGAATATAGAAAACCGCTGTACATTTGACTTACCTCATCAGCACTCTGAATAAAGAATACGCAGCTTGGGAATTATTCTTGAATCATCGAAGGATCAGAAGATTCTTCTGATCCTAATTAAAGGGCTTGCAACCAACTGCAACCTTGTCACAAGTTAATGGGTGCGTGATCTTCATCGCAACAGCAGAGGATGTACTTGGTCTAGCACCAATGCATGAAGAAAAGCGATTTTCAATGCATGGAAATAATACAGTAAGTCCAATCTATGGGCGAATAACTGTCGAGCTTGCCAATAATACAAAGTAGATAGGTTAGATGACATCATCTTTCACATAAAGGTGCTGCAAGAAATGGTACAAGTTTCTCTCCTACTAGGCAAAATCTTCCATCTATTGCATGGTCCTTAATAAAATAGAACCAAAACCGTAGAAAGGGCATAGCCTGGAGCATTTGCAGCTAAATAATTCTCAAAGAATACAGCCACTATTCTTTAACAGTCTCAGAGCAGACGCAATTTCCCAGTGATCGTATCGACCAACGATTTTGGACCTACAGGGAAAATTTTGAGCTCATACTTTGTGATTAAAATCTCAAAATATATATATAACCCTAAAGGCACATCCAATGCATAAAGTGCTTCCCAGCTACTGTGGGGGTAAGGGAAGGACACACATGTACACGGTTTTACCCTTACGAATTTTTTGCAAAGAGACTGTCTCCCTTCAAACCATGAACCACAACTCACCAAAGGGCCAATTCAACAATTACACCAAGACTTACCCTCAACCAGGTATAAAACTCTCAGTGTCGATTCCTTAAGGTGTGAGAAACATGATTAGTGTCTCAGCACGCAACCTTAATATACATCTATTCCTCATTTTGGTCACGAATAGACTTTTGTTCTCCCCATGAATCAGATGATACCATATTATTTTCCACGTTTGTGTCAAGGCTATTTACTTTGTATATTGGAACCATAGGAATTCCTTTTAATCAAGAAGTAGCTGCCTTGGATATATTATCTAAATTATTAAATCTTTCCATAAACCTTTCTAGATCCAAATTCAAATGATTCATTCAATTGGTATGAATTTTTGACAAATGCAAGTTTTTCTGTGAGTACATGTACATATGATCAATGGAAGACACAAGCTGAAAACATGTCCATGAATATTCATGCAACCAAAGACAGAAGCACATACTAAAATTGCATACCAGGACCAATTGCTAGAACAGTCTTTGAACCAGCTTCAACCTGAGCATGAAAGATCACAAACAAAATCATTCATCAGGTTAAAATAGGTTTGAACATAAATAACTTAGGGGTCAAGAACAAAGAAGTCCACCACAAACTTCTCCATAGCAATTCTACCATTTAGCATGCAACTGGAGAGGCTAATATCTATTTCTTCCTCTCTTTTCTGCTTCTTCCCTCAACTTTTGGAAATATATAGCCAAAATTATCAAGTTATCAGAAAAAGATAAATGTAAGTTGAGCTAGACACTGCCTTAACATGTTCGTAATATAAAGCAATTCAAAGTGAGAACAACAGAGTTCTGTTACATTTCCCTCACCTAATCATTTCTGCGAGAAACTATGATGGGGATCAGCTAGCATCAAGAGTTCAAGAGTCAAAGTCCACCGACTCGTTACATGATATGGGAGGTCCAATGACAAGAGCTAGAGCTAAGCGGATGAGAGAAGCCTTGCAAGGATTAGTGATGGAGCTACAAGAGAGGGAACCGAGCTTTACTAAGGAATCCAAGGGATCATACACGGCCTCCACACACGGGCGTGTATCACGACCGTGTATCCTTACACGGCCCAACAGCACGGCCAGCGGCACAACCGTGTGTCTCAGCAAAATTCTCACAGAAGAGTACACGGCCAAAAGGCACGGTCGTGTATGAAACCGTGTATCGTGCTTGTCACATACACAGTGTTATACACGGCTCGGAGACACGGGTCGTGTATGCGACCGTGTATCTTGTTTGTCGCCTGCCCAGTGTCATACACGGCTCGGAGACACGGCCGTGTATTACACCGTGTACTACGCGTATCTTTTTATTTTCGTTCCGCGTATTTTCCTTTCAAGACTTTGTACGAGGAAGTATAAATACCCTTTTGTAAAAAACGTTAGGGTGACGAATTTTTACAGATTGGAATACATATTTTGAGGGTTTTCTCTCTCTTTTGTTCTTTGCAAAAGAACTCTTTTGATTTCTTCAATTTAAACGCTTGGGGAAATCATCTTGATAACTTAGGTTTCAATCAACAGGTGTGGTTGGGGTCTAGTTCCGTTCATCACTTGTTCAAGACGATTCTTGGGGATCCGATTTCAAATCACGATCGTCGGGTTCTAGGTTTAATATACCTAGGGTTCGCATCATTTGGTATCAGAGCTTCGGCTTCTTGAATTCAAGTAATTCTATCCTTTTCTATTAATTATCGTTGTCTTCTTTATATAAAAAAAAAAAAAAAAAAAAAAATTGTCTTATTTGTCGTAGGAATTCAAGGTGTTCGAATAGTTACCTGTTCTTCGTTCATCTGGAAATTGGTATAAAAAAAAAAAAAAAAAAGAAGAGAAATTCGTATTGGAAAAAAAAAAAAAAAAAAAAAGGAAGAACATTTTTCAGTAATCCAGTATCTATAGTTCTCGTTCATTCGATTGTGTCATTGTGTCCCTATTGGAGTCCTTGTCCGTGTTTTCCTAATTGACTGTTGAATTGAAACCCGTTTGTTTAAGAAAGTTGAGTTGCCCTAGTGGTTTATATTAAAGAAAATTTTGATTGAGTTCTGATCAAAGAGCCTATAAGAACGAGTTGAGAGGATCATTTATTTATTGAACGAAACACGAGTGAATCCACATCTGTGAGTGTAAACAGGTGAGGGAGTGAATTGTGAGGTTTATATTTTCTTTGTGTGTTATTTCTAACCTTTTTGTGCAGCACAATGTCTGGTCAAAGCCCTACTAGTGGAGAGAAGGGAGGCGTAGATAGTAAATTGATGTTGGAGGCATTATTCGGTGAGATGAGGAAAATGCTGAGTGCTGAAATGGAGCAAGTCCATGAGAGGTTGGATAAGATGGAGCAGAGTAGGGAACCGTCAGGTAGTAATGTTGTAGGGAGAAGAACCCATAGGCATTCAAGGGGAGGAGTGAGTATAGAAGAGAAGGAGGATACTGATTCAGGGGAATATGGTTTCATGAGGGAGAGAAGAGATACCCAACGGCGGGATGGAAATTTAGGTAGTATTAAGATGAGGATACCTTCTTTTCAAGGGAAGAACGATCCAGAGCTGTATTTGGAGTGGGAGAGAAAAGTGGACCATGTATTTGATTGCCATAATTACAGTGAGGAGAAGAAAATAAAGTTAGCTGCAGTTGAATTTTCTGATTATGCCAGTGTATGGTGGGATCAGCTGGTGCGTAATAGAAGGAGGTATGGTGAGAGGCCTGTTAGCACTTGGAATGAGATGAAAACAATTATGCAGAAGAGATTTATCCCTAGTCACTATTATAGGGACTTGCATAGGAAATTACAGGGGTTGACACAAGGGTCCAGGAGTGTGGAGGATTATTATAAGGAGATGGAGATAGCTATGATTAGAGCTAACGTGGATGAGGAAGATGAGGCTACAATGGCTAGATTCATCAATGGGTTGAATCGGAAGATCGCTGATGTGGTAGATTTACAACAATATGTGGATATTGAGGAATTGTTGCATAAGGCGATCAAGGTAGAGAAGCAGTTTAAGTATAAAGGGAATTCTAAATCTTGGGCGACTTCTAACTCTTCATAGAAGTCAAACTGGAAGAAGAATACTGCAGAATCAAAACCAAAAGAGGATGTGAAGGCCAAGAGTCCAGTTACTGCCTCTAAAGGTAAATCTGACACTAAACCATTCACTAGAACCCGTGATGTTAAATGTTTCAGGTGTCAGGGGTTTGGACATATTGCATCTCAATGTCCAAATCAAAGGGCCATGATCTTTCGGGATAATGGAGATGTGGAGAGTATCAGTTCCAGTGATTATGACATGCCACCATTGGAGGATGGTAGTGATGTGGACGTTGAAGGACCCGTGAGTGGGGAATTACTAGTTACTAGACGAGTCCTTAGTACTCAGCCTAAGGATGATGGCGAAGGGGTTCAACGTGAGCATATTTTTCACACCCGGTGTCATGTGCAGAAGAAGGTATGCAGCTTGATCATTGATAGTGGTAGCTGTACTAATGTTGCTAGTACCTTATTGGTTGATAAATTGAGGTTGAAGACTTTAAAGCATCAGAAACCATACCGGTTACAGTGGTTGAACGAGTGTGGGGAAGTGAAGGTGACAAGGCAGGTTCTTGTTTCATTCTCTATTGGGAGCTATCATGATGAGGTGATGTGTGATGTCGTTCCCATGCAGGCTAGTCACATATTGTTGGGGCGACCATGGCAGTTCGATAGGAGAGTAATGTATGATGGGTACAAGAACCATTACTCTTTTGTCTTAAACAAGAGGAATGTGGTTCTAACTCCCCAGAAACCATGGGAGGCTTGTGAGGATCAGGTGAGGCTAGCAAAAGAGTTCAGAGAGAAACACTTGAGTGGACCAGAAAAGAGTGAAAAGGAACGAAAGAGTGAGAGGCATACACTTGTGAGCCAAGAGAGTGAAGAGCTTAACACACTGAGTGGAGAGGGAATGGCAGGAGAGAGTGTAGTTGCAAGAAAAAGTGAGGTTAAGAGTGCAATAGTGACCAGGAAACAACTACTTGTACTTATGTACAAGGATTTGTATTTTACTACTACTAACCTTAACTCTTCGTTGCCAAGTGTAGTTGTTTCTCTTTTGCAGGAATACGAGGACTTGTTTCCTGAGGAAGTACCAAGGGGACTGCCTCCACTAAGAGGCATTGAGCACCAGATTGATTTTATCCCAGGTGTTTCCATTCCTAATCGGCCAGCTTATCGGGCCAAGCCCGAGGAAACTAAGGAGATTCAAAGGCAGGTTGATGATCTTGTCGAGAAGGGGTTTGTGAGAGAAAGCCTCAGTCCATGCTCAGTTCCTGTCATCTTGGTTCCCAAGAAGGATGGAACATGGCGGATGTGTGTTGACTATCGAGCAATCAACAAGATCACAGTTAAGTATAGACATCCTATCCCTAGACTTGATGATATGCTTGATGAGTTGCATGGTGCCTGTTTGTTTTCCAAAATTGATTTAAAAAATGGCTATTACCAAATTCGCATGAAAGAGGGAGATGAGTGGAAAACGGCTTTTAAAACTAAACATGGTTTATATGAGTGGATGGTAATGCCTTTTGGATTAACAAATGCACCTAGCACCTTTATGAGGTTGATGAATCATGTTCTTCGCGCTTTCATTGGAAAGTTTGTTGTTGTCTACTTTGACGATATCTTAGTTTATAGCACGACTTTAAATGAACACTTTTATTGGCCAAAAATGAAGCATGATGTGCAAACTGTGTGACTAGTGCATTACATGTAGACAAGCTAAATCCAAAGTAATGCCCCATGGAGAATACACTCCATTACCCGTGCCTAATCAACCCTGGACTGACATTTCGATGGATTTTGTGTTAGGGTTACCACGGTCTCAAAATGGAAAGGATAGCATATTTGTTGTTGTTGATAGGTTTAGTAAGATGGCTCACTTCATTGCCTGTTCTAAAACTAATGATGCACAACATATTGCTGATTTGTTCTTCAGAGAGATTGTGCGATTGCATGGCTCGCCTAATTCTATTGTAAGTGATAGGGATGTAAAATTTTTGAGTCATTTTTGGCGTACCTTGTGGAATAGGCTAGGCACTAAGTTGTTGTTCTCTACTGTTGCACATCCTCAAACAGATGGTCAGACCGAAGTAGTCAATAGGACTCTTTCAACCCTGTTGCGTGCTGTGATTCATAAAAATTTGAAACAATGGGAAAACTGTCTACCACATGTATAATTTGCATATAATAGGACTGTGCATTCCACTACATCCTATTCTCCATTTGAGATTGTGTATGGTTTTAATCCTTTGACTCCACTGGATATTTTGCCTTTGCCTGTTAATGAATTTGTTGATCTTGATGGAAAGAAAAAGGCAGAATTTGTGCGGGAATTGCATGCTCAGGTTCGGGCTAACATTGAGAAGAAAAATGAGCATTACGCTCGCCAGGCCAATAAGGGTCGTGTGAAGATTGTTTTTCATCCAGGAGATTGGGTGTGGGTGCATCTGAGAAAGGAGCGATTTGCCGAACAGCGAAAGTCTAAGTTGCACCCTAGGGGAGATGGACCATTCCAAGTATTGGAGTGCATCAATGATAACGCCTACAAGATTGACTTACCAAGTCACTATGGTAACGTAAGCGCAACTTTTAATGTTTCTGATCTTACTCTATATGATGCAGGTGATTCGAGGACGAATCTTCTCGAGGAAGGAGGGAATGATGGGGATCAGCTAGCATCAAGAGTTCAAGAGTCAAAGTCCACCGACTCGTTACATGGTATGGGAGGTCCAATGACAAGAGCTAGAGCTAAGCGGATGAGAGAAGCCTTGCAAGGATTAGTGATGGAGCTGCAAGAGAGGGAACCGAGCTTTACTAAGGAATCCAAGGGATCATACACGGCCTCCACACACGGGCGTGTATCACGACCGTGTATCCTTACACGGCCCAACAGCACGGCCAGCGGCACAACCGTGTGTCTCAGCAAAATTCTCACAGAAGAGTACACGGCCAAAAGGCACGGTCGTGTATGAAACCGTGTATCGTGCTTGTCACATACACAGTGTTATACACGGCTCGGAGACACGGGTCGTGTATGCGACCGTGTATCTTGTTTGTCGCCTGCCCAGTGTCATACACGGCTCGGAGACACGGCCGTGTATTACACCGTGTACTACGCGTATCTTTTTATTTTCGTTCCGCGTATTTTCCTTTCAAGACTTTGTACGAGGAAGTATAAATACCCTTTTGTAAAAAACGTTAGGGTGACGAATTTTTACAGATTGGAATACATATTTTGAGGGTTTTCTCTCTCTTTTGTTCTTTGCAAAAGAACTCTTTTGATTTCTTCAATTTAAACGCTTGGGGAAATCATCTTGATAACTTAGGTTTCAATCAACAGGTGTGGTTGGGGTCTAGTTCCGTTCATCACTTGTTCAAGACGATTCTTGGGGATCCGATTTCAAATCACGATCGTTGGGTTCTAGGTTTAATATACCTAGGGTTCGCATCAAACTATTTCCATAATGTTTTACCAAACCACTGCCAAGCCATGATCATTTGATAAAATTATTGCTAACAACAAATTTTGAAAACTTAAAAGGGTACCTTACTTCAAGTCAATTATAAACTCATAGAATTTTTTTTTTTGGATAGGTTAAATTTTATTAATATCCAAAAGTGTAAAACCGTAAGACGGGTAGATTTACATCATAGTCTCAAGGACAAAGTAAACAATAAAAAGATAAAGAGGCTTCTTAAGAGTGTTACAAAATAGAGGAATAAGCTCTAATTTGGTTTACAACAGAACCCCAACTGGGGATATGGTTCCCTAAGCGTACGTTGTTACGCGCTATCCAAATATAATAAACCATCACTGCTAGTGCAGCACATCTTCTATTGAAGTCAGGAGAGTTGGAGTCAATTGAGGCCAGCAATAGAAATGTAGCCCCTTGCCAGCTTTTGAAGTGTGTCGGGCAATGAAGGTAGTCACAAACCGCAGACCAAATCAAGCGAGAATAGCTGCAATTGAAGAAGAGGTGGGGGTGGTCTTCCTGACTCTATTGGCACAAGAAGCACATAGTAGAAGAAGTCACGCCCCATGCTTCCAACTTGTCCAATGTGGTTAGCTTATGTAGCCAGGCTAACCATAAGATAAACGAATGCCTAGGGATTGAGTATTTATTCCAAATCACCTTAGCCCAAGGGACCACCCGGGTTGGAGGGGTGAAGAATTCATACCCGCTCTTAGTTATATATTCACCCGTGGCGGAATGGATCCATCTGAGGCGATCGTTGACTGATGCATCAGGATGGAGCGAGGTGGGGATCTGAATATTCATATTTAGCACACCCTCAAGGATGCACCATTCGTTGCCTTCCATGAGAGAACAAAGTTTGGTGGTAGAAGGGAGTCCAGTGCTACCCATCTCCTAGGCACCGAATAACAAGTCCAAGGGGCCTATTGGAAGCCAATAGTCTGACCAAAGGAAGATGATAAGACCATTATTAGGGTCTCATTGAAAGCAGGGGCAGACTAAGCATCTAAGTTTTAGCAGTTTCTTCCATGTCCAGGAGCATGATGCAGGTGCTTTCTTTGCCCAGAAACTTCGACCTTTCAAGAAAGTGGAGTGGACCCATTCGGGCCAAAGGGTTTTTGGTCCGTCCTTGCATAGATACCAAATGTGTTTTATCTGGATGGCCTTGTTCCATTGGTGCAGGTCTAGGATACCTAGACCCCCACACTTAAGTGGTTTGCAAACTTCATTCCATCTGACCTTAGCCTTAGTGTAGGTACAAGGGTTTCCGCTCCACAAAAAATTCCTGAGTAGGCTATCCATCTTCCTAATAACATATTTAGGAAGTAGGAATACATTGCTCCAATGGACTTGCAAGGAGACGAGGACGGACTTGATCAATTGCAATCTCCCTGCATAGGAGAGGTATCTAGACGTCCAGGATGTGACCCGAGAGAACATTCTCTCTAGCAAGGCAGCATAATCTTCTTTTCGCAGCTTAGAAGAAGAGAGGGGAACCCCAAGGTAACGCACTGGCAATGTTCCTTCCTGGAACCGGGTCAAAGATAGAATGGCCTCCTTCTCGACCGGGGGAACATGAGAGAAGAAGATATTGCTCTTGTTATTATTGACTTCCAAGCCTGACATAGAGTGAAACCGCTGGAGTGTTAGCTTAATCAATGAAAGTAATTGGAGGTTACCTTTAGAAAAATTGAGAAGATCATCTGCAAAGCATAGGTGAGTTAATTTCTCATTCTTGCATCTCTAATAGAGGGTGAATTGGGGGTGCTCAATCAATCGTCTCAGTTAGGTAGATAGGATCTCCATTCCCAACACAAAGAGGTAAGGAGATATCGGATCACCTTGTCTAAGCCCCCTCCTACTAGAAAAGTAGCCCGCAAGTTCCCCGTTGATGTTGATGGAAAACTTTGGAGTGGAGATGCACTGATGAATAAGGGAGCATATGTGGGGAGGAAAGTTCATAGCTTGAAGAGTAGCTATTAACATATATGTAATATTATTGTGCTAGCTAGGAGATTTTATTACAGAATTAAATATTAGATAGGAGATTTTATTTTCTTTCCTAATATAGCATTCTTGTAAGTGTCTATATACACTATGTCTATGTAAAAAGATCAAGAAGAGGAATAAAAAACTAATCTCTTTCCTCCTAAATTCTTCATGGTATCAGAGCCTAAAACCACTTTTTAGGTAAAAAAAAATTTCTCTTCTTTTTTTTGGCGCGGTTTATTTTTGAAACCCTAGAACGCTGTACAAGAGGTTTTTTCTTCGAAGGTAGTCGACACCACCCATCCCAAGAGGAGCGCCACCCGACCCTTTCTTCTCCAACCACCGGAAACCGCATGTGTGACTCACACACGCCACCTGAAGCTTCGCCGGTCGTCGGCGCGTGAGGCGCGTGGGAACTGTTCCGACCACCGTTTTTCGTGGGCTTTCCGCTGTCTTGCTCGCCCTTCTTTTCCGACGCCCTCCAACTGTTTTCCAGGTGATTTCATTTCTTTTTAGGTTGCACTCATTACTTCCCTGTGTGTATTCATACAAGTTTGACAGTTTGTGTACGGGTACGGGTTTGAAAGTTTACGAACTATTCAGTTTGCTCTTCCTTCGAGGCTATTTAAGTCTGTTGTCTTAATTGCTTGGGTTAACTGTTTGCATTATGGAAACTTAAGAGAATTGCTGGAATTAGTACTGATAATGCGTCACTGCAAATCAGCCATGTCAAGCTTGATGGGAACAATTACCTTGCTTGGTCACGGTCTTGTTTATTGTTTATCAAAGCTAGGGGAATGCAGGATTATATTACCGGTGTTAAAGTCAAACTAGTAGCAACCGATCCATTATTCCATCAATGGGATTCTGAAAATTTCTTGGTAATGGCCTGGCTTATCAATTCCATGCAGCCCCATATTTCAATAACATACTTATTGCTTGACACAGCAGCAAAGATATGGAATGCTGTAACCCTCACCTATTCACGGGTGGGAAATGATGCTCAGATTTATGAGATTCGGAACAAGGTCCATGGGTTGAAGCAAGGAGAAATGAAAATTTCCCATTATTTTTCTGAGTTGAATGGTTTGTGGCAAGAACTTGACTATTATCAAGATTTTCCGACAGATTGTACCGGAGATGCAGTAAAGTTCCAGAAATTACTTGCAAAAGAAAGGGTGTATGATTTTTTGGCTGGGTTAAACAATGAATTTGATCAAATCAGAGTTCATGTTCTCGATAAGACACCTTTTCCTTCTCTTGAGAAGGCATATTCCAATGTTCAACAGGAAGAAAGTAGGCGCAGTGCCATGCTCTATATCCCGCAGGTTGAAAAGTCTGGTTTGGTAGCTGCTAGTGATTCATCTGAGCAGCTGAAAGCACATAGTTCTCATAAAGATCATTTACGATGTGATTATTGTGGGAAACCACAACATACTAAAGAGACTTGCTGGAAGCTACATGGATGTCCGATAAGAGGTCGTGGAGGTAAACAGGTTAACTCTACTCGGGCCAATTTATCTGAAGCTATGGAGTCTACTCCTGAGATGACTCACTCTAGTTTTTTCTCTCCTGATGAGATTCAGCATCTCAAGCGTCTTTTGTCTCATCAAGAATCTTCTTCCAGTAGCAAATCCAATTTTGTGTAGTCAGGTAATGCTTTTTCTGCTACCCTTGATACTAATTATTGGATTATTGATTCTGGTGCGAATAGACACATGACGGGCTCCTCAAAAAATCTTGTTGAATACTCACCGTGTTTAAAAAGAGATATGTCCAAATTGCCGATGGTTCTTTCACCCTAATATCTGGAACAGGTTCTGTTTTTTGTACTCCTCATATCGAACTATCCTCTGTGCTTCATGTCCCTCAATTTCCTGTCAATCTCTTATCTGTCAGTGCACTTACAAAAAATCTCAACTGTAAAATTGAGTTTTTCCCTGATCATTGTGTCTTTCAGGATCTTCAAACAGGGAAGAGGATTGGCAGTGGTAGATTGCACGATGGCTTATATCTGTTGGATGGGAGTCAAGGTTCTAGTCTTCAGCAGGCCTTTTTTGGGGGAAATAAGGATGTTAATCAGGAAATATTGCAGTGGCACAGGCGTTTGGGCCATCCCTCTTTTTTAGTGTTACGCAAATTATTTCCTAGTTTGTTTTCAAAGACTCAGTCTGATTCTTTATTTTGTGATGCTTGCGAATATGCAAAACATTCTCAAAACTCTTATCCTTTGAGTAATAATAAAAGCAAGTCCCCTTTTATGACTATTCACTTTGATGTTTGGGGCCCTACTCAGACTACTTCTTTGTCTGGTAGTCGATGGTTTGTCACTTTTATTGATTGCTGCACCAGGATGACTTGGGTATATCTACTTAAGGCTAAAAGTGATGTGTTTTCCTGTTTTCAGTCTTTTCATAAGATGGTTTGCACTCAATTTGATGCTAAAATAAAGATTCTTAGGACTGATAATGGCACTGAATACATCAATAGCAGATTTGGTTCTTATTTGGAGTCGCATGGGATAATTCATCAGACTAGTTGTCCATATACAAGTGCACAGAATGGGGTAGCTGAAAGGAAGAATAGGCATCTTTTGGAAGTTGCTAGGTCACTTATGTTTACCATGAATCTTCCTAAGCCTTACTGGGGGGATGCAATTCTAATTGCTGCATATCTTATCAACCGAATGCCTCTTAGGGCTTTTGACTATCGAAGTCCTTTAGAAACCTTAAAAGGACAAAATACGTACACTGTTCCTCCAAAGGTATTTGGATGCGTTTGTTTTGTTCATATTAAGGATGCTGGAAAACTAGATCCACGAGCCCTTAGGTGTGTGTTTATTGGGTATTCGCCAACACAAAAGGGTTACAGATGCTATCACCCTCAATCTCGGAAGTATTTTGTAAGCATGGATGTTACTTTCAGAGAGACTGAACTGAACCTTACTTCAGTCCAACCCAGTCATCTCTTCAGGGGGAGAATAATGCAAAGGAAGAGATGATACCTAGTTCTGTGACTCTTACTGATCTTAACCCAAGAGAAAATGATGGTCAGAAGGAGACTATTATCCAGGGGGAGAAAATTGGGTGTTTAGACAAACCTAATTTGAAGAGGTACTCGAGGAGAGACAAAGACAAGACAGAAGAAGCCATTGTGCAACCTACTCTCTGCTGCCAAGAATCCTCCTCTTCTGGTGAGTTACCTTTTGATGATTTAGATAAACCTATTTCTCAAAGGAAAGGTGTCAAGGCCTGTACTAAACATTCCATTTCTAATTTTGTTTCCTATGATTCTTTGTCTCCCTCCTATAGAGCTTTTTCCTTGTCCATTTCGTCTGTGTCTATTCCACAGGATTGGAAGGAAGCACTCAACGATCCAAAATGGAAGAGAGCAATGATTGAAGAAATGAAAGCCTTGACTAAGAATGAGACTTGGGAGCTTGTCGCCTCTCCACCTGGAAAGAAACTGGTAGGCTATAAATGGGTGTTCACCATAAAACACAGAGCTGATGGATCAGTTGACAGGTTCAAAGCAAGATTAGTAGCTAAAGGATTCACTCAAACCTATGGAGTGGACTACCAAGAGACTTTTGCTCCAGTAGCTAAAATGAACACGATCAGAATCCTGTTATCATGTGCAGCCAACCTTGACTAGGATTTACAGCAATTTGATGTTAAAAATGCCTTTCTACATGGAGATTTAGAAGAAGAAGTGTTTATGGAGATCCCTCCTGGATTTGATAATGAAACTACACATGGGAAAGTATGCAGACTGAAAAAGGCCTTGTATGGATTAAAGCAATCTCCCAGAGCATGGTTCGATAGGTTCAGCAAAGCCATGATCTCCTTTGGCTATCAACAGAGCAATGCGGATCATACACTATTTATTAAACATAATGAGGGTAAAGTTACTATTCTCATAGTTTATGTTGATGATATAGTGATGACAGGAGATGATAAAGAGGAGATGGCTCGATTGAAGAAACTTTTGGCTCAGGAATTTGAAATCAAGGATCTAGGGAAACTGCAATATTTCCTAGGAATTGAAGTTGCTAGATCAAAGAAAGGTATCTTCATTTCTCAGAGAAAATATATTCTGGATCTCTTGGAAGAAACTGGTATGATGAGGTGTAAACCAGCAGAATCTCCCATTGAAAACAACCACAAGCTGCAGGCTAGAGTTGGTGATTCAGTTGATTTAGGGAGATACCAGAGATTAGTAGGAAGACTGATATATCTCTCCCACACTAGACCGGACATTGCATATGTAGTCAGTCTAGTGAGTCAGTTTATGCATGATCCATGAGAATCACACATGCAAGCAATATATCACATCTTGAGATATCTGAAGTCTGCTCCTGGAAAAGGACTGCTGTTCGCCAAGCATGGTCACCTTTAGATGGAATGCTTTATAGATGCAGATTGGGCTGGATCTCTAAGTGATAGAAGGTCCACCACTGGTTATTGCACACTTGTAGGAGGGAACCTTGTAACATGGAGGAGCAAGAAACAAAGTGTAGTTGCTCGATCAAGTGCTGAAGCAGAATACAGAGCTATGGCTCAAGGGGTTTGTGAGCTTCTGTGGTTACAGAAGATATTGGAAGAATTAAATCTGTCAGATAAAGAAGCACCATCCTTGTATTGTGACAATAAAGCTGCTATCAGTATAGCACAAAATCCAGTTCAACATGATCGAACCAAGCATATAGAGATTGATCAACACTTCATCAAAGAGAAATTGACTGAGGGCATCTTGAGCTTACATCATGTGACATCTGATAAACAACTGGCTGATGAATTTACTAAAGGGTTGTGTCACAGGACCTATCATACCTTAGTTTGCAAGTTGGGCATGTGTGATATCTATGCTCCAACTTGAGGGGGAGTGTTAACATATATGTAATATTATTGTGCTAGCTAGGAGATTTTATTACAGAATTAAATATTAGATTACAGAATTAAATATTAGATAGGAGATTTTATTTTCTTTCCTAATATAGCATTCTTGTAAGTGTATATATACACTATGTCTATGTAAAAAGATCAAGAAGAAGAGGAATAAAAAACTAATCTCTTTCCTCCTAAATTCTTCAGTAGCCATCAAAAAGTCCCATCTAATCGTGTCAAAGGCCTTTTGGAGGTCCACCTTAAGGGTGCACCGAGGTGAATTTGATTGTGTACGATAGCCTACCATCAATTCTTGAGCAAGGAAGATATTGTCAGTGATTCTTTTTTCAGGTATGAAAGCGGCTTGCTCTCTGCCAACTAGGGATGGGAGGACCCTTGTGATACGCTCTGCAATGACTTTAGAGATGACCTTGTAAATAACGTTGCAGCAGGCAATAGGGCGAAATTCCCCTAGTCTTGATGGGTTGGCAATCTTAGGAACCAAGGAGATGATGGAAGAGTTAATTTCTTTGAGTAGGTGTCCAGATGCCAAGAATTCTTTTGATGCTTCCAAAAGGTCCTTACCAATAATCCCTCACGTGTCTTTGAAGAACTTGGCAGTGTAACCATCGGGCCCTGGGGCTTTGTCATTGGCTTGAGAGAAGAACCCCCATTTAATCTCATCATCAGTAAAAGGAAGAGCTAGTTCAGTTTGTTGCTGATTACTCAGCCTCCATGTGACCATGTTACTAACATATTCCAGTATAGGATCAGAAGGAGGACAATCATAAAGTTTCTGAAAGTGTTCCACAGCAAGTGCCTTTACCTCCACATCCCCAAAAACCTCCCTCCCATCATCTCTAAGTAGATGATGTATGTAGCTATGGTTATGTAAGTTCCTCATGGTTTTGTGGAAGAATGAAGTATTCCTATCCCCCAATTTCAACCAATGTGCCCTAGATTTCTGCTTGTAAAAACTTTCCTCAACTCCTCATAGCAGATAATAGGCTTTATATGCTTCTTTTTCCTCTTCCATAAATGACGTATTTCCATCCCCATAGACAGCAGCTTGTAGAGATTGTAGTCTAGTTTTCGCCGTCTCAACCTTGTCAGGGAGGTGGGAAAATTCATTCTTGTTTAACTGTCTGAGTTCTTGCTTGAGTAGTCTAAGCTTCCGAACGACTTGAAACATTTTGGACCCAGCAATATCCATTCTCCATGTATTACTCACAATGTCTTTGAAGTTCTTGTGACCAGCCCAAAAGTTGAAGAACTTGAAAGGAGACTTCTTAGTTGCTAAGGTAGCATCAATACAAGTGATGGCAAGTAAGTGGTCCGAAAGGGTTGGGGAAGCAAACTGGGCATGAGTTCTTGGCAGCAACTGAATCCATTGTTGATTTACCATGATTCTATCCAACTTGTGTAGTATGGGGTTGTTCTCTTGTCGATTAGACCAAGTGAAGAAGTCCCCCACATAATTCAAGTCCTCCAACTCCGCATGTGAAATACAACTTTGCAGTTCAACCATTTCCTCAGTAAGGTGCATTCTCCCACCCAATTTCTCTACAGGGGATTTAGTAGTGTTAAAATCTCCAAGAACTATCCATGGGAGGGGGTGAGTGGATGGTGCTGTATTCACAATATTGCACCAAAGGGATCTTCGTTCCCTCCCATTATAGGAAGCATAGATGAAAGTAGCAAAAAAGGTGGAGCTAGATCTCGTGTTAACGAGTTTGCAATGCATGAATTGGGGATGCTCTGATTCTATGCTAACAACCCATTCTCTAGGCTTCCAAGCTAGCCACATACGCTTTCTAGCCATCACATTAATTCTAACTTGCCAAGTTACTCCCAATGCATTCTTGATTGATGATTCGTTCCTTGGATTGACCTTGGTCTTACGCTAGCCAATGCAACTTATCTTGCGATCATTGCAAATCCTTCTAACTTCAGTAACCTTAATAGGATCATTTAGGCCCCTAACATTCCAAGCGGCAATATGCATTGGGAGATGTAGGTAGACGGCTAGGTGAAGGATCTTCTCCTCTTCCGCGCCTTCTTCTTGTGCCTACTAGAAGACGTAGAGCCCTTCGGAAATTTCAAATTGCTGCCCTGACCCTAGTGTAAATGGGGGATTATCTTGCAAAGTGGAGTGTTTTCAAAATCGTCCACTCCAAGATCATCCTCGGGTGGGACTAGAACATCGTTGTGAAGGAAAGTAGGGTGCTCAGGCTGCTGGACAGGAATATCCCTAGTGTTTGGAACATGTGCTACGTCAGCTTCTAGGTCAGACCCTTCAATGATCGTCACCTCTTGTTGCTGCCCATCAGCACCTATTCCAAGATCAATAGCATTTTTGTTGACACTTTCGCTGATATGGGTGTCAGTTGGTTTGGCCTTGGGGGCCAGGTGGGGGGGGGTTCATAGTTACATCAGGTTCACAGCTAGGGGCCTGGCCAATCTGCCCTCCCCCATTTGTTACGGTTACAGATATGTGGCTAGGTGTGTTGGTGCCATTTGCATGCGTCTTGGATCCAGCAGAGGATATGTGGCTAGGGGAAGTCCCCACTTTGTTAGGATGGCACAAGTGGCCTAATACTTTGCATTCCCCACATCTAGGGGGGAGGAGGCCTTGATATTGAACCATGACAGTGGATGTGGACCCATCAGAACTTACAACCTCAATGTGGGAAGCTAATTCATCTCTCGCATCCAACTCAATCAACACTCTAGCATGATTTGCCCTCTTCCTAGCAGCTGTGAATGCGTCGGCCTTGAGGGGGATTCCGATACCGCTTGCTATGTAGCTGATGCCATCTTCATTTAAGTATTCGCAAGAAACACGTTGGAGCAAAGTCCAAACGAGGACATTAGTTGGCTGAGACTTTTTAAGGGCCATGCCGCGCCTCCATGTTTGAAGGATAAGGTATCTTTGTGCAAAATACCAAGTCCTTTCGAGTAGGGGAGTGAGGTTTGATCCTTGGGGAAACTTGAAGTAGAAATACCCTTCTTTGCTTCCCAAGACTTCAAGGAGCCCATGTTCTTTCCAGAGGCGGAAAGCCAAGTCACGGACAAGCTGGAATGGCAGCCTACGTCCAAGGAAGAATCCAACAAGTGTGGAAGACCAATAATCAGCTTCGGCCTCTTCTACCGCAAGGGGTATCTTCACTCGTGGCACCCAACCCTTCATATCCGGTGGATGAAACTTAAGTTTGAAGTTGAGGTCATCTACATCAGTCGTGTTGCATGCATGGGCGTAGGATTTCCTTTCGGTTTGGCCACCGGAGGAAGAATTTGTTGGAGAAGATGGTGTTTTCTGGTGGTTTCCGATTCCATGATTACTTTCCAGCCAGTTGGGTGATTCCAAGGTGGATTTGCCAAAGGAGGAAAGGGCTTAGGAAGAGTGAAAAGGGGGTAGGGCACGAGGTCTGTCTTTGGGGCTGCCATGCAGCTGGTGACAGTGACCAAAAGGTATTTCAGCAGGGGCACAAGGATCAAGTTTTCCATTTTTGGTTGGGTCAACTTGAACTTTTCCCCTAGAGTGAAAAGTTACCTCTACTTTTTCCTTATTTGGCAGGCCGGTATTACGAGCATTTGGAGGCATGCCAAAGGGAGTTACAGCTAGTTTTCCGAAGTAAAGGGGAGGGAAATGTTCCTCTAGCAAACTCCGGCCACCCATGGGCGACACATGAGGTGGCTCATGAAGCTGGCTGCCGTCCAAATCCATCAACGTCAGCAGCGCACGGGTCAAGGAGGGGGGTGGAGGGAAGTGTGTGTGGTTTTTGGCCTAAAAGAAGTGGTCTTTTAGGTGAGGGTGCAGGAGAGTGTAAGAGAGAGGTGGGAGCATTTTCTCTCTCTAAAACCCATGATTTAAACTCATAGAAATTGAGAGAGACGAGAGAGAACCATAGAAACTTGATATTCATTTTACATGAATGAATTCCCCATTTTACAACATTAGTCTATTTATAGTTAGGCTAATGCATTAATTACCTAAATCACTCTTCAACAAGTAAATAACCAGGATAATGATCAACTAATATGTTTTTACCATTTCCACTTACTAATTATTACATTGACTGATATGCTTGACTGAGAACACAATAAGCTGCTTCCCCCTTAGTAACCTAGTCCTACCCTTAAGGTTCTAAATGATCAAAGCAATGATTCACTACTAAATAATCTTAATTAGCCAGACCAGATTTATTCTTATTAAAGCATAACCAAAATGCCATTTCCTTAGGCAGATAAGCCAACCTACAATCTATTTCTAGTTTGATTTTCGATCTCAATATTTTTAAGCAAAGGCAAAAGCAAGCGAACCGATAAATGATCTTCTAAGCCATTTAACTTATAACAACAAAGGAACTACCATAACATTTGTTAACTAGCTAGATTTTTATTTATTTTGTTTATTAGAAAGATTTTGTAATTAATAGGCTTTCCTATATTAGATATGTAACTTTCCTAAATTAAACATGTAATTTCTACATAAATATCTCTATATATGAGATGTAAATATCAATAAAGAAATAAGAATTTTATTCTTGAAAAATAACATGGTATCAGAGCCTTCTTACTGCCTTTAAGGTGATTTTTTTTCCTGCTGCAATGCTAAAGTTTCTTTTTTTTTAACTGTTCCCAAAGAGGTCGAATTTAATCCCTCGTTTTTTTCCATCACCATCGCTACAACAAGGACATACACCCTCCGATTGGTCATTCCCAAGAGTCCGACCGCCATTTGAAGTTACACGTGAGCTCATGTGCCGATTGAAGATTTCTAGGCATTCTTTACTCGTTAGTGCATGGAGGCGCGTGGGTCCCTCGCCGACCATCGTTTGTCGCTGTTCCTTGCTTAGAACCTTGTGCCATTGTCCTCCAACCACCATTCTCCGACCACGATCATTCGATTAGAGGTCAGATTTTTTTGCCATCCATTCTCCGTCGTTTGACCAAGCTCTATTTTTAGGTTACAAAGGATCTTGTTCCATCTATTATTCTTGTTTCTATGGAGGATACTAAGGCAATAGATAATGGTTCTCTCTCACAAATCAATGCCATGAAACTTGATGGGGTTGGTACGGATCTTGCTTGGTCACATGCTTGTTTGCTATTTATTTAATCTAGGAGGTTGCTAGGATATATTACTTGAGAAACAAAACCCCCTAAGGTTTTCTATGCTACCTATCATAGTTGTCAAAATCACGATTTTATCTTAAATTAAATGGTATAAAATCGATAGAATCGTATAAAATCGTATAGAAACGGTAGAATCAGTATCTTATAGAAACGTACATATAAACTCATAATTATATTAAAAGTCTATACCTAAATGATTTTTCTTCCATTTTAATTATGAAAAGCATCATAAAATTGCAAACTTGTAAAATCATACAATTGACTTGTGATTTTAACAACTATGTTACCTATGCTCAATGAGATTCTGAAAACTCACTTGTTATGACATAGCTTTGAATACTATGCATCCTCGAATTTCCAAACAGTATTTATTACTTGACACTGCTAAGAAAATTTGAAACTCAACTAAACACACCTATTCTCGCAAAGGAAATGATGCCCAGATTTTTGAAATCTGAAATAAAATCCATGGCACAAAACACGGTGAGTTGACAATCACTAAGTATTTTTCTTAATTAAGTGGGTTATGGCAAGAGATAGATTATTATCAAGATCTCCAAGCATATTATACGGAAGATGCTGTCCTATTTCAAAATTTGGTTGAAAAAAATAGATTTTCTAGTTGGTTTGAACCCAAAGCATGGTCAAATACGAATTCAAGTTCTTGGTAAAATTCCTTTTCCTTCTCTTGAGAATGCATACTCCCATGTTCAACAAGAAGAAAGTCGACGTCGTGTCATGCTTTATACAGCACCAGTCAAGAAGTCTGGGTTAACTGTTTCTCATGTACAACCAAAGGCAACCACTTTTGATAAATATCACTTATACTGTGACTATTATGGGAAGCCAAAGCATACAAAGGAGACTTGCTAGAAGTTACATGATCAACAAACTAGAAGTTGTGGGGGAAAACGAGTTCGTTCATCAAGGGCTCAAACAAATGTGGTGGAATCTATGGAAGCATCCAAGGAGACAGGCTCTGGAGAAACTCTATCTTCTGATGAAATTCAGCATCATTGTCACCTCTTGACCAAACTTGATTCTTCCACCAGTGCCACATCCAATTATGTGCAATCAGGTACTGCCTTTACTGCTCACCTTAATTCTTGAATTATTGACTCTAGTGCGAATAGACACATGACAGGCTCTTCAAAATACCTTCAAAACTATTCTTCATGTTGATGTTTTATTCTCATCCTTGGGCCTCCAGGCCCAAAGCCAACTCATTAAGGTTATTTGCATGAAGACAATAGAGACAGGTGGCATTGAGATGGTAGCTCCTCTAATTCCCAAGGTCTTCTCTGCAAGATGTGCCACCCACCACCACAAAAAGCCTGCAGGAATTAGAGGATTGTTGGCTCATGGCCATTGTCCAAGACACCCAAGAAAAGGGATGCAGAATCTGAAACCTTAATTCTCTTAGTTGTTGCTACACTCCCACATACACTTCCTGTCACTTTACTAACTTGAGCGTTAGCATGCCCCTGCTAGAAAAACCTTAACAGAACTCACATTTGTTCTTTTGCAAGCCTCCCCACTTCAAGTGCACAAAGCCACTTAAGCTTAGCTCACAAGTCTCGATGAGAATCAAGCAATGACAATCTTTATCTAAATTTAGGCTAGGATTTACTTATAAACATTCCTATGTAACCCCATGGGGATAACATAGTTGATCTTTAATAAACTCTCTCTCTGATTGAGTTCGACTCTTTCAAAACCCTTGTTCTTATTAATCTCCTTTGATTGTGGCAAGCAAAAACCAGTTAGTCTATTTATGAGTCATATTAAATAAAGTAAGTATAGTTCGATCTTTCTTGATAAGTTATATCCAAGAGAGTCAGCCATATCTTTATCATTGTTATTGTAAAAATCCTAAAAATACTTATCATTCGTGTTAAGTGTTGACTTGTATGTAAATAAGATTATTATGCTTTAGGAGTTTTATTATATTTCCTAATATAGATTTTCTGCATTTATATATATCATATTTTTTTCTTATGTAAAAAGAGAGAGAGGAGTAATAATAAAAACAATTCTTTTCTCCTAAATTCTCTATCGTATCACAGCCTAAAAACCCTTTTTTGGGTTAAAATTTCCTAATTTTTGGTGCGGCCTTAAAAACCCTGGAATGCCTCAAATCGGGGCTTCCCTAATTAGAGCAGGAGATAGTCGACACCACCCATCCCAAAAGTTGCACCACCCAATTTCTAGCCTATCCCTTCTTTTTGGATCACCGGAATTCGCGCTTGTGAATCGCATGCGCCACCTGAATCTTCCACCACTCGTCGGCACATGAGGCGCATGTGGTTTATTCCGACCACCGTTTTTGGTCGGCTCTCCATCAATTATCTCACCATTTTTTTTCTAATGGCAACTAGCTATCCTCTAGGTGATTTCAATCCAATTTGAGTTGTGCATGTGGATTTACACAATTGGTTGACATTTTTTCCAATCAGGGTTGGGAGCACTTTACCAACAGTCTGATATCATCAATAAAATCGATTGACAACAGTCTGTTATCACAATGTAGCCAAGTTTCACAGTGAGATCAACCGTAGGTACACGGAAATTGCTTTGACCCTATTGAATTTTTTTTTTCTATTGTCTTGATAGCTTAGGATTGTTTTTTTCTATATTGTTTGAATCATGGAAACTGATAAGAAAATTGCTGCCATTAATATTGATAATCCTTCACTACAAATTAGCCCTATAAAGCTTGATGGGAATAATTATCTTACACGGTCACGATCTTGTTTATTGTTTATCAAAGCTAGGTGAATGCAGGACTATATTACCGATACTAAATTCAAACTAGCAGCAATCGATCCTACCTTCAATTAGTGGGACTCTGAAAATTCACTGGTAATGGCTTATCAATTCACTGTTATTAGGAAGATGGATAGCCTGCTCAAGAACTTTCTTTGGAGTAGAAACCCCCATACTTACTCCAAGGCTAAGGTTAGATGGAGTAAAGTTTGTAAACCACTTAAGTATGGAGGTCTAGGGATGCTGGACCTACATCAATGGAATAAGGCCATCCAATTAAACACATTTGGCATCTATGCAAGGATGGTTCGAGAACCCTTTGGCCTGAATGGGTTCACTCCACATTCTTAAAAGGTAGAAGCTTTTGGACAAAGAAAGCACCTGCATCATGCTCCTAGACTTGGAAGAAATTGCTGAAACTTAGATGCCTGATCCGCCCCTACTTTCATTGGGACCCTAATAACGGTCTTATTATATCTCTTTGGTCAGACTATTGGCTTCCAGTAGACCCATTGGATTTGATATTTCAGTGCCCGGGAGATGGGTAGTACCGAGTTCTCTCCTACCACCAAACTTTGTTCCCTCATGGAAGGTAACGAATGGTGCATCCCAAAGGGTGTGCTACGAAATAATATTCAAATCCCCACCTCGCTCCATCCTAATGCATTAGTTAATGACTGCCTCTGATGGATCCATTCTACCACGGGTGAATACACAACTAAGAGTGGGTATGAATTCCTCTTCCCCCCAACCCGGGTGATGCCCTGGGTTAAGGTGATTTGGAACAAATACTCAATCCCTATGCACTTGTTTATTCTATGGTTAGCTTAGTTACATAAGCTATCCACATTGGACAAGCTGGAATCATGGGGCGTGACTTCTAGTACTACTTGCTTCCTCTATCAACAGGGACCGGAAGACCACTCCCATCTCTTTTTCAATTGTAGCTATTCCTACTTGATCTGGAGTTCGGTTTGCAACTACCTTCACTACTCTACGCTCTTCAAAAGCTGGCAAGGGGCTACATCTCTATTGCTGGTCTCAGTTGACTCCAATTCTCCCGACTTCCATAGAAGGTGTGCCGCACTAGCAGCGACAGTATATTGTATATGGAGAGTGCAAAATAATGTACGCCTAGGGAATGGTATTCCCAACTGGGGCTCTGTTGTAAACCAAATTAAAGCTTACTCTTTACTGTTGTAACGCTCATATAGTAGTCTCTTTATCTTTTCTATTGTTTTCTTTGTCCTCGGGACTATGATATAAGCTTACCCATCTTCACGGTTGTACATCTTTGGATATTAATAAAATTAACTTATCCAAAAAAAAAAAATTCCATACAACCCCAAATTTCAAAGACATACTTACTGCTTGATACGGCAGTAAAAACATGAAATGCAGTGGCTCTCACCTACTCACGAGTGAGAAATGATACCCAAATTTATGAGATTCGAAACAAGGTTCATGGTACGAAACAAGAAGAGATGACGATCTCACAGTATTTTTCTGAGTTGAATGGTTTGTGATAAGAATTTGACCGTTATCAAGATTTTCAAGCAGATTGTATTGGAGACGCAATCAAGTTTCAGAAATTGCTTGCAAAAGAAAGGGTCTATGATTTTTTGGCCGGGTTGAACAATGAATTTGATCAAATCAAAGTTCATGTTCTAGGTAAGTCTCCCTTTCCTTCTCTTGAAGAGGCATATTGCTACGTTCAGCAAGAAGAAAGTAAGCACAATGCTATGCTCTATATCTTGCAAGTTGAAAAGTCTAGATTGGCAGTAGCTAGTAATTCACCTGAGCAGCCAAAGTTACATAGTTCTAATAAAGATCATTCGCAATGTGACTATTGTGAGAAACTACGTCATGACTATTGTGAGAAACTGTGTCATACTAAAGAGACTTGCTGGAAGTTACATGGACGACCAACGAAAGGTTGTGGAGCCAAACAAGTCATTTCTACAAACACTCAAGCCAATTTGTCAGAAACTGTGGAATCAACTCCTAAGATGACTCCCTTTGATTTCTTCTCTCTTGATGAGATTCAACATCTCAAGCGTCTCTTATCCTATGCAGACTCTTCCTCCAATGCCAAATCCAACTTTGTGAAGTCAGGTAATGCTTTTACTACTCATTGTGATACTGATTGTTGAATTATTGATTTTAGTGCGAATAGACACATGAGGGGCTCCTCAAAAAATCTTCTTAAATACTCACCATGTTTAAAAAGGGACAATGCCCGAATAGCTGATGGTTCTTTTACTCCTGTATCTAGAACAATATCTATTTGCTGTAGTCCCCATATGAAATTATCCTTAGTACTTCGTGTCCCTCAATTTTTTATCAATTTCTTATCCGTTAGTACACTTACTAAAAATCTCAATTGCAAAATTGAGTTTTTCCCTGATCATTGTGTCTTTTAGGATCTTCAAACAAGGAAGAGGAATGGCAGTGGTAGATTGCACGATGGTTTATATATGTTGGATGGGAGTCAAGGTTCTAGTTTTCAATAGGCTTTTTATGAGGGAAATAGGGATGTCTACCAAGAAATATTGCAATGGCATAGGCATTTAAGATATCCCTCCTTTTTTGTGTTAAGCAAATTATATCCTAGTTTGTTTTCAAAGACTCGATTTGATTTATTATTCTATGATGCTTGCAAATATGCTAAACATTCTCGAAACCCTTATCCTTTGAGTAATAATAAAAGCAAGCTCCCTTTCATGACTATTCACTCTAATGTTTAGGGCCATACTCAGACCACTTCCTTGTCTGGTGGCCGATGGTTTGTTACTTTTATTGATTGTTGCACCAAGATGACTTAGGTATATTTGCTTAAGACTAAGAGTAATGTGTTTTCCTGTTTTCAATCTTTTCATAAGATAGTCCGTACTCAATTTGATGCTAAAATAAAGATTCTTAGAACTGACAATGGCACTGAATATATGAATGGAAGATTTGGTTCTTATTTAGAGTCACATGAGATAATTCATCAGACCAGTTGTCCTTATACGAGTGCACAGAATAGGGTAGCTAAAAGGAAGAATAGGAATCTATCGGAAGTTGCTAGGTCACTTATGTTTACCATGAATCTTCCTAAGCCTTATTAGGGGATGCAATTCTAGTAGCTACTTATTTTATCAACCGAATGCCTCTTAAAGCCCTTGACTACCAAAGTTCTTTACAAACCTTAAATGGGAAAAATGCTTACACCGTTCCTCCAAAGGTGTTTAGATGTGTTTGCTTTGTTCATACTAAGGATGCTAAGAAACTAGATCCACGAGCTCTTAAGTGTGTGTTTATTGGGTATTTACCAACACAAAAGGGTTACAAATGCTATCATCCTCCATCTAGGAAGTATTTTGTTAGTACAAATGTCACTTTCAGAAAACTGAACCTTACTTCAGTCCAACCCAGTCGTCTCTTTAGGGGTAGAATGATGAGAAGAAAGAGATCTTACCTAGTTCTATGACACTTACTGATCTTACCCCAAAGGAAAGTGATGATCAGAGGAAGACTATTATTTAGGAGACTATTATTTAAGGGGGAGAAAATTGGGCGTTTAGATAAACTTGATTTGAAGAGGTACTCAAGGAGAGACAGACAAGATAGAAAAAGCCATTTTGCAACCTACTTTGTGCCAAGAATCATCCTCTTCTGGTGAGTTACCTTTTGATGATTTAGATAAACCTATTTCTCAAAGAAAAGGTGTAAGGGCCTATACTAAACATCCCATATCTAATTTTGTGTCGTATGATTCCTTGTCTCCCACCTATAGAGCTTTTGTCTTGTCCATTTTGTCTGTGTCTATTCCACAGGATTGAAATGAAGCACTCAAAGATCCAAAATGGAAATGAGCAATAATTGAAGAAATGAAAGCCTTGACTAAGAATGAGACTTAAGAGCTTGTCACTTCTCCACCTGGAAAGAAACTAATAGGCTGCAAATGGGTGTTCACTGTAAAACACAAAGCTAATGGATCAATAAAAAGGTTCAAAGCTAGATTGGTGGCTAAAGGATTCACTCAAACCTATGGAGTGAACTACTAGGAAACTTTTGCTCTAATAGCTAAAATGAACACAATCAAAGTATTGTTATCATGTGTAGCCAATCTTTTTTTGGGTAATTATGTGTAACCAATCTTGACTAGGACTTACAGCAATTTGATGTGAAAAATGTCTTTCTACATAGAGATTTAGAAGAAGAGGTGTATATGGAGATCCCTCCTAGATTTGATAATGAAACAACACAAGAGAAAATATGCAAACTGAAAAAGGCCTTGTATGGACTAAAACAATCACCCAGAGCATGGTTTGACAAATTCAGCAAAGCCATGATCTCTTTCGGCTATCAACAAAGCAATGCATATCATACCCCGTTTATTAAATATAACAAGAGTAAAGTCACTATTTCATAATCTATGTTGATGATATAGTAATGACAGAAGATGATAGAGAAGAGATGGCTCGATTGAAAAAACTTTTGGCTCAAGAATTTGAAATCAAAGATCTAGGAAAACTACAATATTTTCTAAGAATTGAAGTTGCTAGATCAAAAAAAGGTATCTTCATTTCTCAGAGAAAATATATTATAAATCTCTTGAAAGAAACCAACATGTTGGATTATAAACCAGCAAATCTCCCATTGAAAGTGTTATAGGCTGTAAATTAGCTAAATTAGGATACGGTTATTATTAGATATATTTATTAGTCTTAAATAAAAATTTATTTTCCTTTTTTAGTTTATTAGAACTTGTATATATATGTAACCTATGAATCAATGAAGACATACAATTTTCTCTTCTCCTTACAATTACAGAAAGCAATCACAAGCTACAAGCTGGAATTGGTGATTCAATTGATTTAGGGAGATACCAAAGATTGGTAGGAAGACTAATACATCTCTCACACACTAGACTGGACATTGCATATATAGTCAATTTGGTGAGCCAGTTTATGCATGATCCATGAGAATCACACATGCAAGCGGTATTTCGCATCTTGAGATACCTGAAGTCTGCTCCAGGAAAAAGATTAATGTTTGCTAAGCATGGTCACTTTCAGATAGAATGCTTTACAGATGCAGATTGGGTTGGATCTTCAGGAGACAAAAGGTCCACCACTAGTTATTGCACACTTGTAGGAGTTATCTTTTTTTTTTCAGTAATTACTTGTAGGAGTTATCTTAGTAACATGAAGGAGCAAGAAACACGGTATAGTTGCTCGATCAAGTACTGAAGCAGAATATAGAACTATGGCTTAGGGGGTTTGTGAGCTTCTATGGTTACAAAAGATATTGGAAGAATTGAATCTATCAAGCAAAGAAGGACTACCCTTGTACGGTGATAATAAAGCCATTATTATTATAGCACAAAATCCAGTTCAACATAATCAAACTAAGCATATAGAGATTGATCGACACTTCATCAAAGAAAAAGTGAATGATGGTATCTTAAGCTTATATCACATGACATTTGATAAGCAACTGGCTGATGTGTTCACTAAAAGGTTGTGTCATAGGACCTATCATACTTTAGTTTGCAAATTGGGCATGTGTGATATTTATGCTCCAACTTTAGGGGGACCGTTGACTTATGTGTATAAGATTATTATACTAGCTATAAGAATTATATTTAGATTAGGAGTTTTATTATATTTCCAGATATAGATTTCCTGTATTTATATATATCCTATTTTTTCTTATGTAAAAAAAGTGAGAGGAGTAATAATAAAAACAATTCTTTTCTCTTAAATTCTTTATTAAGTCTAGTGGCTATTCCCCAGACTTATTGGTGGAATTCCAATTATATTAGATTAGCCTAGTGAAATTCCTCTTACGCACATCACCTACTCACATCATTCATTTTTCCCACATCAAAATCCAACTAAGCACTATTCGTTTCACCAAGGATCAAATTACTATAATGATTTACTTCCTAAAATTTAGAACCAATCTTTTCACATGATTTATAAAATTTGATGATAACAACAAAGAAGCTACCACAATGTAGAATGTTTGCTTGGATGAAGAATAGTGCCAATATCAATACACTTGCATTATCCATTTTTCCCTCATCTTCAACACAATACTATTTGTTTCACATAGAATCAAATCACCATCATGATTTTCTTCTTGAAATTCAGATTCGATTCAGCAATTTGTATCATCAACTTGTTCCACACTCTAATTTGGAAGCACCATGAGACCACCAAATGAGCAAATCACCACCATGCAACAAATGAGCCAGCCAAAGTTGCAATCGTTGTAGTCTCTATTTATTTCTTGTCATCTGTAACTTTAAACAATTGCTTCAATTCTCTAGCAAATACCTTCCAAAAACTCTATGGTTGGCTTTCCATCTAAACAAACCACTCTGCCTTAAGAGTCAGTAAAAGAATGATAAAAAATTTAAAATCGTTCTTCCATGGAAACATAATGAGAATCAAGGAGTGAAGCCTTAAAAGCCGTATTACTGGCTTTGTCCCATTTAATCTTGGTAACTCCATTAAATCTTCAGTATAGTAATGCAATGAGAGCCTATACAATTTCTAAAAATGAAGTCCAAAACAAGTGGGAAACGGTATTCTTAGTTGAATCAATATAAACTCCTTGAAATTGAGAGGATAGAAAGAGAACTTTGGAAGCTGGATATCTATTTTCCTTGAATGAATTCCCCATTTTACAATATAAACCTATTAATATCTTGGCTTATAACATAGTAACCTAACTTACTCTTCAATAAGGAACTAACGAGGCTAACAACTAATGTGGTTTTTATGATTTCCATATATTTATTAATATGTCAACTAATAGTTTTGACTAAGGACATAACGTCTTCCAAATAAAACAGAACATGGGCCTTAGTTGCATCCTTCTCCTGCACGTGTTTGGAAGCTTGTAAGCTGTACGAATTTGTTACTTTACCAGTCAAAATTTTCTTTTTCTTGGGTAACAAAGGGACACGGTCATAGACTTTCTACCTTCGGACACATGAACCACCCTATTAAACCCATGCACCCATTCAATATAGTTTACGTTATATAGGTAGTCCCAAAAAGTGTCCTCAATGGGATCCCAAAACCTCATACAAGATATCATGGGAGTATCTTAAGTCTTCACCACTAAGCTAATCCCTTAAGGCTTTACCAGTCAAATGATTGGCTTTTTATCAGTTTCTCATCCTCTCAAAGCATAGCCCACATTCAGTTTACTAATCAGTTTAATCACTTCTTTCAAATCAAACAACAATAAGTTGATTCTAGAGAGAATTGAGTAATGATTATTCTGGCATATACTCCTAAGCAAGTAAATGGATCTGTTTACCTGTAGGGTATCTTGAAGCACAAAATATTGACCAACTTTATGAAGATATCTTCCTTTTTGGGGTAAGTTACTGATTGGATTTGCGTTGATATAAGAATATGTACCATAGTTCGCGGGAAGCAAGCCCAAAATATAACTTTTTTCAGTGGACTAATTTATCTCATCTCTCAAATGATCTCAAGGAAAATACAATGCAAAATCACAAAATGAAATACAACTACCAAAAGAGATTAACTTCTCATAAAAAATCAGCTTTTAGCTGAGAATGGCAAAATTCTAGATTTCCATTAATTATATCATGTCATATGAGCATACTTTATGGTACCTGAGTTCGCCCTGCATCAGCTACAACAAATGTAGGAAGGCCGGCACCTTCAGCTGCTTCCCTTAGCTTATTCCTGATAGAGAAAAAAACTGTGGATTCATAATCAGCGGGAAAAATGATAGTCCATAAAATATATAATATAGATGCAGTTGCAGAAATATATCAAGAAACCCTCATACTAGATGAAAGTCACCTGCTTACATTTCTTGCTGATTCCTGCAAGTACAAACAATTTTGGGTTGTCCACATTGTTCCCACTTTCTCAACAGGTATCGGTCACTGCAGCCAGTAATGAAGTATCATTTACTACACATTGTTGAATCAACTTTGGGAAAAATGGAAGTAGATAATTTATACACACTTCTCCAAAGTGTTGATAGTAATTAAAGTGGCAGACTGTTCAGAATGCCCAGGAAAACTGAAAGCTTCAGATAAGTTTAGTTTAGAAGTGTTTAATTGGTCATCCATGCATAAAATCTCAAAGCAAGGTTGTTAAGCTCGTGATTATACCTAGTATAGTCAAAGAGTCCACAAAATCAAAATGTAGAATCGAAATGTAGAAAGTGTAGAATATTTTTCAAAAAACTATATATATATGCTTACAATACTCAAAAAACTTGAAATGTGATGGAAATAACGAAATTCAGCATAAAATTTTACTTACAATATAAGTAATAGCTATGATAAAACACAAAACTAAAACCAATCATTAATCATCAGCTACCTTGTCTTCATCAAAATTACTACCAACTCCACCATCATCATCATCATCACAATCATTCTACTACTAATGATAATAATATCTTCTAATTCTAATTCTTTTGAAGTACCCATATGAACTTGATCTCCAACAACATCTATGTCATGTGTCTTCAAATCATCTCGAACCTACTCCCATGCATTTTTTTTTCTACATTTTTTTTCTTTTTTTTTTTTTTGAATAAATAAATAATTTCATTAAACACAAAAAATGTACAACCATCTAAGATAGAAAGGTTTACAAAACACAGCTACTCTTATGAAAAAAGTAAACAAAAATACTGTGTGAAATAAGGTGAACTTGTCAAGAGCCTATGGAGCTATTAGAGTAAGCTAAAATCTGGTTGGCTATGAAACTAAAACGAGGGATAGAATTCCCAGGTCGCAACTCTACCGCGGACTCTCCAAATACAATAGATTGCAGCAAAAAAGGAAGCTCTCCACTGTTGAAGAATGGGTGCATCAGAGTTGGCTATTGCAATGAGGGCCATTGTTGCTCCTTGCCAGCCTAGGAAGGAAGGAGGGCATCCAAGACAATTACAAACCAGGGTTCAAACTTGGGAGACAAACCTACAGTTGAAGAAGGGTAGGAGTGATCTTTTGATACAGACCAGTAGGGTGTTACCCCATTTGCAAACGTGTACCAGCATCATGCTTCAGCAGTTAGAGGAAGGGGCAGTCGTGTGCAGTAGTGGGTCACATGTCTAGCAAACAAGAAGGAAGTGCATTAGTGGGTGGTTAAGTGGTTAAATGTGGGGTAGACATGTAAGAGGAATGGGAGGGATATATGTAAGACATGCCAGTTAGTTAGCAGTAGTGGGCTGAGAAAATGGATGACATGACAGGTAGGATAACAATGTAACTGAATTGATCCATTGTACTATTTAACGAGGAGCATGGAATGAAACAATCAACTTTTTATCCTCAAACAAAACAGCCAACACCCGAGATCCTTAGGTTCTCTCTAACAAGCCCAAAATTAACAATAATCATAGGTAAACTAGGATGCAAGGCACATCACTCGACTAAAGCTCCTCCAAGCAAATCAACTCGCCCGAGGACGCACCTTCAAATGCTTGCCACTAACATCTTACATGCCTCATGAGCATAAATAACAGGTTGCTGAAGAAGCTATTCCCCAGTTGCACAATCTGTCAAGTGTTAGGAGTTTCCTTAGTCAAGCTAACCACAAAATGAAGAAATGTCTAGTTAGGGAAGCCTTATTCCAAACCACTTTATACCACGGAACAAAAGGTCCAAGTGGAGAGAGGAAACCATAACCACTACCAATGGAATAGTCTCCTAATGTTGAATGGATCCACCATTGTATATCTAGTTTATAAGGGTTTGGCCTTATATTTGAAGGAATCTGGAAGATAGACCAGAACAAACTGGTTCATTTTTTTCTTGGTATTGATAGCTCATTAAATGTAGATTAATACAAGATGTAAAATCATTAGGATCGGTCATTATCTGAAGATTCTATTGATTTTAACGTTTTCACTCACAATTCCACCACATCTACACCTATACAATATTATACCTATTTTAACTACAAAAAACCTCAAAAATTATAAACTCATAGCAAGTATACGAATCAACTTGTGATTTTAACAACCATACCTCAAAGCATGATCTTCTTCCCAACAAGACCAGTTTGCTCAGATAGTTAGTCTACAACCAATTATTATCATGAAAAATGGCACCAAAAAAAAAAAGGAAAATGAAGTATATATGGTCTATATTTTCCCTTTTGGTACTCAATAACGTTAAGGGGGAAATATACAGAAAAATAAATTCGGAGTAGAGTAGGTGGAGCTAGAAAGTATACCTCTGCATCAATTCCGAGTACATGCCAGTGGCTGCATCTGAAATTGGAAATTTCAAATAAAGTTTCAACTAGATTAACAATTGATATAGATAAGCTAGAGAAAAGAAGAACTGAGGTACAGAGCCAACAAATCATGAAAAAAAAAAGGAAGTCTATAAAGATACTTGACTCACGTGCACATTGAGATGCAACCTTCCCTGATCCCATTTTCAGGTCTTGTCTAACAACTAAAACCTGAAAAATTCTTCAATTAAGAGTAACCTTTGAAATTTATAAAGAAAAGCAATACTAATCTGAAGAATCTAGAATGGAAACTCTGAAATCTTTAGCTACATAATTTAGGCTTGCACAGCTAAGTGTACACTGAAAAGCACTTATGACAATTGAATTGGACCCAGACTGAGATTACAATTGAAAGTTGTAACTATAATTCCAATCCAAAAGCATAAATTAACTAGCAATGCCAAAAAATTTTCATTTAGTCAACCAGGTTGATGACTAGTCAATGGATTTGTATGCAAATCTAAGATAATATGATTCAAGTGAAAAGAATGCATCCACAGATTAAATTGTTCTTTGACAAGCCCCTGTCTTACTTTTATATAAATATGCCATTGCATTAAGCAAAAAAGCCTGAATTTTTTTTTGAAAACAAAGGTGTAATTCTCTCTTGGAGAGATAGAGATTGGAGGGTTCTAAGGAGATTTCAGTCCTCATTATGCATAATTTGCCCGAATACATGGACCAGCTCAGGTGCCTACCTGGACTCCATTCGACAGAATTAATTGAATGATATCTCTAACGAGGACACTGACACTAATTCGAAGGTCAAACCTCCTTCCTTACCAGTTCCATGTTAATCTTCGAATTAACTGAAAAACATATAATTAAATTAGTTCCATTTAAAGCTTTAACTCTATAACATATATGGTCACAGAAATCAAATCATGCTTTTTTACAAATCCCCCACACCGCCCACGTGCCACCAACCCCCCACCCACCCACCCACGCCCCCTCTCTTGATGGAAGGGGGAATGGCCTTGACAAATCATGCTAAAAGAAACTAATTTAGGGTATTAAGTATCTTCACGGCGTCTGAAAATGGAGAGTAAAACCGTATTATCAACAAAACAGAGTGAGAGACAAAAGTGAAGTTGAAAGCACACCATCTTGAGCTCTTGGTTATGGTTACTTGGTACAAGACATTGCTCAGATTGCTTTCCTGGCAGGAAATTTCTCCTCCTAGCAGCAACGGAATTACCTTTACTGGGCTTTGTCAAATCCCAGAACAACCCAAAAAGAAAACCAATGATAAGCCCTGGAACAAAATTTTCAGGCTTGAAACTCACCGCCAACCATTCTTTCTCCCTCTTTGTCTGCTGCTGCTGCTAATTAAAATCAAACCCATCAATCAGACGACCAGCATAAAAGCATAATATTGAATTTACTTGCAATTTTTTTTCTTTTAAATTTTATGATGAAATACACTCATCCTCGTATTCTCTCTGACAATGGGCGAGAAATAAAATTGAAGGGTTAGAAAGAAGAAGAGAGGTTACCTTCTTTTGAGACCGAGACTCAGATTTTGAGAGGGAACCAAACATCGCCAAAACCAACACCAAGCTTGGACTTCTAGCTCTCTCCGAGCTCGGACTTGTGAGCACTGTAATTGGATAATGAACCGAGGGAATGCAATGGAATGGGAACAATAAAAAAGGTCAGTAACCTCTTTCCATGAGTAGGCGAAGTCGTTGCCGTGCTACGTTTCATTTGCACTTTACATTGCAATTGCAAACGCGAGGTTAATTCTTGGAGGAAAGTTTTGCCTTTTGTTGTGTCGAAAATGTCAATGGTGGAGTGGAAACTTTCGTATGCCCCCGATTGCTTTTTCTTTTTCTTATAAATTGTTGTAACTTTGCATAATAGAATTTAACTTATTAAAATAAAATATTAAATAATTACAATAAATTATATTAATTAATTCAAATAAATGATTTATTACTGTTATATAAATATACTAAATAATTTAAATAAAAAATTATTATCTATAATAACATCATAATATAACTCTCTATTTAAATTATTTAATACAATGTTCTATTTTTTAACCACGTGAAAGTTCGATTTTCTATTTAAACTTAACTTCAAATGTTGATCCCTACTAATAATTTTTCCTATAATATTTTAGTTTTTGACATTTCATGTGCTTACAATTATCCCTATCCAACGATATTAATAAGCAATTGATGTTATTGTCTAAATGGTTGCCTTAAGTCAATACATAGCTAGCCACCACTTGGAAAAGAAATTCATGATATCCATATATTTGGATAAATGATAAGTAAATATCAAAAACATTTAAATATATAATGGAAATGATAGGTTTCTTTTTTTTTTTTTTTTTGCAAATACTACCAATTATATTTTTACTTGTTAGAATTTCATTAAAACTTGCATGTCGTTAATCAATCACATAACATATAAGTACTAATGAAACTCTACCACTTGGTTATGGTCATGCACTTTGGCCAACAAGTCATGCAACCAACTTGTGAGTCAAGAACCAATCATGCATTTAAGCCCTTATTTATAAATGGTTATGGACAATTAGTAACCAAATAAGTATTAGAAGTGATAAAAAGTGAAAATATTATTATATAAAGCGATTAAAAGTAAAAAATATAGGTATACAAAGTGGAATTTATCTTTTTCTTATAGCATGTAGTGGCTTCTAAAAAATACAAAAGGATTCTCTTTTTCTTTTCTTTTCTTTTTTTAAAAAAAAAAGTTGTGCATATACATTAATAAAACCTTGGCATTTTCTTGAAGAAAGAGCTTTTTATGGAGAGTTTTTTTTTTAATAAAATACTTTATATCAAATGACATTTTATTATTTATTCTAACTAATTAATTAAAATTATTCTCCATCTCTCTCTCTCTCCCTTTATAGAAACTACCTTCTCCTATATAAAACATTATATAAAACATGCTCTTTTCCATTGCTCAAAGGAAGAACTTGCATTTTTTTTTTTCCTTCTATGCCAAAGGTTTTACATGAGCAAACTAAATCAATAATATAATCTCTTTTCGTTTAAATAATTTCCATTTCCCTAACACATGTCAAGCTAATTGAGTTTATCCATGAATCATAAATTTAGGGCAAGACTATTCAATATCTTTTAACTCATTCTATAAATAAATTAGAAAGAATTTGTATTTATTTATATAGAACCACACTTCAACAAAGTTTGTCATCTTAATAATGTGGGACAAAAATTTTTAAAAGAAAATTAAAATATAAAGGTTGACTTTAGTCTCATATTACTAAAAAATGAGAGTAAAGTTTATAAATATTCACCTATACATACTTTTATAGTGTATATATTTCTTGTTGTTAACGAGAATAAACACATTAAATGTTGTAAATGAGAAATAATTTTTCATGTTTCACATGGAAATATTTTAATTTTTTAATATTATTTTATTTTAATCTATTCAATTATATACCTCTTTTGTTTTTTCTTTAACTTTTTTTTAGGGGGTAACCTAGGTGGCCAAGTCTAAGAGGTTTGGTAGCTTGAATTGCCATAGAACTTTGGAACCACTAGGTCCATTGATAGTTCAAGAATTGGTTGGATAGGGCCAATTCAAATTCCAACCCCATTAGGATAGTTTTGGGCTAGGTTTAGCTCAAGATCCAGCCTATGACTAGGTCTAGTGAGAAACAAATCACTTCAGTAGGAAAAAAAAAATCATTGAAGTGTAAGTAAAGATGTTCAATTTTAGATATTAAATAAGCATTTCCAATGAATTGCTATTACTTAATATTAAATAATAAACTCTAACTCATGAATTGCTATTCAATTATCCATTTATTATTTTTGCCACAAATGCTCGTCCTTGTAAATCATACCACTTTAGTCCCATTTCTACATTAGGAGTATAATTAATATTTTAGTTTTATTCCAATATAATTCTTTACATTGTTTTACATAAATTAAAGAATTTAATAGATATGTAATAACAATTACACTTGTATTTATTCTCTATTGAATTGTAATTCAATTCCCCTTTCATTCCATACAGTGAAATGAATGGGTTGTAAGTGTTTATCCTTCTCTAATTATGTGAATTATGATGATTGACATGGGTCTATGTTGTGAAGGATAATGAGAATCGATGACTTTAGAAATCGAAAGTGGGTAAACATAAAAGTTTTGAAGCTCTCGTTAAAGATTAATTAAAGGTATGTTTTTGTTGATTGCTCTTGTTGCTTTGACACGGTCTTGGCCTAAAATAACATAGGCCTTAGGTTCTAAGCCAATATAGGCATACAACACTTGCCCCACTGCACTCTCATTGGTGTCATAAAATGAATGAGAGTAAAGGCTAGACTTTGTTTATTTACCAAGGTGAAAACATAGATATGTTGACTAAGCTTGTGTTAGGTCGAGAAGGACTTATCTAACCCATAGAAGGAACTGATCAAACTCAACGTTCTAAGGCTAAAAGCCATAACGTCCACCAAGTTACAAATTAACTCATACAAGCCAATAGATATAAGGAGCGGGATATCCGAGCTGCGACAATAGTGCAAGGCTAAATATGATAAGTTGAGCTGTGGTGGATAATCTTTACTCAAAAGTCAACTCAAACCTTGATAAAAGGTAAAAAGGCTTGAGTAGCTTTTAGCATTTTAAGGCTAAACATTTGAAGTCTTATTGGTGATTATATACATTCCTATTATGAAATGAAATTACAATTTGTGCAAATGTTTGTATTTACATTAGGCTTTTATTAAGACTCAATCACAGTAAAGCGATTAACAACTAAAGTAATGAATCCCGAAACGAGCGTTGGCAAACTTCGCTAAACACTTAGCATACAAGCACCTACACTTAATACATCTCAAAACGAGTATTTGCAAGAGTTTTCACCTTGCTCAAGGTCCAAGTTAACTTTTGAGTAAAGATTATCCACCATGACTCAACTGATCATATCTAGCATTGCGTTATTGCCACAATTCAGATATCCTGCTCCTCATCTCCAGCGGATTGTATGAGTCATCCTGCAACTTGGCAGATGTTGTGGCTTTTAGCCTCAAAATGTCGAGGTCAGTCAATTCCTTTTATAGGTCAAATAGGTCATCTTTGACCTAGTACAAGCTCGGTCAACACATCTACGCTTTCACCTTGGTAAATAAATAAAGCTCGACCTTTGCTCTCATTCATTCTACAACGCCAATCAAAGTGGGGGTCAAGTGTTGTATACTCATGCTAGCTTAGAGCTCAAGGCCCATGTTACTTCAATCTAACTACAAAATGGGAAACTACCTAAAGTTGGTTAGGATAAAAGAGGAAAGTAATCTAAAACCTTTAAAAAACACACCTAAAGTAAGTATTTCCTATTACAACTAAGGCGTCTTTAGGAAAGATTTACTTGATTAAAACAAAGCTTCCCTAATAGTTTTAAAAAAGGTTTCCTCCATTTAGGTAAAATTATCTAATACTCCCTACACACTTTGATTGCCTTACCTTTATATGTTACTTCTCTAACTTAAGTGACAAAGTCCAAGCACCGGAGATACCTCTAGTGTTCCAATAGCTCAAGTGTGTTCGTTTTACAGGTTAAATTACACCAAGCCTAAAAGTGTGATTTCAGCCTAAGACCGAGTCTAAGCAGTAAGAGCAATCAACAGTTTTGATCATTAGATTGTTGCTATTTCTAACATGTATAAGAATTGTCCAATCAAAAAGATTATTTGTTGTAGAAGTTTAAGGTTGTATATGGTGTTTGATGGAAGAAAAAGTAATGTTATAAATTGGGGATTCAGTGTTGTTACAAATTATTTTTCAAATAATTTTTGTTATTGAAGTTATAGGATACTTTGAGAATCAAGTATATATGTGGTTTTGGATTAGTGTTTAACCTTGGAAAGTTGACATTAAAACATGGTTTGATTTGATACAAAGAAATACCTAATAAAGATATTTCAATTACTAAGTGTCTATTAAAGGTGTATACTTGGTATCAAGATTTGAGAGTGTTACTTATTGGTTTGCTATTTGTGACAATGACTTAGGTACATGATTACCATGCATGTTGGTTCTGTATGGTAAATTAGAAAGTTTAATGAATCTAATTACACTAGAGACTTACAAAAATTTATTGGTTGTGTCTAGCCGAGACTAAATATTTGGGAGTGTCAATGTGATCAACTTAATGCCTATTAGCTAGTATATGGCCTTATTAAGTGGAAATTGTGGGTCAAGTTTTCTTAAATCACAAATTCAACTAAGCTAGTTTGGGTTGTAAGAGAACTAAACTATTTAAATATAAATTTTAGATAAATTACTGTAACTTGGACGTTTATGCTACATCATGGAACAAACAACTTGAAAAAGGAAATGAGTTTTGTAAGTTTGATCAAAGTTTGCATTAATAACCACAAATATTTGCAAATCAAGATGATGACCATAGGATTGTAACTTACAATATCACACCTTTGATGTAGAGCATTTCCTTTGTTAACTTAGTTTTACTAGACATTGTTAGATAATCATAATGATAATTTACGAGCAATTGTTAACTAAATTGCTCTCTAAAAATTAGATTGATTTGCTTAGATTAGAATATGATTGGTATAATCTAGTACTTGGTTTCTCACATTTCTTTGTAAAAAAATATAACCATAGCTACTTACCCTACATTATTGCATAACTAGTACACCCATCAAACAAATTTCACAAGATATTTTTATTAAAAGCGAGTCATGTGTAAGTATGTGTTTTCAAAAATTGTTTTTGAAAGTGTGGCAAGGTTGCACAAACCAAAATGCACCTAGATGTAAGTGCCTAAACTTTAAAAGGAAAAAATCAAACATAATATATGTTAAAAATAAAAAACTACTATAATAATTAAAAATCTTTCTGATTTCCATACTCATTTACTCAAATATAGCAATCTCCGTACTTCATTTGCTTGAGTGTAGCCATCTTATCCAAAGTGAAGGCTGATGATTGACATTGATGAGTTAAGTTTGCAAGTTTTTGAATAATTAAACCAATGGAAAACAAAAGGAAATAAAAACAATGGAATAAATAGTCATGTTTGAAAGTTGAAGTTATGAAGTCATCTATGTCGAACCCAATGTTAGATTTTTCCTTAATTAACTCATATTAAGTCCAACTCACTTAATATAAGTTACTCAACGGTAAAATTAAGGAAAAACTATATTTTTAATTATCTTAAGAAAATTGGAGTTGCCACCAACTTAAGTTAGAAAATAAGATAAGTTAAGGTTAATGAGGTGGATTAACCTTAACTAGCTACTAGTTTGTGAATTTTTCTTAAAAAAAAAACAATTTTAAAAAAATATTAACCAAAGAATCTAGATTTGGGAGTTATCATATTAAAACCTAAATGGTTACTACTTATTATCTTCTTCAAGAAACTGAATTAAAAGCTTTTTTGTAAATTCCCTTCGCCATTATATGTACAAGACATAACGTTTTCATATAAAGTATGAAATAGCATGAAAAAAAAATTTAATCAATTTTTTTATTATATATTTTCTATTATTATTTTAAAATGAAATAAAAGAGAATAAAAACCTTTGCATTTCTACTTAAATTAAAAATAGGATAACATATTTTTATGTTTTAATATTATAAATTGAAATTTTAAAAGCATAAAATATTTTTTTGTAAATTTGTTTTTTATATGGTAAATTGAAATTGAAAAAGAATAAAATGTTTTTTTTTTTATTTTATATGTGGTTGCCTAGTAGGTGCCTACGTACTTGCTAGTTAGGATCAAATCAACGTAGTTTTGTTTTTCATAAAACTTTAATGGATCGAGTAATTTTAATTATGAAAATAGGTCGCGTTTACGTTTATTATCATTTTAATTTTTTTAAAGAAAAATTCTAAACCTAAACTTTATTTCTCAATTTAAAAAAAAATAGAACTAAAACCCTCTAGTTTTGAAAACATCAATTAAAATTTTATTTTATAAAAATCATTTTTCTAGGTGATAAAACATTATATACATATATGTTTTTTTTTTAAGAAAAATTCACACCTTAATTTAAGAAAATTTTAAAATAAACACAAAGAGAAATTCTAAACCTAATTTTATCAATAACAAAAAGAAAACAAATTCCTAACACATATGTCTTTTATCATTTTTGTTATTTTTTATTATTTTTATTTATTTATTTATTCTTTATTTACTAATATTATTATCAATTAAATAATAATAATAATAATAATAATAATATAATAATAATGATGAAATCCAACTAACCTGGATGTGGGTCGCGGTTTGAGTTGGGTTGGGTCGGATCGCAGTAGTTAAAAGCTCCTCGTCGGTGGCTTTCTGGCAGACGGCGATGCGAGATGAAGCTTTGAGATGCCTCCTTAGTATAAGCCAATGTGGAAATCAACCACATTTGGATGGTTCTTGGCGTTGATGATGGCTAGGGATGATAGTCATGGGCGTTGCAATGGGTGTTTTTTTTTTTTTTTTTATCTTCTCCTCTCTTTCTTTTTTTTGTTTTACTCTTCGATTTTCCCTCTTTTTCCTTCCTCCTTTTCTTCAAAATCGACCTTTATTTATAGATGTCGAGGGCTGGATGCAGATGAACACGAATCTAAACTATGATTAGAATTTGTTTTTATCTTCAAAAAATGATGTAAATCCCTTAAATTAGAGTTGTTTTTGGGATTTATCCAATTTGTTTTTGTGATAAATCCAAAAAGATTCGAAAAAATCAGTTTAAGTTTGCCCAGATTTACTTCGTTTTCTTCTCCTTGCCGTTTCGCGATGGACGGTCGACTGGAGAAGATGATCACACGTTGTGCGCGTGACCTAGATTGTCCTATCGCATGTTGCCACGTGGCAGCTTGGGAAAAAGAAAGGAAAAAAATGGCACGAAGTGCCTTCACAGATTCGAACCCATGAACAATGCCTTCCTACACGCGTTCCAAGCAAGCATGCGGACTAGCCGAGCTGGCCCATTTCTCATTTTTTTATTGCACATAAATTATACATTAACTTAATATTTTTGCTAATTTTGAGATTTATAAATTTAATTTAGAAATCTAAATGTATTTTATTATTATTTTTATTGTTATTATTATTTTTTTTTATTTTTACTAATTCATAAACTAGGCCATTTATTACTATTATTTTTTTATCATTTTCATTTACTTATTTATTATTAAAAAAAATCTAGATGGGGCAAAAATAGGGTGTTTATGATCTAAAAACAATGCTAGTTAGATTTCAAAAGGTTCAAGAGCTTTCGGAATCCATTAAAAGTTGTTGAAAGATGATGGGTTTGAAGAAGAGACTTGATTTCAGAAGTTCAACTTTGAAGCTTCATACTTTCTTATTATGAAGAGATATGATGTTTATAATATGTTAATAAAAACTTATATGAGTCTACTTTAAGCCAATGTAAATTGTTTTGCCATTTGAGTCCATTTCTGATGTCAAATTCACGTGTTTTCATTATGTGCCAAAGCATCAAAGAATTTTGTCTATTAAGAAAGTCAATTTTGATTGATCATGTTTCCTATTACATTTGGGTTCAGTTTCCTTAATAGTTTTGGGGCTTTGTAATTTATAAATACTTGATGGATAGTGTAACCAAGACGATATTATCAATTACTACAAACTTATTACCCCTCATATTTTGTGTTATCGTTTCTCATTGCATCACTAATTAGGGACCCAACTTGTGAACCTAAGTACAATATGATACAACATGATTGTAAACAAGTTTTGGTTAGCATAGTTTAACACACATCCTAACAAGTTTAACTCATTTAAACCCATTTTTATTCATGTCCAGATTTAGCGGTTCAACTCACAAACTCATTTACAAACCCAATTATTAAAGAGGACTCACAAACAAGTCCTACGTTTAGCCTGCAACCCCCTTTAATGTTAGTATTGCTAATGCTTCTTTTCATTTTTTCTCACCTAGCTCCTACTAAACCAATTATTTTGGTATTTAGTTTTTTTTTTTTTTATGTTTAGCCTGCAAACCTCTTTAATGTTAGTATTGCTAATAATTCATTTCATTTCTTTCTCACTTAGCTCATACCACCAATTATCTTGGGATTTAATTTTTTTTTCCCCCCTCATTTTACCCTTACCTTTTTGCCTCCACTTTCTTTTTCATTTTTATTTCATTTTATTAGCTGTCACTATCTACTCTCTTTCAATTAAGGTATAATAAGTTGATATTGAGCATGATTAATTCATAATATAAATTTATATGCTTTTACATGGTTATCTTGGATATGTGTAATCATGTAATTTAATTCAATAATTTTGGTTTTTATTGTCATTTCATGTATTTTTGAAATATTGTGTTCATAAGAAAACAAAGTGTTTTTAAATTCTTTTATACATTAGAGTAAATTATTCTACGATAGCTAATATGATTATCACACGTTTTAAAACAAATAAAGAAGAAACATTTAGAAAACCTCTTCAATAAGAAATGCAAATTCTTTAATATATGAATAAAAATTCACAATTATTTCAATTGAAAATTACCTTTTTAACGAGTGTCAAGTGTATTAATCTCAAAAAGAAATATGGTTGGTACTTAACATATTATATATAGAAAATCTTTAATTAATATTATATTTGGTATTTAAACTTTGTATTCATTTTTTTTAATTAACTATTTAAAGTTTAAAATTTTCAATTTATTACTTACAAACATTTCAAAGTCATTTATTATACCTAAATAGAGTAGTTAATTACAAAATGAGTAAAGTTTACGTAGTTGATTGTAAGGAGAAGCAAAGTTTAGGTAGTTAATTGCAAAAATAGGCAGATAGCAAATTGACACTTTAAAACTTCAAGTAGTTAATTGCAAAAATAAGTAAAATTGAGGTATTAAATATAACATTTACTCTAAAAATCTCATCATTGCTTGACCATTGGAGATTACTTTTTCATGCAATATGTATTAAGGCTACTTTAAGTAGCATCAAATCACATAATAATTAAATTTAATATAATGATGTTTATGTAGCAAATGAGTATATAGGTTTGTTATATTTGATTAGACTTTATTGAAATTTTTGTTGGATTATAATCTTATATTTAAGTGTCACGACTATACCATTGTAGATATTGATTTTATGATTACCATTTTCTCTTCACATTTATAGGCAATCAATACACTCGTGAAGCATGTACTAATAAAAACAATTTTTTTTAAAAAAAATATACAATAGATTCATTAACATATTTCACTTTGTTCTATTCCCTACTTACTTGAATTAATGAATATGTGACAATGCTTCCCCTCTTAATTGAAAAATGAATAAAAAAAAAAAAAACAAAGAGAGAGAGAGAGAGAGAAAGAGAAAGAGAAAGAGAAGTTGTAGAACTCCATTCACATTTGATGAACAAAAAATTTCTTAAAAATATGAAAAATTAGAAATAAAAAATATTACTTGTTAAAAATAAAATGCAAAAAATAATACTAAAGTTACAAAGGTTAATAAAGGGAATATAGAATATATGAAGGTTTTAACTTGAATCTTATGCATAGACGAGATCGGCAAATATATAATTTGTCAAACATGAAACTAAAATATTGAAGTATTCTCGTACATCATAACATAGCTTTTTAGTCATTTATAATGTTAAAGCACAATGGATTGGTTTAATTGTTACACTCTAAAACTTAATTTTTTTGTTAGTAAATTTCTTGACTAACCCATTCAAATTGTATACTACCTATCTCACAAACAAGTGAAGGTTAATTCCGGTAAATCCACAAACCTTCTTCAGTTTGGCAGCTTCTACTTTCTTTTATATTACGATAGCCACTTTAGGTAAGGAAAATGAGCAAATGAGGGTGTGAAAAAGTGAAGGATTTGTAAATTATAACTCTCTAATTTTTGCATACATGTTTCTTTGAACATTTTTATATAATGCACAAATATCTATCTATCTATTTTTAAATATAGTTTTGGAAGTTTCTTCTTTATATATTCTAAATTTTCTTTAGTTATTTTTTTTATGATGTCTTATATTTGTCATTAATGGTACATTTTAATTCTCATAAATAATTCAAGTTTGAAATTAAAAGTGAATTCTTAATGACATCCATGCCAATTATCAATGTTTTAAATATATTAGAGTAATTATCATTTATAAGCCATGACTATAAATCAATTAATTTCAATACTTTAAATTAATGCATTCTATCCACGAAAGCCTTTCAATTTTAAGTTCGTTTAAATGTATGGTCATTTTATATATAGAAACCATGATAAACAATAGCCAATTAATAAGACATTATTAATAATTTATTTCTAAGAAATTGAATTACATAAATGATTTGTTAACGCATTTTAAAGAGTGTTCATATTAGTGAAATTAAATGCATCTTATTTCCTATAAATAATTTTGAATTTAAATAAAAAGTAAATATTTATTGTCGTCAATGTCGATTGTTTATATTTTTAGTATGTTAGAATAATTTTGTCATTTATAAACCAAGAATAATAAGTAATTTATTAAAGGGACTTGTGCATTTTAGTTTTTTTTTAAACATAAATTATGGTAAATAATATTAAATAACTAAGACATTATTCGTCATTTATTTATTTCCAAAAACTTGATTTTTTAAAATAATTTCTCAAAGCACTTTGAATTGTGCACGATAAAACTATGTAACATTACTTGTCATTACAAATTAAGAATTAAGTGTGATAGTTTTCTTTTAGGTGGGTGGAGAATATGGATAATTTCATTAACATTTAAAAAAAAATTATGAATAGCACACTCAAATGATGTCAATTGGTATCAAATTTTTAATTTGATATATATAAAGACTAATTACTCAAACTTATTGTTCTACATGTAAGAGAAAAAAATGTTAAATAGATATATTCCAATCAAAGTAATTGTATGTCCTCATTCTCTGTTTAATTGTTTTGTTTGGAAATGAATTGGAAAAGAATCTAATAAACTAGATTTATTGTAGCAATTAGAGAGCCTTTTTGTGTTTTGAGTAGTCAATTTCTTCAATATCATTTTTCTTAGGTAGTTATGTTAATATGATATGATGAGTTTAGACATGGAGAATATGAAAATTGGATATGGGGAATGTGGGAAGGCTCGTAGTATATGCAAACTTAAATAGAAAATGCAATTGTTCTCAGTTATATTTCTTGATAAATAAAATAACTAATGAAACTTAAAATTTAGGAGTATACAAAATAAATATAGTCATTCAACTTAAAAATTGGAAATGATTAGCCGCAGTTGGCTATTGTATAAATATTTTACTCATTCATCTTACAAATATTATACAACCATAATGTTGAAAACATACATATTCTGCTAAAAGCCTATAGCATGCATACTAAGGAAATGGACACAAAATCACCCGCTAAACATAAAACGAAAGCAACAACAGCAAAACCCAAAAACTAAAGTATGCTGAAGCATTTCAAAGTCATGAAAAAGGAAAAATTTCAAGCCTTCTATTTCTCATTTCTCATTTATTATGCTCATATGCAATTTTTTTTCTCATTTTATAATGTTTAACTTGTTTACTTTTGAAAGTATATGTAAAACCAATATAATTCTTTCCTTTAAATAAATTAAAATGGTACATCTTTACTTTTAAGTTAAGCCATGTGGACTATAATCTAAAATTCTATACAAAAAAGTGGAACCTATGTACAGTATTAATGTAAAAATTATTTAGTTCACCTGTTTAGAAAGAATAAAAAAATGAATTTTATAACCAACAAACTTGATACATTAATTAATTGAAAAAATAGTTCATATAGTTTTACCTTTAAGAGAACATAAGTAAATGAAATACAATTGATACTAATATACAGCAAATTTTTCTATATTTTGTTCCCTTATAGTGATAACTTGTGACAACATGACCTTTTAATGAAGATTATAACACTTGATATAAAAGAAAGTACAAAAACCAAGTATAACACTTATTCACAAAAAGTAAAACCTAGCAATCAACAATTTCTTTAGAGTGATTAAATATGACTAATAAAATACATAATCATTTTTTATTAATTATGAAATAATATAAACAACTGAAAAGCCAAAAACAAAAAAAAAAAGTGTTTTGAAAAAGTTTACATTTGATAGAACCATGCATAAACATTACACCGCACAAATTTGTGTCAACCCATAGATTAAGATTATAAAATGATAAATTAAACATCTTTTTGAAAGCTTCATCATCATGGCTATACATTCTTCCATGGTTTCTTCCTTATTGCTCTTCTAATCTGCACTTAAGGCAATATAGATTATAGTCTTTAATGAAAAAAAAAAATTAATCTAAGATAACATCCTTGATTCCTTCATTTTAAATCAAATATTTGTACTTAAGGAAAGAAAAAAAAGGTATATTTTAAACCAAATGGTAAGGAACTTGGATTTTGAATGCTTCAAATGGTGTAAGTTGCGATGTGGATTAGAATTTCAAGGGTCGAGATTGATGAAATTTCTCAATATCTTATAGTTGATTTTGTAAAACAAAATGTTATTAACAAAAGACCATAATTAGAAATGGAGATAGGAGATACACAATCGATAGATTAAAATTACAATACTATAAATCATTTTTTTTTTTAAGTTTCATCATCTTAGCTATTCGTTTAACCAAAATTGTATTTCAGTTTGGTAATTTTGCATCAAAGGCAATACATATTATAACTTTTTTATGTAAAAAAAATTAATTTAAGAGAACTTCTTTATTTCTTTCATTTGGAACCTGGGTTTTGACTATTTTAAGACAGTGCAAGTTGCGACCATAGATTTTGATTTCAAGGCCAAGATGGGTGGAATTTCTTAATATCTTGTACTTGATTTTGTAAATCAAAACGTTATTAACAAAAAATTGTAATTAGAAATGGTAATAGGATATATAAAAAATTGTGTCAATTGATAAATTAAGATTGCAAAATAATAAATCAAATATATTTTAAAAGATTCACCATCTTAGCTATGTGTTTCGATGTAATCGTTTTTTAGCTTGGTAACTTTTCTCTTCCGTAGTTTATTCCATTATGTTTCTCTAATTTGCATCAAAGGCAATATCTATTTTAATCTTTCATGAAAAAAAAGACATTAATTTAAGAGAACATTATTTCTATCATTTCAACCGTGGATTTGGATTCTAAAAGCCTTGATTAAAGGAAAAGATTACTCAATATCTTGTACCTTATTTTATAAAACAAAATGTTATTAAAAAGATTGTCATAAGTAATAGAGATAGGAAATATTAGTTACCATCATGCATTGGTCAGTTTGATGAAATCGAGAACTTTTTTTTCTTCTATGAAATAGAAATCTACCCCGTTGTGATCATATTGAGAAAGAGAAAAATAATTTTTTTTACTTTTGTTGAAGAAAGTAGAGTAATGTAAAAAGAGGAGGGAGATGGAGAGAGGGGTTCTTAAGTTAACGCATATTGATGTGTGTTATTGTAGTTTGACTGTACAGGGCATATTAATTTATATTGATAGGTCTTATTGTAGTTCCACTAATCCACTGGAGAGTAGGAGTTGGTCTTAGAATATTGTAGGTAAAATTATGAAAATTACTGAAAAAACCTTAACTAATTATTAAGAAAAAAAGACTGATGGTAAATATCTTGAGGTAAATGGTGGAATAATATGGACAAAAATCTATCTTTGGAAGTCTGCTAACGAAAAAAGAGTTTTGGTTTGATATAATAAATTAATTTAATGGATAATCCAGCTTTCCCTATTATTGCTATGTTAAATACAACAAAACCGGTATGCATGCTACAACTACAGCACCATTTGAAGCACCTGTCGCTTTTGCTGTTTATATATACAAACTGCACTGTTGACACAATATTCATCCCGCATGCCCTATCTGTCTCTTAAATTCTTTTGGCCATTTCTACGGGAATTATATATTACAAAAATTACACACCGTAATTATATGGAAAGAAAAAAAAGAAGTAAAATCAACGAAAACTGTCCCAGAAAAAAAAAAAATCGACAGCTGGCAGCCACATGTCGTCTTCATTGGATATATATAGATGCTTATCCCTGCCACATGTCGTGTCAAACATTCCAAGTGATAAATAAATAGATAGATAGATATACGTAAAGTAATATATGTAATTCCGTAAGCAAGTAAAATTATCTTAAGCTTCAAAGCTGGACACACGCAACGCGAGGTTGACCACTCCACCTTGTAACTTTAGCGGGCCTTATACCCCAACCAGAAACAGATACAGCAGAAGCGATAAACAAGCTATAGCGAATAGCTTACCTTAATATACTTTGAAAATCTACCTTTCAATTTATCTTCACTCCATTTTCTTCAATTTATCTATTTAAATTATTATCATATATGATTAAAACTAAATAACAATTATTATTATTATGATGACGACATTATAAGATATTTAAAAAATTTAAATAATTTTAATTATTAAATTATAAATTAAAAAAAATTAAGAGACCCATATGGCATTTGTTAGGAAACTTCTTATCTTTTTCATTTGTTATGTATTATTTTTCTGCAAAATATACAATTAACATTGAAAAAGATGAAAAAGAAAATGAAAGAGTCTTTTTAAACTCTTAGCAAAATAAATCTCTTCGAAAACCAGTTGACATGACTGTTTTATACCATCTTTGGCAATATATAGAGAGAAAACAGAAACCGGTGAAGTTGAAAAGAAAAATAAAAGGAAATGAAATGAAGTGAAGTTTTTGTTCGGGCATTTTATGTAGTAATGAGATAGAAAGAATCGGAATAAATATTTATTTTTGGATGTTAGATCGACATGGTAAATAGAAACGAAAGTAAAGGAATGAAATATCTTTATTAGACTAGGATAATATACGTGTAGCATTTTTCTATTTCAAACTAATCGAGGGGCATTTTTCTAAATTCATACAACTTTTCCCTTCTATTCATAGAAATCATTTAAGCTCAATAAATGGAAATATTTATTTCTACTTTCATCGCCACCTTTTTTTTTAAAGTACCCAAACATAAATTTCCATTTCCTGAATCGTTTTCCACGTTACGTTGCCAAACATACTTTCAGTACGAATTAATGAATACCTCTCTACAGTACAATCCTTTCCCTATCCGCAATCCTTGTCTTGCCCCACAAAACTCCCCCAAAGAATCTTTTTACACATTATTATTATTCCTTCCCCTAAAATAAAGCACATAAGCTATTCCTTTCCTATACGTTAACATTAAATGTTGTCATCTCCCAATAATACCTTAACCTTGCCTTATTATTACTTATATCAGTCCAACTATCCGTATCATTTCTTTCACATATTTCAATTTCACAACCCTACATACAATACTTTCTTTACCCCCTCTCCCTCCCTCCCAACAATAATGGAGTCCACGGCCTCTAGTTCCACATTGCACGATCACCTCCACCAATACCACCACCGTTATCCCAGTACACCATCGGCTCAACCGGTGGTAGACCGCATAATTCGAGCTATCCGTCACCCCCTCCTCCTCCTCCACCGGTCAGATTCAAACTTTTTCGTCCTTGGTGCCACGGGGAATGTGTATACGGTGACTCTATCTGCTACCCCAACGTGCACGTGCCCTGACCGTACATCACCATGCAAACACATATTGTTTATCTTGATACGAGTATTGGGTGTGTCACTTGATGATTCTTGCCTAAGAAGGAGGACTCTTCGGCCATGCCAACTAAACCGTCTTCTCAGCACGCCGGTCCAGCCGGAATCATTAGCCAGCGCGAACCTGAGGGAGAGATTCCACCAACTATATTTCCAATCACCAAGATCAGGCAGTTTGACTACTTATGATGATCATCAAGTAATTATGGAGACGGAGGAAGGGACAGCATGTCCGGTATGTCTAGATGAAATTATAATAATAAGAGGTGAAGGAAGAAGATCAGAGAAAGTGGTGGCATGTGTGACATGTAGGAACTTGATACACGAGGACTGTTTGTTGAGGTGGAAACGGAGTAGGGGAAGAAGGGGAACAATATGTGTTATATGTAGGGCAAGGTGGCGTCATGGGGGTGGCCAGGATAATAAGTACTTGAATTTGGCTGCTTATATAAATGAAAGCGACGAAGAGAGGGTTGAGGATCAGGATGGTGCCGCCGCTGCATCTGCTGCTGCTGCTGCTACTACTACTAGTACTACTCATAATGATAGCCTTTGTAATGATCCCAATAATATTAATAACACCTAGCTAATCGGGTGGATCGGAAATGCACCGACTGATTGTGCCTGATTTTATTTGTATATAATATGAAGCAATCTATAGGTTTTGAAAAAGTAATGTGTACATTTGACTTTATTATGGAGTTGGACTCTCCATTTTGCGCAGCTTATTTTTCTGCTTGAGATGTTCAGATATAGGCACGGTTCCCTTTGAGAGATTGCAAAAGGAAAGGTTTTGTTATGACTTTTGTTGATGACGAATACTGGTACTGGATTTAGCAGTTGGCACTCGGGGACAATGGACATTACGTATGTATGATGATTGGTGGCAATATCTCCAAATCTTTTGCTGAAAATTTTCCATTTCGTGACATTAGGTATGAACTTAACTGAGAAGGCATATCAAATCTTTTCCTTCTTCTTTCTCTCTTTCTTTTGGTAGTTTACGATTCAAGCCTTCAATTTCCTCTTTGGTTGGATAACAGTAATGGATAAGAAGTTTCATAAAATTTCTAATAGGAAAACCTTTGCTTCACTTGAATGAAACAAAACTGAAATTGAATAATTATGGCATGGGATAATATAGATGAAGGAATTTGGCCGATGCTATCATGTGAGTGCTACATACATCTTGTGTTTTATGTGGACTTATAAAAGTGATGTAGAGATGACATGTAGAGGAATAATTTGGAGATAATGGCATAAAGATGAATTAGATTGTTTTAGAGTTTCGAGTGCATAAATAATAGACAGGAAAGTCTAAAGCCTTGACTCTATAGTTTTAGAGCAATTGGACTAGTTTTTTATTTCTTCCTTTAAATAGTAGTATGATTCTTGAAAATAGAGCTGCTATATTAGAATACTATATCTAGAAGAGTCAAATTAATAGTGGATGCATTATTGGGTATTTATAAGCTTTTGGACTCAATAATGCTATTAGATTGCTTTGGTGATTGATGGATCCCATGCACCTTACTCAATCAAGAGCTATCTTTATGAGTTTTTCATTAGTCTAACACTTACAACCTTCTTTATCAAGTGCATGAACATAGTTGAGAGAGATAAAAGAGTGAATAAAATGATCTAATATTCTCTATTATGAACTTACCAAATCAAATCTCTTTAAGAAATTTTCTAATGTTGACAATCTTTCTATCACCGATCCAAAGAATCAAACTGTTTAAATTGATAATGTGCTAACCTAATATTCCCATGTATCAAATTTAGCCCTTTATAAATAGAATATCGCTGTTTTTAATGAGTTAAACAGAATGATAATTCCTTTGTTTGATTGGGTAGAATGGTTAAGGAATTAGAATTAAGTAACTAAAAGAAAACTAAAAAATCCTGAGACGCAACTTAATAAAAGATTTAAGCTACTTGTAAAACTAATACCTATGTTATTATTAAGAAAATTGGAGGAGCTTTAAGCTCCTTATTTTACATTATCATTTTCTACTCTACTGTCAAGCACCTTTTTTCATCTATAATTTAGATTTATTTTATACATTGAATTATAATTAATATTAAAAAATGCTTTGAAATATATGTTTTCTCTTAAGCAAATGCACCTAACTCTACATCATGTCTTGGGCCAATTCATCTACAACTGAAATTTGTTGATTAATTAAATGTAGTTGACTTTGAAAGGACTAGCTCTTTTAATTAATAGATCCTATTTTTGGCATTGTCAGGACCTGCTATAACTAAAAGCGATCCAATTGTTTGCCAGTAGAGTTTATCTTATGATACTTTAATCAAATATAAAGGCCTTGTTAGGCCTTATTAAACAACCTATAAGTAAGTGTTTGATACAAGACATATTATCACTCATTCAGTGAATCACTTATTTTTGAAGTCGTACCCAAGTCTTCTTGAAGTTGAGGTGATTTGAATAGTACTCAAGTTTACGTTGATCACTAAATGATGCAAGATAAGGAGATAATTTGCTTTGATGCTAAATTTAATGTAAGATAGAAGAGAATAAAATATTAAGGAAAAATACAAAAATTTATAAGAAAAATTAATCTAATCAATAAATGTACAAAAAATGTGCTAAGAAATATCAAGAAATAAATAAAGTATTTTTTCTAGCAAAAAAAAAAAAAGATAACCTAGAAAGGATATATCTAGCAGCATCATATTATCAAATTTAGATAATATCCTCATATCATCAATAATTTATATGGTTTTACACTACAATAAATTTTGATGGTCTTGTACCATTGATTAAACAAAAAAAAAGAAAAAAGATATCACACCAACTTTTTAAAAATAAGTTTTGTATTTAATATCAAGTCATTCTGTCATGAATTAATTACATGTTTTACCTATTTATAGGCATAATCTGTCTAATGTTTTAGGAAACTAAAAGGCTTGTTTTCCTAAAGATAAGATACTAATCTATTCAAATCCTATAAAACCAAATCTACCAGGTAATATACTAAAATAGTATGATTTTTTTTTTTTAAATTTCAAAATAGCACACCTAAAAAAATTATTTAAAAAATAGGTTTTAAAGTTGTAGACTCGAAACGCATATTCAATTTTGCTAGAAATTTTTTTAATGTAAATTATTATAATTTTTAAATTTATGGAAATTATTATTTTTCATTATTATGTAAAATTTTAATGTTTTTTTTTCAAAACAATAAAAAAAGTCATTTGAGAAAAGTTATAATTGAAAAAAAAAATTGATGATTACTAAAAAAGTTTAGAAACAACCATGAAAGAAAATATAAAAACATAGATAGGAAAATAGAAAAAAATAATAATTTATTACAAGATGTAAAGAAATTACAAAATTTGAAATATTAATGTATAAGAATTGTCAACATCCATGAAAGCTCTCCCTCTTACTACATTAAAATAGAATGGATGAAATGTCAAGACTTCATCTAATATGTACAATGAAAATAGAAAATATTAGCATTATATAGGCAATGATTTGATATCATAAATGTGTAAGGGTAAGCTAAGATTTAATTAATCATGCGTTTGATAATCTAATATTTATCATTATTGTGTTGACATGGGCATGTTTTTCTATTATGGCCTTCTCCTCGACAAAGTCCACATGTGATCCTATTTGAACACTCTCTAATGTTTATCTCCATGTGATATCTTTTTTTCCTCAGTTTTCCTTTTTTTCTGTGCAAGCTTTAGTCTTGGACAAAGTAACAAGAACTATACCAACTCCCAATTGAGCTCGTTGCCTATTGGCAAGAAGTGGGTCCTATATGTGAGCTCTTAGTGCGTCCACTTATACAATCTAGCTTAGATGCTGAAATATCAAGCTGAATCAAAGCAGCTACTGCATAAGCCTAGGAGTATGTGATTCAATATATTTGCCATTTTTTGCAAGTGTATGTACTGCGGGCAAAGTCAATAATGTGCATTCGGTCCCCTCCTCTTAACCCGCTTGCTACATGATGACCACTAGTGAGTACTTCAAAAATTCTCGCTTGCCTACTGTAGTCAATGACCTTATAGTTACTAGCTCATGAACTTTATCTATTTATCTTCTCGGTGGCATAATTGGTGAAAATTCCGTCTTTTGTCATATTTTTAAGCGCCTTCGGATGCTTCTTGACAAAATACTCCATGTAATTGTAAATGGCCTTCTTCACCAAAGTAATCACGGATAACACGAAATTGTAGCTTTCAAAAAATGTTAAAGGTCATATATCCAAATCGATAGCAATCATCATGAGTTAGTGTCCATATATCCACCAACACGTCATCAAACTACGTTGGAGCATCAAGCTTAATAGACCCCACCTAATCCATCAAATAGTTCAATTTCAGAGCTTCTACTTGTAACCCGGCGTATATAACCAACTTCTTACATTGTATATTTTTGTGTGCCTTATTGAAATTGCTTGCAATGTGTCATAAACAAAACCACTGCACTGTGAATAGAGGGCGTCATCCATTGGCTTGAGCTTCAACTACTAACTTAATGCTAGGGTGTTTATTTGATATGAGATAAATTGTTTTACAACCTGTATGGTCACTAACCACATGTTCCTTCAATTTCCTCAAAACCCTAGCCTATGTTTCAGTTGTCTCCTCATTTATGAGAGTGAATATTAGCTGCAATATATGGTTGTTGCCATTAACGCCACAAATAATCAGCAACTTGTGCATGTACTTCCCATATAGAAAAGTTCCATTAGTGGTAACAACTGGTTTAAGCAATCTCCACACTACAATGTACGACCTAAATGCCTAGAAAACCCATTAAAGAATGGATACCCCAAGGGTGCTCAATCTTCTCCACCCCCAATCAACTCATGTTTTGGTATTTGTATTTTTTATGGCATTTAGAAATTTAGGGAGTTTATTGTAAGATTTCTCTAAATTCCCGTACATATTTTCAATAACCCGTTTCTTGCCCTCCCAAACTTGTTTCCTACTTATCAATTCCTGCTCGACAATAGAAGCAAGCTCTATAACCTTCATGTCCGGATTATTTATGACAAGATTCACAAATCGGCTTGCAAGAAGATTTCAATCTAATTGTAGGTGATCCTGACTTATTATCAGGTTAATACATGTATGTGGACCCTCAAATCTGGTAATTATGAATGATAAATGATTAATAGAATATATTTGTAACAAGATTCTAGATGAATTTAATGAAATTATAAGAATTTTTAGGTAATATGCTCCCTAATTAAATAATATTTTTATTTCTGGTTTAATATATTCTTTAATCAATAAAGGAAGAAAATGAGTCAAGTTTCATGTGATTCAAAGTTAAAATGAAGTAATTTGATGCATTTGAAGAATCAACACGATCAAGTAACATGGTTATGTTGAACTTAAAGGAAGACCAAAAGAATACAAGAATAAATAACATGACCATGTTAGAAGTCGTGTAACTTTCGAAGTAAGAGAAGCCAAACATAACCATGTAACACGACCATGTTGATTTAATTAAGTTCAACACAACTGAGCAACACGACCGTGTTGGAGGTCGTGTTGGCCATATCTTCCCAGATCTGGACGCAATTAAAAGATTTAAGTTGAACACGACCTTAATATGACTGTGTTGAATGGTTGTGTTGAAGTTCGAAGGCAGAGTAATATAAATACTAGATCTAAACCCTAAGAGAGGTGGAAGAAAAAAAAAGGAGTTCTAAAGAGAAATAGAGAGCTTTTATGTAAATGTAGAGAAGAATTCTTTGAAGAAGCAAGAGTATCGAAGATCAAATTGTATACTTTGAAAATACAAGACAGATTTCTACAAGGGTTTTTTCTTTCCATTATGATTATTTCAATTTTATTGTCAGATCTTATAACATAATGATAGCTTAAATCCTTCCAGTATCTAAATTTGTGGAACACTAAAATTATTATGTAATTTTATTTCAGTAATTATTTAATAAAATCTTTATTATCTTAATTCAATCATGCATGTTCTTCATTACAAGAATTTAATATTTCTAGAGTATTAATTCTTGATTGTTGATATTATATAAATAGATTGAGAAATCATTTATATAATTAGGTCTAGTGTAATTGAAAAGAATTGCATGCAAACCTAGAGATAAGATGACATAAATCTTCCGAATTAGGGTCAAACCTAATAATAGGATTCATAGAGCGAATGTAATGCAATTTTAGGGGTTTTAATTAGAGAGAGATCTCAATTAATCAACCTAAGATTAGAAATTAATAATCTTGAGAAAGATATTAATTTGATTAAGGAATTTCTACGGTTAAGAAAATAAAGAATGAAACTGGAATTAACTTTAATAAATTATATATGATTCTAGGGGGAAACTAAATCTAGATATGTATCCTTATAACATTAATTTAAACTCTTTAGTATACCTACTTTCTTTTCATCATTTTAATAATCATAAAATTCCTTAGTTAATTAACTCCTTTTAGTTTGACAATTAGATAATAAAGTTTTAGTTAATATTAGTAATTGTAGTCTCTATGGGACGACATTCGTGATTAATTCATTATATTATATTAATCGATAGGTGCACTTGCATTCGATATCAAGTTTTTGGCGTCATTACCGGGGAGTACAATATTAAGAACACTTAATACTTTATTAATCTAATCATTTTCTTTTCTTTTTTTTTTCTTTCATCTTGGTTACTACTGTTCTTGGAGACTGATCTAAAAAAGTATTCTTTTGCAGTGTATAACCAAGAATAATTCAACAAACCTTTTGGAAATAGACCCTGAAATAGAGAGAACTGTCAAGGGCTTGAGGAAGAGTGTAAAACAAACATTGGATGAGCTAAATTTAGGATCCCCTTTAAAAGTCAAGACGGAAGAAGAATACAAATCGGTCAAAATGGCAAATAATGGGAACCAGCATGTGGTTAGGACCATGTCTGACTACGCAAGACCTAAACTCACTGGGACTTATTAGAGTATTGCTAGGTTAGTAGTTACTACGAATAATTTTGAGATCAAATCGAACATTATTCAGATGGTGCAGCAATTTGTCTAATTTGATGGCCTGCAAGATGAGGACCCTAATGTTTATATTTCCAGTTTTTTGGAAATATGTGATACCTTTAAAATTAATAGGGTTAGCGATGATGCCATACGCTTGAGATTGTTTCCATTCTCCTTAAGAGGCAGGGTAAAACAATGGTTAAATTCTCTCCTACGAGGATAAATCATTATATGGGATAAAATGGCTGAGAAATTTTTAGAAAAGTATTTCCCACCTGCCAAAACCACAAAGCTTAGGAATGATATCTTTGCTTATGCTCAGATTAAATCTGAGACATTATATGATACATGGGAGCAATTTAAAGATTTGTTGTGACGATGTCCACATCACAGTCTCCTGCTTTGGATTCAAATCCAAACGTTCTATAAAGATCTCAATTTATCAACAAGGTGGATGATTGGTGCTGTAGCTAGCAACACATTGAATACTAAAATACCTGAGCAAGCCCAAACCCTAATTGAGGAAATGGCTATAAATAATTACCAATGGGAGAATATTAGGGTAAGGCATAAAGCTGCAGTGATATATGATGTAGATGCGGTGATAGCATTATCAGCTAAAGTTAAAGTACTGACCCAAAAAATAGACGAGCTTTTAGTTGCACCACAACAATCTCAGATAACTCAAGGTGATGTTGTTGCTAGAGGGTTTATAGATCAAGACCAATTAGAACAAGCTAGTTATATGGGAAACCCCTATAGGCTCCAGAATAATCCCTATAGCAATACCTATAACCTTGGGTGGAGAAACCATCAGAACTTCTCGTGGAGTAATCAAGGCTAAAATAAACAATGAACTACACTTAACTTACGCCCACCTAGATTCCAACAACTCCCACTTCAAGATAAAAAACCAAATTTGGAAGAGGTTCTGACCAAATTCATTCAGACATCAGATGCTCGATTCTAGAGCACAGAGATGTCTTTTATAAATCAAGAAGCCTCTATCTATAACCTCAAAAACCAAGTAGGTCAACTTGCAAAACTAATGTCAAAAAGGCAACCGGGAACATTGCCTAGGAAAACTGAAACTAACCCTAGAGAACATGTTCGGGCAGTAACCCATAGGAATGTAAAGGAGTTGCAGGTTGACAATTGCACAAAAAAAGATCAGGTAAGGATAGGGATTATAACCATTGAGAAGCAAAGTGAACCACCCAAAGAAGTTAAGGAGTTTAAACCACCCATACCCTATCTCGCTCGCCTAAAGAAGGATCGCACAAATAAAAATTTTGGTAAGTTCTTGGAAATCTTTAAACAACTGAATATTAACTTACCCTTTGTTAAGGCTTTATCACAAATGCCCAAATATGCTAAATTTCTAAAAGATCTATTGTCCAACAAACGGAAGTTAGAGGAGTTATCCACAGTGACACTTAATGAGGAATGCTCACGATCTTGTAGAATAAATTGCCTAAAAAGTTTAAAGATCCGAGGAGCTTTACTATTACCTACCTAATTGGCACTTTGTCTGTAGAGAAAGCCTTAGTAGACTTGGGAGCGAACATAAACTTGATGCTGTATAAACTCTTTAAAAGATTAGGATTAGGAGAGCCTAAACTAACATGTATAAGCTTACAATTAGCTGATAGGTCAATAAAATACCCTAGTGGTATAATTGAGGATGTGTTGGTTAAGGTTGGGACCTTTATTTTTCCTATTGATTTCGTCATTCTAGATATAGATGAGGATATAGAGGTCCCCTTGATCCTAGGTTGACCCTTTTTGGCCACTGCTAGAGCCATCATCAATGTCAGTGACGGTAAACTCATTCTAAGAGTCGGTGATAAAGAGCTGATATTCAAGGTTCCAAAGGTGTTAAAGAAACCATTTAATCAAGATGATACATGCTATTTTCTTGATAATAATGATCTCTTTGTTGCTAGTTGTATGTAGGAAATACTTTATAAAGATCCCCTAGAGCTATGTATAGCGCAAGGTGAGGTGAGTCCGAATGAAAACCCTGTACACATAGAAACCTTAATTCAATTAGAAGCTAATGAGTTCATGTAGAGGAAAAAGGACTTTGAGGAAATCGATAGGGGAAAGTGAGTAAGATTGAAACCCTCCATTGAAGAACCACCAATGTTAGAGCTTAAGCAATTACCTGATTATCTAGAATATGCTTTTCTAGAAAAGGACTCTAAATTACCAGTGATTATTTCTTCTAACTTGGAGAACAATTAGAAAGACAAGCTCCTGCATGTTCTTAGGACGCATAAGCGATCTATCGCATGGAAGATATTGGATATCCAAGGCATCAATCCTTCTTTTTGCACTCATAAGATCTTATTAGAAGACGACTTCAAATCGGTCATTCAACCCTAGAGAAGGTTAAACTCGGATATGAAGGAAGTTGTCAAGGCTGAGGTAATTAAACTTATGGATGCAAGATCGATATATCTATTTCTAATAACTCCTAGGTAAGCCTTGTGTAGGTTTTTCCTAAGAAAGGCGGTCTAATGGTGGTCTCAAATGAGAAGAATGAGCTTATCCCAACAAGGATAGTTACTAGATGGAGAGTGTGCATTGATTATCAGAAGCTGAACGATGCTACACAGAAAGATCATTTTCCCCTACCATTTATCGACTAAATGCTTGAAAGATTAGCCGGGTATATGCATTACTGCTTTCTGGATGGTTTATCTAGATACTTCCAAATTCCAATTGCTCTAAAAGATTAGGAGAAGATCACCTTTACGCGCCCTTATGGTACCTTTCTGTACTGATAGATGCCTTTTAGCCTCTATAACGCGCCAACAACCTTCTAATAGTGTATGGTAGCCATTTTTGAAGACTTGATCGAAGAAATAATGAAGGTCTTCATGGATGACTTCTCAGGTTTTGGAGACTCGTTTGAGCAATGCCTTCACAACTTGGATAGGGTTTTGACAAGATGCGAAGAGACCAATTTAGCCCTTAATTAAGAGAAGTGCCGCTTTATGGTGCAAGAAGGAATCGTTTTGGGGCATAAAGTCTCTACTAGGGGGATTGAAGTAGATGCTGCTAAGATAAAAATAATTGCTAACCTTCCACCCCCGGCCTCAATAAAGGCTGTTTGAAGATTCTTAAGACATGCAGGGTTTTACAGGAGATTCATTAAAGATTTCTCTAAGATAACTAGGCCTTTGACAAGATTATTAGAAAATGATGTCCCGTTTATGTTCTCACAAGAGTGCTCTGATGCATTCAATGCTCTTAAGTATAAATTAACTATTACTCCTATTATGGTCTCTCTCAATTGGAATCTCTCCTTCGAGTTAATATGCGATGCTAGTGACTTTGTAGTTGGAGCTGTACTTGGCCAAAGAAAAGATAAACATTTCCAACCCATTTCATACGCTAGCAAAACCCTCATGGATGCCTAGGAAAATTATATAACTATTGAAAAAGAATTATTAGCTGTCATCTTTGCATTTGATAAATTTTGTTCTTATCTGATTTTATCTAAAGTTATCGTTTACGCTGGCCATTCTACTTTACGATACTTATTGAGTAAATCAGATGCTAAACCAGGACTCATACGATGGATCTTATTACTCCAAGAATTTGATATTGAGACTAGAGAAAAAAAAAGGTTATAAGAATCTTGTAGCGGATCACCTATCCAGACTCGACAATCTAACCTTAGAGAAACTAGACGAAAAAGAGATTAATGATGCATTTCCTGAGGAACACTTATACGCTGTCACTTAGGTAAGTGAACCTGACTCTCTATGGTTTGCTGATATAGCCAATTATTTAGTTGCTCACACCCCCCCTAAAGAGCTTTTGGGTCAGCAAAAGAAGAAATTCTTTACTGAGTTGAAATATTATTTTTGGGAGAACCCCTACCTTTTTAGAATTTATGTAGATCAGATTATCAGGAGATGTGTGTCTTATGAGGAAGGTTGGCAAATACTCAGCCATTGTCACACCGGACCAATGGTAGGTCATCATTATCTCAACAAACCACTCATAAATTCTTAGAAGCAAGATTCTTCTGGCCTACTCTATTCAAGGATGCCCATAAGTATGTAAAATCATGTGATAAATGTCAATGAACAGGTAATATTTCCTAACGTGATGCAATGCTCTAAAATTACATTCTTGTTTGTGAAGTATTTGATGTCTGAGGTATTGATTTTATGGGTCCTTTCCCAAACTCAATAGGAAATAGATATATTTTAGTGGCCATCGACTATGTGTCAAAATGGGTTAAGGCTCAAGCCTTGCCTATGAATGATGCCAAGGGAGTCACCAAGTTTCTCAAAAAACTATTTTCTCGATTTGGCGCTCCAAGGGCAATCATTAGTGATATAGGCACACATTTTTGCAATACGAAATTTGAGAAAATACTTAAACGATATGCTGTGGACCATATGATAGCTAGCCTCTATCACCCCCAAACTAGTAGTCAAGTAGAAGTTTCCAATAGGGATTTAAAGAGAATTTTGGAAAAAACAGTAGAGTACCACAGGACAAATAAGCTTAATGACGCCTTATGGGTCTATAGGATAGCATATAAGACACCATTAGGTACTACCCTTTATAGACTTGTATATGGGAAAGCATGCCATTTGCTTGTTGAGATTGAGCACAAAGCCTTTTGGGTGATTAAGCGTGTTAACTTTGACCTCGAGTCTACAGGAGCCAAATGAAAGTTTCAATTAGACGAACTTGAGGAATGGAGAGCAACTACATATGAAAATTCACGGCTATATAAAGAATAGACTAAGCGCCTTCGTGATCAGAGAATCCGTCAAAGGAAGCCATTTCAGAAAGGAGACCATGTTTTACTATATAATTCTCGCTTGAGATTATTCCCGGGCAAGTTAAAATCTCATTGGTCTAGTCCGTTCTTGGTCAAAGAAGTCTTCGCATACGGGACCATTGAAGTAACACATACAAAGAAAATGGTTAGCGACTGAAGCTGTACCTTGGAGGCGAGGTCGATTAATCGACTAATGAGGAGTTTCACCTCCACCTCGACACACCTTAAATCACTATTCCCTTCTGGTCGAGCTATCAACGTTAGCCATAGTGCTTTTTGGGAGGCAACCCAATCCTTAATTCCCTTAGGATTTGATTTTTTTTTTTGAAAAAAAAGGCCATTCAGTACGATCGTGTTATGGTCGTATTGATTCCACAAATCCTACCGAGAGTTACATGACCATTCAACACGATTGTATTAAGGCTGTGTTGTATCTATGCCTTCCACTGAGAGTTACACGACCATTTAACATGGTTATGTTCAGATTGTGTTGACCTCACTTATTCTATCGAGAGTTACACAGCTGTGTAACATGGTTATGTTTGGGTCATATTTGATTAAAACATCTACATCTATTCCAACATAGCATCAACACGGCCGTGTTTCATGGTCGTATTCATAATTGTATAAATAGCCGCATAGTCATTCATCTGTCTCCTTAGTCTCTTCCCTTTCTCCCTCCCTCTCACAATAATTACTTTACACATTCCTCCCATCGACACACACTTGGACATTGATTGTTTCAGCAATTTTTTTTTTTACTCATCCCAGGTATGTGATACTTCCTCTCTACCATAAGTTGTTTTATTTCAAATATCTTTCCACATCTAGCATAGGAAACATGACTTAGGGTTTCTCAATTTTCATTTCTTTTTTGCAATTGGGTTGTCATCCTTGCATGATTATTAGAAATTGGGCTACAATGTGATTAACACGATATGAACATGGTCATGTATTTTGAAATTTTTTTTTTTAAACTTTGCACTTTCTACACGGTCATTTTAGGGTCGTGCTGAACCATTTCTACATGGTCATGTTGGGTCTTGCACATTCCCTATTTCTTCTCTCTCCATAGATATCCCTATTCATGTTTTGGATGTATACACTTCATAAATTTCCACATTACATGTGTCCATAAAATGCTCGTCCTCATCTTAGGACATCATGCCACTAAAACAAGCCTGTCAAAAGCAACTTATTACCCGAAAGACAAGTAGACAAATTTTTGCATCGTCCTCTCAGCCACCTCGTGATGTGCAAGCACTTGCACTTCTACCACTTACTTAATCCCAAACACAAGGTATGCTGACTTTTGCCCAACAAGCACTTTGGGATAAGTTTAGTCAGTTGAAAGATAAGGATTTTAGCTGAAGCTTATATTTAGAATGGCGTATGTTGGAAAGCTTAGGATGTGATGATGGGGTTAGAAGCTTAATTAGTGTTGGTGGCTGGGAAAGGTTCTTCTCCCTCCGTGCTCCTATCTACATTTAAAGTGGAAAATGATCATATATCTTGGGGTACTCTGAATAGTATGCGTTTTCGGATTGGCGAAAAGTTTTATGAGATCACCATAGCCTAGCTAACTCGTTACATAGGACTCTATGATGAGTGGTTTATTGAGACTGATGACTTCATGCAGCTTCCTATTAAATTTCGTCATGGAGTCACTCCTACTGCATTTTGGCAATCTATTAGCCGGGACATGAGATATGATCCCAAGCAAGCGAAAGCATCAAAACTAAAAAATCCTGTGTATCGGGTAATACATTGGTTGCTTTCACACACCATCACTAGGCATGGGAAAAGTACAAGAGTTATCTCCACTAGTGACATCCTTTATCTCTACAGTATGATTGAAAGTTTTCCCATTAATCTAGGTGTGCTATTAACTTTCTTCTTCCGACACCAAGCTTATGATACACGGGTAGGTACTATTAGCTGTAGGCCCTCTATTACACTTTTAGTTCAAGGCATGAGTTTGTTTCAAGAGCTCCCTCAGATGCTCCAAGTTTGGGACATAGAACCTATTAAACTTGAGACCTTTAAACAGATGAAATTGTTTCAGGACACCCTTGGAGAACAGCCTGATGAGCAACCTTAGACACTAAGGGACAGTACATAATTGGATAGGATTAAAGAAAAATTAGATCAACTATTAACTCTCAAAGAAGGATGTGAACGCGACCGGAAAAGAGTATATAGGAGAGTTCATAGATTAGGACAATTTGCTGAAAACATTTCATCTAAATATCACATTCTCTTTCCCCCACGACATAAGACTCCAGCTAATAAAGATGTTCGAGGAAGCAAATGCAGCTAATGAAAATATGGATGTTGATGATGATGAGGAAGATGAAGAGGAAGATGAGGAAGAGGATGATGATGATGATGATTGACATGATGATAGTTAAGATAGTTTTTTTTCTATGTACTTTTAATGAAACTTTGATGGCCTGTTTTTTTTTTTTTTTTAATTTAATGATTCTAGATTGTCTTTCATATATATATATTCTTTCTATTCTCCACTTGTGTAGTTCCTTTTATGCTCACAACGGCTATAGTGTACAATTCCGAATATTCTACAAAGGATTCTCATGCAATGAAGCTTGAAGACAATTTCAGAGGAGTACGATTTTCTCTTTTTCTTATCATTATTTTTTTTCTTTTCTTTCATTGTTTTATTTTCCTTTATCTTGCATGAGATTTAATTTGTACATTAGGGACAATGTATAAATTTAAGTATGGGGGAGTAGTATTTAGATTAACTTTTAATCTAGAATAATAACTATTTAGAATAAGTATTTTTTACTTATTATACTTTATTAGAGTTGAAAAGAAAAATCTATATAAAGTAGAATTATCTTTCATTTAAACTTTCAATTAGAATAATATCACTAATTAGGAATTTATCATCTATATTTTAAAATTTTACTTAGATATATACTCATTCCTTATAATTTTTTTTAGAGCACTATAACTTTTAGTAAATAATCAGAAATTTAATTGTTGATAATTCCTTGAAAAATCAATAAAGTTAGAGGATACATAAATGAATTAAATTAAATAAAACTTTAGCAGTGGGCCTCGTTGACTCAAGTAAGTAAGCCTGCGGGATGCCTCTTTTAAAAGGGATAACATCTGTTGACTTAAGTAATAAACTTGGGATCATCGGTCTAAAGCTCGTTAAAAGGGTGAAGAGAAAAGTCCGAGAAAGCTAAACACAATAAAATTAAAGTAGTGGATGGTTCAAAGGGGTATCTTAAAGTCATCTGGATTGGGACGTACTGACCGATGAAACTACTAAAAAAAAAAAAAAACTAAGGGGATGATCAAGAGATGAGTAATTATGAATACGTTTACTTTAAATTGTAGTGCTCGATAAGATTAAAGAGGCGAGTGTATATATCTTAGCTAAGTGGTTAAAATATGGATGATTTTTCCTTAATTAGTTGATGTTATGTTTGATTTAAAGTTTATAAATCTTTGTTTAAATGATATGAGTAAACTCTAACTTGTATGGATTAACTCTTGAACTCTAATATTTAATTAAGTACATATACATAGTTACTAGTGTATTATTTTCTTTATAAGTTAATTTAAATCAATAATAACAAGATGAAGATCTTCCTTGAGTAATCCTTAGCTTAAATAAACATTTCTTGTCTAAAATTATGAATTGATTAATTTGCTTAAGGACAAGCAAATGTTTAAGTATGGGGGAATTTGATAAATGATTAATAGAATATATTTGTAAACAAGATTCTAGATGAATTCAATGAAATTATAAGAATTTTTAGGTAATATGCTACCTAATTAAATAATATTTTTATTTCAGGTTTAATATATTCTTTAATCAATAAAGGAAGAAAATGAGTCAAGTTTCATGTGATACAAAGTTAAAATGAAGAAATTTGATGCATGTGAAGAATCAATACAATCAAGTAACATGTTCATGTTGAACTTAAAGGAAGACTAGAAGGATACAAGAATAAATAACATGACCATGTTAGCAGTCATGTAACTTTCGAAGCAAGAGAAGCCAAACATAACCATGTAACATGACCATGTTGATTTAAGTTCAACAAGATCGGGCAACATAACCGTGTTGGAGGTTGTGTTGGCCATATCTCCTCAGATCTGGACGCAATCAAAAGTTTTAAGTTGAATGTGACCTTAACTTGATCGTGCTGAAGTTCGAAGGCAGAGTAATATAAATACCAGATCTCCTAAGAGAGAAGGAGGAAAAAAAAGGAGTTCTAAAGAGAAATAGAGAGCTTTTAAGTAAATGAAAAGAAGAATTCCTTGAAGAAGCAAGAGTATCAAAGATCAAATTATATACTTCGGAAATACAAGATAGATTTCTACAAAGGTTTTTTCTTTCTATTATGATTTATTTCAATTTTATTGTTAGATCTTATAACTAAGGTTGTCAAAATCGTGATTTTATGTAGAATCGCTAAGGGGTCTATGGAATCGGAATGTAGAAACGTAAGTTTTTACAACCTATTTTAAATAACTTTCAAATATTGTAAATATACTTACAATAGTCATTAAAAATTATAATGGATAATATAAATAAGGAAATTTAGCATTTATTTTGGTCATACTTACACTAGAGGGCTCTTAGCAATTAAGCCCATATTTATTCATTAAAAGTTTGGGCTTGGGCCCATGAATAACTGTTGTTATATATTCTCTTTTTCACTTATAATTGCGTGATAAAAACGAAAGAGGGAGGTGCTAATTATAGTAGAATCGTCTGTTGGACGTAGCCTTAGTTAACGGGTGAACCAAGATAAAATCTTGTGCTTTTATTTTTTCTTCCTCTTTTTTACTTTACTTTATTATTATTTGTGAGCGTCGGCCCTAACATCAACTTCCTCTTATACACCGACCCTAACAGAACATACAACAACAGCAGCAGCAACTCAAGATTCAAGATTAGAAAAAAAAAAAATACTATTTGAAGTTTCAAGTTTCTACTAAACAAAAGGAACTGATGGAAAAAAGTAAGAACAGAAAGTTAGAAATAGTTAAAAATTTAGAAAAAAGTTAGAAAGTTAGAAAGTTAAAAATACTATTTTCCTTATGCTTATGGAAAATAAGACCTTGTAGTAGAAACATAAAAACGCTAGTGGATTCGCAATTTTATTGATTCCACATTTAGAATCACAATTTTACTATGATTTTACCTCAAAAATGTTTTTACATGCGAGTTGATTAAGAATGTACTCACCAACTCGTAAAATCGTAGAAACATGCAAGTTAACTCGCGATTTTGACAACTATGCTTATAACATAATGATAGCTTAAATTCTTCTAGTATCTAGATTTGTGGAACTCTAGAATTATTATGTAATTTTATTTTAGTAATTATTCAATAAAATCTTTATTATCTTAATTCAATTATGCATGTTCTTCATTGCAAGAATTTAATATTTCTAGAGTATTAATTCGTGATTGTTGATATTATATAAATAGATTGAGAAATCATTTATATAATTAGATCTAGTGTAATTGAAAAGAGTTGCATGTAACCCTAGAGATAAGATGACATAAATCTTCCGAATTAGGGTCAAACCTAATAATGGGATTCATAAAGCGAACATAATGCAATTTTAGGAGTTTTAATTAGAAAGAGATCTCAATTAATCAACCTAACATTATAAATTAATAATCTTGAGAAAGATATTAATTTGATTAAGGAATCAACGATTAAGAAAATAAAGAATAAAGTTGGAATTATCTTTAATAAATTATATATGATTCTAGAGGCAAATTAAATCTAGATAAGTATCCTTATAATATTAATTTAAACTCTTTAGTATACCAGCTTTATTTTCATAATATTAATAATCATAACATTCCTTAGTTAATTAACTCCCTTCAGTTTGACGATTGGATAATAAAGTTTTAGTTAATATTAGTAATTGTAGTTTTTATGGGACGACATTCATGATTAATTCACTATATTATATTAATCGATAGGTGCACTTACCTTTGATATCAATGAATAACCCCTCCAACTTCCTCTTTCGAGCCTGAAGCCTTTACTTACAACCGTTAAGCAATAAACAAACTAAAGCAATGAATCAAATTCTATAACAGTGAAGTTACAATGGTTCTTCACATGGTAAGCCTTAACTACTTGAACCACATCTGCTTTTGTCTTGAATTTCATGCCCTTATAGAACTCCTCACTATTGCTTGAACCATTGTACATTGCATTTTGCTCCTACTTAAAATAGATGTAACTGTCATCACTACCAACATTGTAGTAGGGAAAATGATCTCTAATTGTCATACTAGGTGGTTTAGCCTATGTTGACTAATATATTGCTCGTGTTGAGTACACAAATACGATTAGAGGATCCTCTTCAGGTACACCATCTCCATTATTTTCACTTTCTTCATCTTCTTCCTTAGAGCTCTCCTCATAATTGGAACTTTCCTCCTCAACACCCATTCTTACATCGGTGTCGGTTGTAATTTCCACACCCAACCTCACCATGTAGGGATCATGCATGTTCGGTCATTGTAATACCGGAGTAACTACTATATCTACTTCATTTTCATTATTCAATGGTGCCTCTTCTATAGGGGTTCTAACATATGCTTCAAATGCTGACAACTCAGGATGTATTTCTTCCATGTTAGATGGGGAATGCAGATGTCTACTTTCTTAGAATGTCTACTATTCGAAGAGATCCCCAAAATCTTCAAAAATTCTAACATACAACTATTGTATGCCATGATCTGCAAAGAATTCAACCATTTTAATAAGATTTTCATCATCATCATTATCTCCAATTATATTAAGGCATAAGATGTACTACCTCTCATGGAAAATAAGATGCCTGTGAATTATCTCAACCCCCACTTCAGTTGGATTGATTCGAATACTCTGGCATATTTTATACAAAAAATCAATGTAATTCATATTTTTCTTATCATGTTCCGACCCTTAGTTACCACCTACAATATTTTCAAATGCGTAAATTATTAATTTCAAGTAATCATCTATTATTATCCTATTTACAATATATAAATTCTTAGCTATTCCACAAAAAACAAATAATATCGATTTTTTTAAATTTACAATGCACAACATTGATCTTTTTCTTACCATGAAAAAAAAATTACATTTTAATTTTTTTTCAAAATTTCGCAACAAAAATTAGCAAATTTAAATAACACAATAAAATTTATTTTACAAATAAACTTTTAATTTTTTTTTAGTTTTTTTCAATTACAAATAGTTTTTTTTTTATAACAATACAGATAATAAACCTAAATTTGACAGTTAAAAATAATATGAAATTTTTCGTTAACACATTGTTCATCTCGTTCCCATACAAATTGAAAAATTAACTACCACATATTACATATTACAAAATCTACATAAATCATACCTAACACACTACAAACTAATAACAAGCAATAATAATTTTAAAAAACTATAACATTATGACAACAATTTTCTCAAATACTGAAAACTAACATAATAACAAAAAAAAAAACTTCAACTTTTTGTTAAAATATATACCAGAATGTAGATTAATCAAGTTTTTTCATTGAGGAAATAGTAGATCTTAGCGGACTCCTTCAAATCCCATCATTTCGTATTTGCATAAGAGCTTCTTCTTCTTCCTATGAACGAGATAAAAAAAAAACATAGAGATGGAGTTTGCAGAAAGTAAAATGAAAATAAATGTATTGTGTTTCTATGTTTATATTATTAATTTGATTCATTGTAGCGTCCTTAACTTTGTTAAAGTAGGTTTACATGCATTTTTTTTTTTAAGTTTTGTAGGTTGTAGGCTTGCAGTGCACATGTAGATGATGGATCTTTGATGAAAAAAATTCGACGGTAGGATTAGTCGTACAGGGAAGAGGTGGTGTGTACTGAAGGTGCGTTTCGGATCCACGATTTCAAAACCTATTTTTAGAATTATTTTTTGGGGTACATTATTTCATGATTTTTTTTAAATCATATTATTTAAGTATATTCCCTCAAATCTACCCAATGTAAAAATAAAACAACAAATCTAGATTATAATGAAATCATATTCACTATAATAACATACAATAAAATAATATTTATGTAACAAAACTATCATCTTTCTTAATTTGCATTATTCCTCCACTCTTAAAAATATTTGTTATTGAATCTCTATGGTTTTTTTTTTCTTTCTTCCTTTTAGATTAAACAACAACCTACAAAAACTAAACTTGAATTCATGAAATAGTAGTTCTTCATATTTTCCATTAATTCTTCTTAGCTTGAGGAAATTAATCTTTGGTAAATTGGTGAAGTATGTATTATGGTCTCTAACAATGCCATTGGTCTTTCCCTTTTTTTCCTATCAAATCTTCCTCTAGATACTTTAAATCTCTATAATGAATTTCTATTATAAACCCGCATATTTCATTGTTTAAATTAATTTCTTTAACAACTTCTATAGACTTTTTATGTCTTTGAAAACAATGTAATCAACAAGTTTAATGACTACATAGTAGGTTACAGTAGTTTGATTTTTCTAACATCTTCCTTAGGAATAGATTTAAAAGACTCATAAACCTCCCCTTGTATTTCCTCAAGTGTACTACTTTATGTATTTTCACGTTCAAGCTCAATTTCGGGGAAATTGTGCTCTATGTTATTTTCATGGACAATATATAGGAATGGGATTTCGATTTTGCACTATTTTTCTAACTAACAAGTAATTTAGGAAATCTTAGGACGTAAAGGCAACAATTAATGTGTTTGAGTTGATGAACCATTCCACCTAATATAGTCATAATCTCATCCATCTTAGACATAAACTAATAAAAAATCACTAAAAGTGGCTTTCATGTTGTCAAACATTTTGGCAATATGCTTGTTTTAAAGAAAGAGCGTTAAGATCAAGTCTTAAAAACAAGATAGGTGACTCTTATACCAAATTTGATGTACGACAAGGAGATGATTTTCTTTAATACCAAATCTAATGTAAAACAAAAGAGAATGAAATAATAAAAAAAATGTATGGAATCTATGAGAAAAATAAATCTAAACAATAAATATATGAAGAATATGTTAAGAAATCTACAAGAAATAAATAAAGTATTTTTTTTAACGAAAAGAAGCAATAGTTTGGAAAGTATATATCTAGTAACGTTATACTACAAGATTTAGATGATAACTTTACATCATTAATAATATGTATGATTTCATACAACATAATAAAATTTGATGGTCTCATACTACTAATAAGAAGAAGGCATGATATCGACTTCTAGAAATTTTTTTTTGTATTATTTAGTATTAAGTCATTTTATTATAAACCGATTACATATTTTACGTAGTTATAGGTATAGTATTATCTAATATTTTAGGAAACTAAAAGATTTGTTATTTTAAAGATAAAATACTAATTTAATCAAATCCTAAGAAACCAAATATACGATATCTAAAAATTAAAAAAATAAATCTAGATTGTAATGAAATCATATTTAGTTTAATAACATAAAATAAATAATATATATACAACAAGATTATCATCTTTCTTAATCCGTATCATTAAACAAGCCAACTTGTGTTGAAACTTGCTCATATAACTGCAATGTTATCTTAATGTGATTTTGAGTCAAAAAACTTTACTTGGGACTCTTGCTTTTAGACTTTGCTAGGCATAAAAAATTAATGTCGATGTATGTTAACGCCCTAAAACCTAGAGCATCATAGCTCGCAACATGTCACTATCATATAACGACACGTTAAGGCTTTAAAACTCCAAACAACTTCCAACCTGTTCACCTTCTCAAATTCATTCACGAAAATATAACCTCAATAACATAAAACAAATGACTCTTAGATGAGTTATTCCAATTCATGATATTTGAACAACACATGAATCTTCTTTTAACATCTAGAATAAGCTCTGTTCATGTCTAAAACTCTAAAATATAGAAGTCTACTGATATCTCTATAATCCCAAATCAATTACTAAAAATCTTGGTCACGAATCTTCTCATTTCCATCACTCCTTATCTTAATAGTAATAGTGCTCTCTCTCGTTTTCATCTACATAATGTCCTACAAGGTTTTCATTTTCATCATAATTTAATTGCCCGTCGTTCTCACCTGCAATTGAAAAAAAATATAGGAAAGGAGGTGAGCCTAAGCTCGATACGTGAGTATTACATCCACATGCGCATGACACATTACATTAATAACACATGCGTATATGCAACATTTATCCATAACATCTTCATACATCAGCTTACACACCAATCTTAAAATTAATTATACAACATAAGGTACTCATGATCTTAGTACACACAAAAGTTTGTTCTAGTGGGAACTGCCATTGCAGGCCCCATCTAACTCTAATTTACCTTAGATAATTTCGATACATGGCTCCATTAAGGACAACATAGCATATTGATCATCGAGGTACCCCTTAGGGATCTGCTACTGTGGGCCCTTAGGCCAAGCCAAACTTAAGCAACATGCAACATTTCATTCACATATCACATTACATTATATATTTCTCATATCCAATTCATTTAATAACTACCTAACAATCATAACCAGTAAAGCAAGGTAAACACATACCTGAACAGATGTCTCTCCAGCGATCTTGCATGTCCCTAACCGAAGTAGGTAGCCCTGTTCAATTACAAAGAACTACGCTTAGCTTAATTCTACAGGTGATCTAAGTTCACTAAATTTTCTACTTCATTCAAGCCATTTAATTCCCTTCCTAAAAGTATCTTCGTGTTTAATTCATGTTTTGAAATGAGAATAAAATAAAGTAGAGTTAAATAGGACATATTATTGTGTAACACGACCAAAAAAGTAATCATGTAGGGAAGCACGAGTTGAAACATGGTCGTGCTAGAGACCATATATCATTTTATAAACTTTAAGCTTCAACACATCCATGTTTATGGTAGTGTACATTCAAAACTCAACACGCCTAGGTATATGGCCGTACTTGTGGCCGTGTACATTCTAACTCTAACACACCCAAGTACATAGCTGTGCCTAAGGCCGTATACCTTACTGTATAATTTTTCTTTTCAACTCACCCTGGTATATGGTCGTTTACTTAACTGTGTACCCCCTTGTTCATTACAAACCCTATTTTTCCTCCTTCGATTCATTCCAACTCCTAACTACTATGATTTTTAGTCTAATTAATCACTGTATTAGCCACATCTAACGTAAAATTAGGTTCTATAATGCTTACTTGGTTCAAATTATTCTTGAAACTCCAAGTTTGGTTGGTCCTTCGTTTGTTTCAACCTAACCTTCGATCTATTCCCCATGAACAATCAAATTAATTTTGTGATTGAGTCTTTATTGTTAGAATAGGTCTTGTACTAACTAGAATTCGTTACTTGTTTGCTTTGTTATGATGTCTCCTTAGATCACTTTAGGTTTTCCTATAGGATCCTCTCGCTCTCTAGGTTTCTGGAATTGGATAGATGTGCAAATGAGCAAAAGAGTAACCCTAGGTGAATGCTAGGCTTTTATAGTCCAGCTAAGAAAAGACAATTTTACTCCTTGTCCCATATACTTATTTATGACATTGCCATTAGTTATATATATATATATATTCATTATTTCATTTACCTATTTTATAATATTATTTTTATGACACACATACATATATTTTAAAAAACTTTATATTACATTCCCCTCCCCCCCAATTAAAACTTTTGTCTTCAAAAATTACGTGGAATTGGAAAGAGTTTTGGATGCTTTTTCTTCACTTCTTCTAATTCTCAAGTTGCCTCTCATTTTGTTTGATTGGTCCACTATACTTTGACACAGGGGATTCTTCTTCTTCTTGATACTTATTCCTTTGTGTCCACTATTCTTGTAGGTCTCTTTATAGAGGATAAGTTTGGTTGTACTTTCAAGGGTTCTAAGGCTACCACTTGATCCAGGTTTAGTACATACTTTCTTAACATTGATACATAAAACACATCATGTATCCCTGCTAGACTTGGCGGTGGGGCTAACCTGTAAGCATTTGTTCCAACTCTTTCCAGAATTTCAAATAAACCCACGTATCTTGGATTTAACTTGCCTCGCAATCCAAACCTGATCACCCCTTTAGTTGGAGATATCTTTAGTAAAACGTTTTCCTTGACATGAAATTCTAAGGAGTATCGTCGTTTGTTTACATAACTTTTCTAGTGATTCTGGACTAATAGAATTCGCTGTTTTATTATTTTAACCTTATCTACCGTTTCCTACACTATCTTTGGCCTTATTATCTATCTTTCTCCCATTTCATCCTAGTGTAAGGGAGATCTGCATTTCTTATCATACAATGCTTGATAACTATTATTGTAAGAAAATTCTATTAAAGGTAAGTGATTACTCCAATTACCCACTTGATCCAATGCATAAGCTTATAGTAGATCTTCCAGAATTTGGATATTCTTCGCAAGCTACCCATTTGTTTAATGATGAAATGCAATACTAAACTAGAGTTTAGTTCCCAGAGCTTGATGTAGAATTTTCCAAAATCTCCTCACAAACTAAGTATCCCTGCCAAATGTAATTGTAGTTGGTACCCCGTGTAATCTAACAATCTCTTTGATGTACATTTGAGTAAGCTTTTCTAGTTCATAGTCTACCTTAATTGGCAAGAAATGGGTAAACTTGGTCAATCTGTCTACTATCACCTAGATTGCATCATATATCTCCTTGGTTTTCGGGAGTGCTACGATGAAATCTATAGTTACATGTTCCCACTTCCATCAGGTATAGGAGAAGGTTATAACTCAACAGCTGGTCTTTAGTGCTTAATCCTTATTTGTTGACATGTGAGACACTTAGACACATATTCTGCTATCTCCCATTTCATATTTTTCCACCAGTAATTATTCTTAAGATCCTTATATATCTTGGTGCTTCCTAGGTGTACTGTATACCTTAAGTAATGGGCTTCTTTCATAATCTTCCTCTTTAACTCTGTATTATCTGGAACACACCATCTATTTCCATACTTGACTACCCCTTCAACGTTTACCACAAATTCTATGGCTTCACTTTGTTCTATTTTACTCTTTATCTTCTGAATTCCAAGATCTCCCATTTGTGCATTTTTAATCTGATTGATAATATTGGGTTAGATACTAAGTGTAGCCAACCTATTTTCCACTTCCTGTGTCACCATTTCCAAATCCAGCTTATTCATGTCTTCTAGTATTCTTCTCTAAGATGTGATTAATACTGTAATATTTATCCATTTCTTCCCACTTAGAGCATTTGCAACCACATTTGCTTTTCCATGGTGATAATGAATTTCTACATTGTAATCATTCATCAATTTTAGCTACCTCCTCTGCCTTATGTTCAATTCTTTCTAGGTAAATAGATACTTTAAACTTTTATGATCTATAAATATTTTACAGTTCTCTCCATAAAGATAGTGTCTCTATAATTTTAGTGCTAAGATCACAACAACTAACTCCAGGTCATGGGTAGGGTAATTCTTCCCATATTGCTTCAGTTGGTGAGAGGCATATGTAATGACTCTCCCATTGTACGTAAGTGCACATCTCAAACCTTGATTTGATGCATCACTGAATACTTCAAATTCTTCTTTCGTCTTCAATATGGCCTACATTAGAGCTATCATCAATTTATCTATCAGTGTTGTGAAGCTGCTTTCACATTCATCACTTTATACGAATTTGGCGTTCTTCTTTGTCAGTTGAGTCAAGGGAGTTGCTATTTGGGAGAATCCTTCTATGAAGCATCTATAGTACCCGACTAATCTTAGAAAACTCCTTACTTCTATTACAGTTCTTGGTTTTGGCCAGTCTTTTACTACCTTTACCTTCTCAAGGTCTACTGATATTCCATTTTTATTCACTATATGTCCTAAGAAGGTTACTTGTTCTAACCAAAACTCACACTTATTGAATTTAGCATAAAGCTTTTCTTCCTTGAGTTTTTCCAGTACGGTTCTGATATGTGCTTCATGTTCTTCTTTGCTCTTGGAATAGATGAGGTTGTCATCTATGAAAACTACTACAAACTAGTCTTGCCAGTCTCTAAGCACTTTGTTCATTAGATCTATGAAGGTTGCTGGAGTGTTTATCAAACCAAAAGGCATCACTCAAAACTCATAATGCCCATATCGAGTCCTAAAAGCAGTTTTTTGTACATCTTCCTCCTTGATCCTTAACTGATGGTACCTTGATCTCAAGTCCATTTTGGAGAAGACTTGAGCTCCATGTAATTGATCAAATAGGTCATCAGTCGTAAGGAGAAAGTATTTATTCTTGATTGTGACTCGGTTTCGCTCCCTATAATCTATACACAGCCTTATACTCTCATCATTTTCTTGATAAACAACATTGGAGTATCCCATGGTGAGACATTTGGTTTAATAAACCCATTATCTATAGCTCTTGAAGTTGAGTCTTTAGTTTAGACAGTTGAGTAGGTGCCATTCTATATGGTGCTTTAGATATGGGTGTTGTTTTCAGTACTAGATCAATATAGAACTCTGTCTTTCTAGCTGGCGGTAAACTCGATAAATTCTTGGGAAAAATGTCTACATACTCATTCATTACGTACACATTTTCCAATTTCTTAACTTGTCCTATCTCTACTGATAAGGTCGATAGTCTTCCTTTATTCCACAACTAATACGTTGGAATAGTTGGAAGCCTCTATGGATCTAACTTGAATACAACTTGTTCTTCATCAAGGAAATTAAAACTAACCACTAGATAGCAACAATCTATAGTGGCATAGTACTTAGATAGCCAGTTTACTCATAGAATTAAATCAAATTCTATCATCTCTTATATAAACTATTTAGCTAGCATTTTCTTGCCATGTATTACAATCTCCACATCTTTACATATTTGATCTAATTTTCCTCCTACTGTAAAAGGAGTATTTATAATTATAGCACCACTTAATACAAAAGGTTTTAATCCACATACATTCATAAACATAGGTGATATGCAGGAATGTGTTGCACTTATATCAAACAATACGTAGACTGTATTTGAGTTTATGAGCAGTGTACCTACTATGGTATCCTAATTAGGGGTATCCTGCTACTACTGCTATTGAAATGCAAACACCCTACCAGGTGCCCTCTGTTTTGGTCTAGCATTCTAATGTCTACTCAAGGGTACTCTAGGTGCAGGTCTTATAGGTTGTGGTGGTTATAAGGGTGTAGTTACTTGGTTGTGATGAGAATTACACTCAAATGATATGTGCCCTCTTTGCTTATAGGTATAATAGAAAGTTTGAGGGAGGATCCTTTTTGTGCAATTTCTATTAGTATGTCCTATTTTACCACAAAAGAAACATGCCCCTTCGGGCTAATTACACTGCCCCAAATCATGGGGTCCTAAACACCTTGGACATCTCACACCTAATCCTACCTATAGTAGTGGTGGTAGTGTTAGGGGTGTTGGCCTAGTTTGAAGGGGTTTAGGCACATAAACCATAAGTCTAGCTTGATACATGATCGATCCCTTCCCTTTATTTGCATATGATATGCTAGATGCAAGCCTTTTTCCCAAAGTAATTCCCAATCTATGGGACAATTGTTTTTCAGTCCTTTTCTTACTATACTCCAAGTATTTAGCCTCATCAACTACTTCTACACAAGTAGTTAACTAAAAAGCCCCCACTTCATTTTGCAAGGTAGGCTCTAATCCCCTAAAAAATCTTCCAGCTCGGGAGGCATCATCCCTCTCATTACTTCTAACAAGAACTTGTTTAAATGGTTCAACTCTACTTCATATGCCCCCACAAATCTATTGCCTTGTTGGTAGTTATAATAATTCACCTCCATTTTGTCTTTGATGCTGCTTAGGAAGTACTTTTCATAGAAAAGCTCCTTAAACGTCTACCACTAGTTAGGAGCTCTTGCCAAACTGGACATACCAATCCACCAATCTGCAACTGCTTCCTTCAGCATATAAGCAGCATATCCCAACTTCCTGTCTTCAGGGACCATGAAGGCTTCAAAAGTCATTTCAGTCTCAATGATCTAATGTTCAGCCTCTATTGGATCATCAACCTTTGGGTGGAACTCCTTAGCAAACCTTACAAATTTATCCAGCCCACAAGGTTCTTCTATAAGCTTGATAGGTCTCACAACTTCTTGTTGTTATTGTTGCACTAACATTCCCATTAGCATGGTAGTTAAAATCACGAGTTAATTGTACGATTCTACGAGTTTGCAATTTTATGAAGTTTTTTCATAATCAAAATGGAAGAAAAATAATTTAAGTATAAAATTTTGATATAATTATGAATTTAGATATACTATTCTACAAGTTATTGATTCTACCGATTCTATACGATTTTGTACGATTCTACCGATTATATACCATCCAATTCCAAGTAAAATAGCGATTTTGACAACCATGCCCACTAGAGCATTTACAATCTCTAGTAACTGGGCAACTATGACATTAGCCTACTATGGGGTTTCTTGTTGAGGTAGTCTTTAAGGGTTCTTATCCTCTGGGGCATCTCTACCCTATCTAGCACTAAATGAACATTGCATGATACTTCTCTTGGGAGGCATTATGTGTAAAATGAAATAGCAGAATAACCCTAGAGTTAGAATTTGTAAGGGAAATTAGTGACAATATACATCTATATATACTCAAGTTTAGACATATCTATACCTACACATAAATAAACAGGAGTGTATAGTAAAACACCATTACATAAAATAATTGAAGTAACTTAACAGAATAGTTTTCCCATAATTTACCCACTCTCTTTATTTCTTATAGCTCTATAGATCATCTACTTAGTCTTCTAAGATTCCCACTTACCTTCTACTAATTGAATCCTATACTTATTAATCATTACTTAATTCTAGGAGTCATCAACCTAATCACTATTCGATCATAACCTAAATTTAAGGATCACCAAAACCTATGCTCTAATACCACATAAGCTGTAATGTCCTAAAACCTGAAGCATCATAGCCCACCATATATCACTATCATGTAGAAACATGCTAAGGCTCTAAAACTCCTAATAACTTCCAACCTGTTCACCTTCTCAAATTCATTCACGAAAATATGACCTCAATAACATAAAACAAATGACTCTCAAATGAGTCATTCCAGTCCATGATATTTAGACAACATATGAATCTTCTTTTAACAATCAAAATAAGCTATGTTCATGTCTAAAACTCTAAAATAAATAGAATTCTATTGATATCTCTATAATCTCAAATCAATTACTAAAAATCCTAATCATAAATCTTCCCATTTCCATCACCCCTCATCCAAATAGTAACAATGCTCTCTCCTGTTTTCATCCATATGGTATCCCACTAGGTTTCCATTTTCATTGTAATTTAATTGCTTGTCATTCTCACTTGCAGCTAATATATATATATATATATATATATAGAAAGGGAGGCGAGCCTAAGCTCAATACATGAGTACTACACCCACATGCACATGACATACCACATTAATAACACATGCATATATGCAAAATTTATCCATAATATCCTCATTTATCAACTTACACACCAATCTCAAAATTAATTATACAACATAAGGGTACCCATGACTTCGGTACAGACAAAAGTTTGTCCTAGTGAAAACTATCACTACGGGCTCCATCTAACCCTAATCTACCTTAGATTATTTTGATACACGACTCCACTAGGGATAACACGGCATATCGATCATCGAGGTACCCCCTAAAGATCTACCATTGCGGCTTCTAGGCTAAGCTAAACACAAGCAACATGCACATTGTATTTACATATCACATTACATAATTGTTATATCCAATTCATTTAATAACTACCTAATAATCACAACCAATAAAACAAGGTAAACATGTACCCGAATAGACGTCTCTATAATGATCTTGTGCATCTCTAATCGAAGTAGGTAACCCTGTTCAATTATAAGGAACTACACTCAGCTTAATTCTACAAGTAATCTAAGTTCACTAAATTTTCTACTTCGTTCAAGTTGTTTAATTCCCTTCCCAAAAGTATCTTTGTGTTTAATTCATGTTTTGAAATGAGAATAAAATAAAGTAGAGTTAAATAGGACATATTATTGTGTAACCTGGCCAAGAAAGTAACTGTGTAGGGAAGCACGACTTGAAGCATGGTCGTGCTAGAGACCACGTATCGTTTTGTAATTTTTAAGCATCAACATGCCCATGTACATAACCGTGTTTATAGCCATGTACATTCAAAACTTGATAGTCCTAGGTATAGGACCGTGCTTGTGGCCATGTACATTCCAACTCCAATACGCCCAAGTATATGGCCGTGCCTAAGGCCATGTACCTTATTTTACAATTTTTCTTTTCAACACACCTTGGTACACGGTCATGTACTTGACCGTGTACCCCCTATTCATCACAAACCCTAATTTTTCTCCTTCAATTCATTTTAACTCCTAATTGCTATGATTTTTAGTCTAATTAATCATTGTATTAGCCATATCTAATGTAAAATTAGGTTCTAGAATGCTTACTTGGTTAGAATTACACTTAAAACTCCAAATTTGGTTGGTCCTTCATTTGTTTCAACCCAACCTTTGATCCAATTCCTATGAACAATCAAATTAATTTCGTGATCAAGTCTCTATTGTTAGAATAGGTCATTTACTAACTAGAAATTGTTACTCGTTTACTTTGCTGTGACGTCTCTTTAGATCATTTTAGGTTTTCCTATAGGGTCCTCTCGCTCTCTAGGTTTTTAGAAATTGGCATATGTGCAAATGAGCAAAAGATTAAACCTAGGTGAATGCTAGGCTTTATAGTCCAGCTAAGAAAAGGCAATTTTACCCCTTGTCCCATATACTTATTTATGACATTGCCATTAGTTATATCTATTTATTATTTCATTTACTTATTTTATAATGTTATTTTTATGATACGCATATATATATATATATATAGATATATATTTAAAATTGTGTATTATAGTGTGACTTATATTTTTTGAGAGCTAATGTGGAGACTGATTAGAGATGTAAGAATCACCTAGAATTCTACTTAATTGATGTTAATTGTGCTTGTTTGGTCAGGTGTGTTGACATTGGGTCCTTTCATGTGTTTAGAGATGGTCAAATATCAAAATGCAATAATTTAAGGATTTGATTTGTGTCGGTTTAATTCCTCTTCTCTGTTTGAATTTAATTCTTGAAAATTACGTGCTTTTAAGGATGTTGAGATTAGTTTGATGTGGCAAACAGGGGATGGCCAAGTATTCACATGGGGTAGAGAAATGTTTGGGTGATTAGGGATTGGTTCAGAAGCAGATGAGCTTCTTCCTGTGTAGTGAAATTTGAACATAGCCAAGGAAAAGGGTCTTAAAGTTCGTTGGAATTGCTGCTAGTGCTTATCACAGCTTTACTGTCAATTATGATTCAAGGTTAAATAAAGAGTCCAATTCAAAGGATTAATCTCATAGATGAAAAAACCTTTTAGATTTAAGTACTACACTTAATTTACGTTATTATCTCATATAAACTTGTATGATTATAGTCTACTTTGAACTGCCCATTTGAGTTGCTCATATTTTGAACAACTCTCACTTTACTTCACTAGGTGTCTTTTTCTAAATAACCCTCTTTCAGGTTACTCATTTTTCAAATTGTCCATTTCACAAAATTGACTTTCAACAAAAGTTCCTGTAGATGGGGGTCTCAATAGGAGCGTCCACGAGCGTATCACGTGGGTACCGCACTATACGTAAATTTAGAGAAAAGCAATTTGGAGATGGCATGTGAAGGGATGACTAGGGAGAAAGAGGTAGGGAGGAGGAACATGCAATCTTAAGCGTCCCAAATGCATAAGTAACAAACAAGGGAGCTAAGGGGACCTCAAGTGTTAACCTTGCAGTCCTTAGGTAATGGAGACCGTTCTTCGCCTAATCTCTTCTTTGATATTTAAGAGCAGAGAACTCTTAGTGGAACACCATTTCTCTAATCTTAGAAATTCGGGACAAAGGTCCCTTAATGAAGAGGAATGACTAAGTATTTATAGACTTTTGGGCTTAATGACATTTGTTAGATCACTTTAGCGATCAACGGGCAAGATAGAGTTTGCTCAATTTAAGGTTATCCTTAATGCAGAGGAATGACTATCATCGATTTTTTTCCTAGTTTACTCTCCAAATCATGAGCAAACTCATCAAAGATACAGATGAATTCATTTCCAATAATCTTCCTCTTCATCTCAAGATCCTTTACCCCTTTCAATTTACTGAAGAACTGCTTGGTAGCATTAACACAAGTAATAAGAAAGTGGAGATCTCTTTCAAAGGTTTCCATCACACGTTCCCTTTCCTTATATCTTAGGAGACCATTATCAACAAATATGCAATGAAGCCTATCCCCAATTGCCTTGTGAACAAGGGTTGCAGCTATGGTTGAATCAACCCCTCTGGATAAGGCACAAATGATGTGATCATTAAGGCCTACGGTTCCTTTTATCACCTTAATTTCTTCATCTAATACATCTTCCACTTTCCAGTCTACACTAACTCTACAAATGTCGAACAGAAAATATTGTAGGGTTTCCATTCCTTTAGGTGAATGAGTAACCTCAAGATGGTACTGAAGCCCAAAAAAATGCCTATCCTGACTCTCGACAGTAGCCACCACACCCTACTGAATCCTTCTAACAACTTCAAACCCATGAGGCAACTTCACAACCTCATCAGCATGACTCATCCAAACTACCTGCTTATCCCCTACATTCTTATTCCCATAACGCCCCTGCCTTTCACTCTTCTTAACCTCAATCTCCATCCTTCCATACTCCTACTTCTCCCTAACCCTAAGTTCCCCTCCCAATTTCTGCACTATCAATTGCAATCCATAACAAACCCCTAAAACAAACATCCCATTCATCTCGACCCACTTTACGAACCCTTCAGGGAAACACAGTGCCTCATCCACATGTACTAAATGCGTTCCACTTAAGAAAATCACCACTTTAGGGTTTAGCTTGGGAATGGATTTAAGGGAAGCGGTTCCGTTGATGTAGAGAGAGAAAATGGAGAGGCTCCAGACTCGGTGTGTGTATTGAGAGCCAAAATCAAGGATCAACACCAAAGCGAATTTGACATCTTTTGGGTCCATGAGGATTGAGGGCTAAGGATCGGATTTGTGGTTAGGAAGGTGGCGAATTGGAAGAGGACAAAGGGAAGGGTTAGCAAGTTTTGGCATTTGTTATTTTTTTATTTTTTTAGACGGGCTCCGAAGATGAATCTAAGGGGAAAATAGACCAAAATCTTTATTTGGATGCCTTTGAGAGACTCGCTATGAAAGACATAGGAGAAATTGAAGGTTTTGAAGAGCACTATGCCCATATGGATTATACTATGCTAACATTGCCATTTTCATGCCCCTTATGTATATAGTATATTATTTATTTATTTATTATTATTATTTTATAATCTTCTTCATCCCCTTCCGCTCTCCTCCCACCCCCCCTTTTTTTAAAAAAAAAAATTCTAAGTTCTATTCTGACGTTGGTAATACTGTGCATCAATGGGGAAAGGCATAGAAATAATCAAGCAATAAGACTTACTGGTGAACTCAAATGGGCATCCACTACCAATCTCAAGTCTTCGGGATGTGTGGTTGGATAAAGCTATCTTTGAAGATACCTTCTAGGACAAAATCAAATGTCGAGAGCTCTACGTGATGACTTGCACTGATGGTATGCTTTGCTTTATTAGAAGCAAGCCCCACGCTAGCTCGAGAGACGCCATCAACATAAGTTCAATTTTGCGCTTTTAGAATGAAAGAAAGGAACTTCCCCTCTCAACCACCCAGTTTGCACTCCTCAGGCAGCCACCCTTCGAGTGGAAATTTTAGGTAGAATATATCAACTCAAAGTCAGAGTATGTGACTCTTTTAGAAAAGGTTGGCATCTTCCGTGCCACTACTACTTCCACCCGCTTATGGTTCCCAGATATGATTGGGTCAAAAGTGTGGCGGGTGATCATTTGTCGTTGGAGTACTCACACTCACACATTTATCACTTTTTGGAGGGAAATCACTCTGACACTTGAGGATGTGGTCTTTCTCTTAAACTTAACTAGTTTTAGGCAAACCAACATTACCTCTACTAAAGTGTCTTATAAGGAGTATAGTTTTCAAATGTCTTTACTATTCTTTTTGTCTTCTATTTTAGATTTTCTCATCTCAAATTCTTACAATGCATTTTATGTTGCCTAGATAGGTATGAGTTGGTTTTCCTCTTTACCTTACTTCCAAGGTGACCGAAAATAGTGATAGGCAAGTAACTTGTCATGTGATCTTTTAAAATAGACCTTTTCAAGGACAAGTGTGCACAATAAATTTTTTTTACTTGCTAGTTTTCCATTATAAGCTTGTCTCTAAATGATTTCTCCTTATGCTTCCAATTTTTTGTTATGAATTTCTGGTTCTTTGTGCTATTTTTAATGCTCCAAATGTCTTGTTTGCTAATGTAGGATAGGGCCATTTTATTGCTATGTTCCATTCATGGCTCTATGCTTATTATCTATTTGCAACTCAAGAATTCGATTCAATCTCTATCATTAAACATGCTTGATCAAAATGATATTTTTCTCTTGCAATTTTAGGTGATCTATTGACAACTTGACGTAGGAACAAAGTGTGTCCAAGTTTAACAACAGTGGTCATTCTCATTGAAAACTTGTTCACAAGTTTTCTTAGAGAGAAAATAGGAACTTCGTTCCTCCAAGTTTGCTCTAATTGTAATAAGCAACTTTACCAAGTTTGGTAAATGATAGGGACTTCGTCCCTCTTCTTCCTTTGATCATGAGTGTGATAGGAACTTTGTTCCATTTCCTCAACAGGAGTATTCTTATCCACCACAAGGTTAGATAATATTGCTCTCTTGAAGAAGACTAGGATTCTTTATGCCATTACTACTTCCACTCGATCGTGGTTCCCGCACAAGAGCGAGGTGGAAGTGTAGCTATGGCTTAGGATCCTTTATACCATTATTGCATCTACTTAACCATGGTTCCCACATGTGAGCGTGATGGAAGAGTGATTCCCATGTTTCTTTGAGGATTTGAGGGGAGATATCCCCAAGTTCATGTCTAAACCATAGATAGGGAGTAAGTATTCTCATTTTGTGTACTTACATATTCATATGAATAAATCTTATATCGATAGCTCATGTATTTCCTTCTATTATTGAAGGTGATAGGAGTTGGTTTGTCAATCCTATTGAAGCAAGGATGTCATAAGGTCAAGTATAGTAGACCTCCAGTAAAGCAAGCTTTGCATGCAATGGACCTTAGTAGGTCTTGGGCGTAATGAGCCTCGACCATGGCATGTGTTACATGTAGAGGGACTTGAGCATAATAGGCTTGGTGTGTAGTAGGCCTTAGTAGGTCTTAAGCACAGCCAACCTCAAGTGAATCAATTCTTGAGAATAGTAAGCCTCAAGCAAACTAAAGGGTCATCATCAAAGGTGATTTAGTGTTATGCTTTATGAATGAAAGAAGAGAGCTACTTTTGCTAGTCACCCAGACTGCACTCTCGAGTAATCACCCTTTGGGGGGAAGTCTTGGTTAAAGCATGTCAACTTTGATATCGGAGTGCATAGCTCTTTTGAAGAAGACTGGGACATCTATGTGTCGATTAGGGATTGCATCTCTTGACTGGCTATTATTGGTCAAGCATCCTAAAAGCTTTTTAGGTTGACAATAGTGATAGTATTGAAGATCTAAATGATTTGATGAAGCTGCTTTGGTATTGAGGTACAAGTTAAGGAGTGAGACCGATGCTTATGTTGATGTGTTGCTTCTTTACATGCTACACCTAGAATATCTCTCCTCCGCTAATTGCTAACATGTCTCATCGAGACAAGGTAGCAACTCTGGATTTCAGGTAAAACTTTTCCTCTCATAATTTTGTTGTGCCATCTCATCTAATAGCAGCACTAGAATGCCTCTTTGTAGCTTGCATTATTTAATATGTATAAGTCATGGTGCGCTTAGAAGGCGATGCCTTCACTTAGCAGCAAGAATGCAAAGACCCACTTGGAGGGGCGTCATGAATATGAGATTGCTTAGACTCTTAAGGTCTAAGAAGCCTCTAAAGTCATCTCACACATTAGAGTAAAGTCCTCTCTTGCTAGCGATGATGTATAAAAGATTTATTTAGAGAAAATATTCAATCGTGCTTAAGCAACGATAATGAAATTCATTGCCTGAATTTGTGAGCTCTCTTTTACTAGTAAATGGGGTATCTCCCACTACTTTACTATTTAGTATGAGTTACTAAGAGATTAAAAATACTCCATGAAAGAAGTTTTATGATTAAACATAAGTAGATTGATTTTCTTACTTAGCTGCAGTAGCTTGTGATGTGATTGGGAAACAACGCTCTTACCAATCTGCACTGTACATGCTCGACTTTTCGTTGTGTGTCTAGGAGTTAAAGCTTATACTAGTCTACACTATATATGCCTGAATTTCCATCATGCACTCAGAAGTTAAAGCTCTTACCAATTAGCATCAACGTTTACACTACCCCTTATATACTTTGTTTCAATGAATCATAAATCTTGTGTAGATCTTAACATGATGATTCATTGAAGTATATGAGTAAATTGGGTAAATGCTGCTCAAGTTGCGAAGTAGCTTCATGGCTAGCTTTAAAGGCACGAGTAAGTTTTGCTCATAATTGGAAGCATTAGCATGAGAGCCAAATGCCAAGGCGTCACCTGAGTTTAAGGCATAAGAGTCGTGATGCTAAGGCTTTGCTTGGGAATAAGGCATGGGAGTTCAGATGCTAGGGTGTTACCTAGGCTTAAAGTGCAAGTATATAAGACTATACTGCAAAGATTAAAAAAGAAAAAGAAATTTTCATCATTTATGGCGACATTTGCTCTTTATTTACAAAATAAATGTCAAGTTTTAACTTTGACTTTAGTGCTTAATAAATCACTAATCACTATCAGACGAGTCATGCTCCAGCATGTGGGTATCACTATCTTCAATGACAAGCTCCCCATTTTGAAGTCTCTCATGGAATATCTTTCTTAAGCCTTAATAATCCATCTCCTTTAGATCTTATAGACTATCATAGGTAGTACATCTTTTGCCCATCTTCACTGATGAACTTTCTACTCACTTATTTCTTTGTTTGCTTTTTCTTGTCCCTACGAGAGCCTTGCATTCTCTTCTTTCTCTTAGACTTCTCTTAAGTGTCTTCTCAAGTGGGTAGTGGTGTGCCAAAGGGTTTTGCAATAGCAATCTCTCCCTCTTTGGCGTATTCATTGAAAAATGCGTCTTCAGTGAAGTATGCCTCATTATGCTCAAATAGATTATTCATAGCGAAAAAGAATATGTCTTTTCCCTTCTAATAGCCCTTAATTCACTAATGGCATATTGAGGGTATGTGATTGTGATCATGCAGCCACTTTCTTCTAACCAGTAGATGGTAGGATGCGGGTGCATTGATCACATGGAATCGTGTGGAGCTCTATATAGGGCCCACTTTAAAGCTCACATTGACATACCTTATTGTGTTTGTAGATGTGTTAATGAAACTATTGATGGTAATAGGTTGTCTCACTAGGCGCTAGTTATCTACTCCTGCAACCTTTAATGTAGACAATGGCATTATGTTTATAGAAGAGTCATTGTTTATGAATGTTCTCTTAATGAAATGCCCATTTAGCATGCTTTCTACGTAGAGAGGATGGTTATGATTGGGATCCTTGGCACACATGTCCGCATTAGTAAAGAGAACTGCATTCTTATGTGCCTTTGCCATTCTTTGTATAGGCTGCACTAGACTGCACTCCTCGTATTGTCTTTCTGCGATTTGGGTAAGGGCAGTTGCTGCTGCAAGATGTGCATCCTCGTTAAACCCCAGTAAGTTAAAAAATTTTCTAAAGTTAGCCGTCCTCATTAAGGTAGCTACTTTTGGCATACATGCATTCTCATCATTTCCAATCATAGCTTCTTACACATAACGCACCTCAACATGTGACATATCTCCTTTTTTAGTACTAGGATTGTGGCTAATGGAATTTACAGTACCCTATTGATTATTGTGCATAGGAAGTGGATTATTATGGACAGCATTGTTTTCTATGATAAGTTCCCCATTACGAACCCTATCATTGAAAATCTTTTTCAAAGTCCAACACCCTTTCGTAAGATAACCTACAAATCTATGATATCTGCAAAACTTAGGATCATTCTTCTCATTTTGTGTTGGTAAGTGATCCACTCTTAGGAGCTTGATACTTCCATCTTGTAACCATTGGTTAAACAAAGCATGTACCTTTACCATTGGGCATGGGAAAGGGGGAATTGATGTAGATCATCAGGATGTATTGTTCCTTGGCTTTTTATTATCTCTAGGGGTCTCAACCTGGGCCGAGCTAGCAGATGTTGCTCATTTCCCAAACCTCCCATTTTCTCCCCATTGTCTTACAATAGAGTTGTTAGTTATCCTTGCAGTTTCGACTAATGCCAAAAAAGAACTCAGATTGAGATTTTCTAAGTAGACTACGTAGTTAGTAAACATCCCTTGGATGTAAATCTTCACCAGCTCCCTCTCACCACATATATCTTAGATGTCAAGTGTGTGCTTCTTGAAGCGTTCTATATAATCCATTAAGTCTTCCTTGGGGTACTGTCATGTTCTTCCCATGTCTATGATCATGACTCATTCCTGAGTAGAGAAGAATTTCTCTAGGAATAACTTACACATAGACCCCCATGAATCAATTGACCTTGCAGGGAGGTTGACATACCAAGTGTATGCCTTTTCGATTAGTGATTTGGAAAATTATTTGGGTTTCAAGTCATCATCTAGCCTGTATACTTCCAAGGTCTTGATAAACTTAAGCAAATGTTCTTTGGTGCTCCCTTTTTTGCCATTGAACATGATGAACTTAAGACTAATATAGTCCTTATGATACTTCAGTAATGTGCTGATGGTAAGGAAGTCTTAACTCTGGTACTCCTACAGTTGAATTTGCTTATATTTCTCTTAGGTATATGTCCAAGTCTTCCTTCATTACAAAGGAAGTCCTTGGGGCATATACCATGGAAGCAGGTGTGGGAGTAGGCTGACAGCTAAATCCATTGAGAGTGTTGAGAGGTGGGACATCTGGTTGAGTGGTTTGCCCTTGAAGAATGTTTACCTCATCAATGGGAGGGTTAACAAGAGGAACTACATGTGATGGAGTTGCATGAGCAGTACCCTACTGTGTAGCAATGTTGGTGTTTGGTGGAGCCACACCTTATTACACAGTAGTAGTAGCAACCAACCCTATGACGAGTGGAGCAAGCATGGTCATAAGTTGATTTAGAGCCCTTGTGTTCTCCTGCATAGTCTGCATCATTTGTGTAAGATTTATAGGAGCCCTAGGCTATGAATTGCCTTAACTGGTATTTTGCGGTATTTGAAGCAAGTTCTGCTCCATCAATTCAGTATTAGGATCTTGTTCTTGATAGATATTGTCATATGGTCCTCTCTTCTTAGGGGGTGCCATTACTCTTTTGTCACTTAACTCTGTCCCCAGTAGAGTCGCCAAAATGTAGATGGGGTTCCCGATAGGAGCGGTCACGTGCGTATCACACGGTACTGCACTGTACTTAAATTTAGAGAAAAGTAATTCAGAGATAGCACGTGATGGGATGATTAGGGAGAGAAAGGCTGGGAAGAGGAGCAGGCAATCTCAAGTGTCTCGAATGCACAAGTGACAAACAAGGGAGCTAAAGAGACCTCAAGCGCCAACCTTGCAGTTCTTGAGAAATGGAGATTATTCTTTGCCTGATCTCTTGATTAATCTTTGAGAGCAAGGAACTCTTAGTGGAACACTGTTTCTCTGATATCAAGAATTCAAGAAAAAGGTCCCTTAATGAGAAGGAATGACTGAGTATTTATAAACTCATGGGCCTGATGACATCCATTAGATCACTTTAATGATCAATGGGTGAAATCGAGTCTACTCAATTTAAGGTTATCCTAATGAGCTTGCCATAGGCTCAAGACTAGTAGCCTTCCTCATAAGTACATGAGCTTGCCTGAGAAAGATTGGACGTAGATGAACCAGTCTAACAATCCATGTTCCTAACCCACCAAGCTAATTCTTCTTGAGTCATCCTAATAATTGGACTGGACTCATTAGGCCCTATCACCTAGCTCAATGAGTCAAGCTAAATAATAAATGAGCTTGGCCCAATATATTTACATAATATTTTTAGCCCTCTACAGTACCAAAATTTACAACCTAAGTTAAAGAGAATGATGGTCATAGGTAAGTAATGTAAGGTGATGTTAGGAGATAGCAACGAGTAAAAGAAAAAGGTAGATCATATTTTATTTTGTATTATTTAGGTTAAATATAATTTATTATTTTTTTTATTTGATTAGATTTAATTTCTTATATTTAAGATTTAGGTAAGTTAGTATCTTTTTTTTTTATTTTTTTTTAAGATGGTAAATCTTTTATTTTCTAGTTTCCTTAAAAATTAATTTTCTAGAATATTAGACTTTATTATGCTTATAAATAGCCAAAGTCTATAATCAATTAAAAGAGGGTTATCTAACATTGAATGAAATTATTTTATGACTTGAAGCAATGTCTTTTCCTTCTTTCTAATAGTGTGAGTTCATCATAATTCAATGTATGATGTGTGACCATATAAATTAAGGGTATCATTTAATTAATTTAGCAATATGAGGCAACTAAATATGTCCTTTCTAGGTTTTTTTTTTCACCAAAAAAAAAATTATTTATTTCTTAATGATTTTCTTAACATTTTTAATATAATCATTGTTTAGATTAAATTTTTTTATCGGTTTTCGTGTTTTTCTACAATTTTCATATTTTATACTTGTTTTTTGCTTTACACTATTTTGTTCTTCTTAAATCGTGAAGTTGATGTTCTTTCCTATGACTAAAAACATAATTTTCCTTTATTTTGAGATTTGAAAAAAAAAATGAAGTATTTCTTTTTAGAAAAAAAAATTGTCAAAAGTGAGGAGATCATATAATAAATGATCAAGAGACGAGGTGACAATAATGATTGTTATGTTAAATAGGCTATGGCAGAAGAAATGTTTGAATTTGAAAACTATGATTCAACAATTACAAGTGGGTAAAGTAAATAGGCTATGGCAAAATAATTGTAAGGATTTTAGGGCTTTGATTTTGCAATTGTAATTGAATGAGAGAAAGAAAAGGTTTGAAGAGATTTTAGTGAACATTAAGGTAGAGCATGAGAAGTCTGGATATGAAGAAATTGAGATAGAGTGCAACAAATTGGAAATTATAAAAGTTCCAAAAGAAGCAATTGTTGAAAATGATGAAAGCAAGGATGTTCTAGAGAATTTCAGTATTGATACTGCCAATGTAGATCTAGAAGTTGATAGCAAGACCAATGCTGTCAATGAAATTAATTTGTTCAATGGGCTAATAAAGGAATATCAATCTTTCAAACTAGTGATCAAAGCACATCCTAACACTTTTTTATTGTTGTTTTGCAGGCCATCCAATTTCTTTTATTAATGTTGAGATATCATGTGAAGATTGGTTTGGTATGAGCTAGGCAAAGACATTTTTTTTTTTTTTTTTTTGCATATTAATTTTTGATCTAAGCAAACTTCTTTTAAGATTTGAGATTGAAAATTTATAAGATAAGGGGAATGATTGTGAACAAGAGGAAAAAGTAGATTTTATTTTATGTTATATTATTTATGCTAGATATTATTATATTTAATTTCTCATTTTTAATATTTAGGTAGATAAGTACTTATTTTTTATAAGATGGTAAATATTTTATTTCTAGTTTCTTAAAAATTAGTTTCCTAGAATATTAAGTTTTATTAATGCCTATAAATAAGTAAAGTCTATAAGATAGAGAGAGTTGCTTGACATTGAATAAAAGTATTTTATGAATTAGTGTGATGCCCTTTCTTTCTCTTCAATAGTGTGATTCCATTATACATCATTTTGCGGTGTAAGGTGAAGCTATATAAACCATTAGTAGTGTGAGGTTATTATGTATGTATGTATGTATGTATGTATGTATGTATGTATGTATGTATATTAAGATTTATCATTTATATTAAAAAAAGAAGAAGAAAGAAACCATTTTATCTTACTTTTGTATTTTTCCATACTTTTTTCATAATATTCTATTCCTTTTATACTTTTCACTTCTACCGTCCTATATTATAGTGGTTAAGTGCTCATTCAAAATTAATTTAGCGGAAATCAGTTTCCTCATTTTTAATATAATAGTCCTCTTTTCGAGAGTCGTAGTAGGCATTTTTCCTAGTATTTGGAAGGTCACCATACTAGACTATCTAATGGGAGTTAAGCTCCAAATTAGGTTCCAACCCAAGCCGAATTCTCCTTAGATCTGATAAATTTTGATCTTTTGTTTGTCTTGCTTAGTGATTTTTTGTTCAGAGCTTATCTTATTGAAGGGATCCTAGCATGTGTCAAGTGTGTTTGGATCCGATTTATGGATTTAGATACATCATTATCCATTTGTTTAGAAACCACATAGAGATTTACCATCAAGTTACCAAGAGTTGCATGACCTTAAGCTAACAAGTGATTCACTAAGGGTTTTTAGAAAAACTTTTGGTTAACATCTCTCTAGGAATCTCGAGCTATCTTAGGCTTAAAAATCATTAAGAAAACAAAAAACTCTTAGGCCAAATGGGTCCCTTTAACCAAGCTTGCAATTTTATATGCTGTAAAATAAGCTTTTAAAAGAACTTTCCTTACTCAACAAAATCTTAAATGCATAAGGTCTAACCCTTAGGTCTATATACTTTCCAAATTGAATTTTCTTAAACTAAACTTATCTAAAATGAGACCCTTAGGTTTATCTTTCAACACCAAGTTTGTAAAAATATGGCCCTTGAACCCATTTCGTGCCATGCCATAAATGCAATGATGCCAACATAGAAAAGTAGCATCAATTGAACACATATTCAATTAGCACAAGAAATAATATAGTAATTAAGCTAGTCGATCATTCATTGTGAGCATATATTGGTAACAATAAAAGCTATCCACAAGCAATGTTTACTATTTAAGGGCATGCCAACAATATATATAATCAATCACTTTACATTTCAAATTAAGCATACTTTTCTAATAATAATTGCCTTTCATAAGCTATGACTATAATAGAGGCATATTCATAGTGCACAAATATTAGTCATGGCATTACAATATGGCAAACCAAACAATGATATCAATCAATCATATCATGAACCATGTGATTTGCTTAAGTAAAATCATAGTGGCTCCATAAGCATACAAGTGGTCGTTTAATTTTATGACCACTATGCTCAACAAAGGAACATAGGGATACTTATGACTATCATATTTCATTTAATCAAGTTAGAATACAAGAAATTCATTAATCAATGTTCAGATAATGTATCAATTCAACACTTAGTCAAACATTTTATAGAGCCAATCAAATAACATGTACAAGTCCAATCACTACACACCAATCATGAAAGCAATGGGATACTCACTCAGTCTATTGTGCTCCCTTGACAAGACCATCTGAGCTACTAAACTCTAGTGTAGTCTATCAACATCCATGGGGTCACTTATGATACATAAAAGAGTTTCCTAAGTTAATTTAAGTTTAGTTTACAATAGAGGACTCTCTATTGTACCCTCTGCAAGACATTTTACATTACCCTTTGACTATTCTAATTACGCTTCTAACCTTTCTATTACGCTCCCCACCGACCCAGCCATAATATATCACTTTTTTTATTGGCTTTCTAAATCAAATTGAAAGTAAAACCATCATTACACTAATTAGGACATAGCAATTCAATAAAATCATAGACATATGTTTAGGGCAACACTCTTAAATATACATTTTTTTAAAAAAAAATCCATAAATATTGTACTCGAAATAATTATTCTTAAAATAGGTTTCGAAGGCATAGACACGGTTTGTGATTTTAACGTAAAAAAATTTCCAAAACTAAAGGCACAGACCGGGTTTGCACCTTCAAGCATGTATTGTAGACGTAGACTAGGTTTGTGCCTTCAGTTCTGCCACCCAAAGTAACCCCACCGTCCTTTTTTTTTTTTTTTTTACTTTAACATCCACCATCAATTTAAAAAGCAACTTATAGGACAACAATATATGAAATTAAAACTATAAAAATAGAAATAGAAGACATTTACTTTAATTTTCCATCTACAAACTCGATCTGTTTTTTTTTTTTCTCTCGTTCGCAAGAAGAAGAAGAAGTGCTTGTGTAAAGCAAAAGGAGGGATTTGAACTAATACATTGAGATCTAAACATTTCTTCAATGATTAATCAATTGTGTATTTTTTTTAGAAAAGGTTGAATTTTTTTTTTTACTATGTTTAATGTTATTATTTGAGAAAAATATTACTGTAATGTTTTATTTTGTAGAAAATGTTACTGCCTATTGTTAGTTTGTAATGTGTTAGATATGATTTATGTAGATCTTGTAATCGTAACATGTGATATTAATTTTTGCGTTATGATACATAAAAGAGTTTCCAAGTTATTTTAAGTTTAGTTTACAATAGAGGACTCTCTATTGTACCCTCTGCAAGACATTTTACATTACCCTTTGACTATTCTAATTACGCTTCTAACCTTTCTATTATGCTCCCCACCGACCCAGCCATAATATATCACTTTTTTTATTGGCTTTCTAAATCAAATTGAAAGTAAAACCATCATTACACTAGTTAGGACATAGCAATTCAATAAAATCATAGACATATGTTTAGGGCAACACTCTTAAATATACATTTTTTAAAAAAAATCCATAAATATTATACTCGAAATAATTATTCTTAAAATAGGTTTCGAAGGCATAGACACGGTTTGTGATTTTAATGTAAAAAAATTTCCAAAACTGAAGGCACAGACCGAGTTTGCACCTTCAAGCATGTATTGTAGACGTAGACTAGGTTTGTGCCTTCGGTTTTGCCACCCCAAGTAACCCCACCGTCCTTTTTTTTTTTTTTTTACTTTAACATCCACCATCAATTTAAAAAGCAACTCATAGGACAACAATATATGAAATTAAAACTATAAAAATAGAAATAGAAGACATTTACTTTAATTTTCCATCTACAAATTCGATCTGTTTTTTTTTTCTCTCGTTCGCAAGAAGAAGAAGAAGTGTTTGTGTAAAGCAAAAGGAGGGATTTGAACTAATACATTGAGATCTAAACATTTCTTCAATGATTAATCAATTGTGTATTTTTTTTAGAAAAGGTTGAATTTTTTTTTTTTACTATGTTTAATGTTATTATTTGAGAAAAATATTACTATAATGTTTTATTTTGTAAAAAATATTACTACCTATTGTTAGTTTGTAATGTGTTAGATATGATTTATGTAGATCTTGTAATCGTAACATGTGATATTAATTTTTGCGTTAGTATGAAAATATTTTATTATGACAAAAATTTTAATATTATTTGTAAATATTAAATTGAAAATATTATCTATGTTGTTATAAAAAAAATTGTGATGGAAATTTGTAATATCTAGTATGTGAAATAATTTTTACAATGTTATTAATTAAATTTGAATTTTTTTTTGGGAAATAATGAAAAAAAATTAAAATTAAAAATGATATGGAATTTTTTAATTTTTTTTTTTTGCTAATTTTTACAATGTTATTGAAAATTATCATTTTTTTTAAAGCTTATAATTTATATATATTGTAGATAGGAAAACACTGGCTGACTACATGAAATTGATGATCTATATGTTTAGAAATATTGTAGCTGGTAACTAAGAGCCAGAATATGATAGGGATCCAATGAAGAAATTCAAAATGAAGAAAAATATCTACTACAACAAAATCTTATATAGAATATGCTTGAGTATTGGAGTCAATCCAACTGAAGTGGGGGTTGAGATAATTCATAAGCATCCTATGTTTCATGAGAGTAGTATATGTTATGCATTGATGGCAATTAGAAATGAGGAAGACGTTGAAAATTTCATTGAAATAATTGAATCAGATAGAGATCGTGGTATACAACAATTGTACATCAAAATTTCTTATGATTTTGGGGGTGGGGGGGGGGGCTCTATAAGGCAGACATTTGATATAAGTAAACAGTCACATTCATCACATAACATTGCAGAAATGCAACCTAAGCTATTGACATTTAAACCCTCAAATCCAAACTTGATGGAAGTCAATGACGAAGATAAAATAAATAGAGTAGTTACTCCAGTATTATAATAACTAGACACACGTGAGCCATACATGGTTCATTTAAGAGCGGAGGCTGCAATTGACACCAATATAGGAATAGGTGTTGAGGAGCAGAGTAACAATAACGAGAAGAGTTCTAATGAAGATAATGGGGAAAGTGAAAACAATGAAGATGAAGTACCTAAAGAAGACTCTTCAACCATACATACGTACTCGAAACAAGCAATTTATCAATCAGAGCAGGCTGAACCACTAAGTGTGGTAGTTAGAGATCTTGTTCCGTACTACAACGTTGATGGTGATGATGATTACATTTATTTTGAGCGGGAGCAAACTAATATTTGTAGTGGTTCAAGCAGCAGTGATGATTTCTATAAGGGAATAAGATTCAGAACAAAAGCAGATGTGATTCAAGCAATGAAGGTTTACCATGTAAAGAATCGTTGTAACTTTATAGTTATAGAGTTTAGTCCATTGTTTTGGTTTGTTTATTGTTTGAGAAGAGACAACGATTATAAATGGAAGCTTCGAGCCTGAAAGAAGAAGTTGGAGGGCATGTTCGTAGTGATGAGATTCGAGGGTCCACACACATGAAATAACCCATTGATTAGTCAAGATCACCTACAACTGGATTGGAATCTTCTTGCTAGTCGATTTGTAAATCTTGTTAAAGATAATCTTGATATGAAGGTAGCTAACCTAGCTTTTGTTGTCGAACAAGAATTTGGCTACAGGATTAGCAAGAGACATGTTGGAAGGGGAAGAAATGGGCTGTCGAGTATGTGTATGGGAATTGGGAAAAGTTTTACAATAAATTGCCTAAACTTTTGAATGCGATAAAAAATACAAATCCCGAAACACAAATTGATTAGGAGTGGAGCAGATCAACTACCCTAATATATCTACTCTAAAATGGGTATTCAAGGCATTTGGGTCATACATTGCAGTGTAAAGATTCCTTAGACTAGTTGTTACCATTGACGCAACTTTTCTATATAGGACGTACGCTCATAAGTTGTTAGTTGCTTATGGCATTAATGGCAACAACCATATACTTCCATTGGCATTCACTCTAGTTGATCAGGAAATGATTGAGACATGGAGCTAGTTTTTGAGGAAATTGAAGAAATATGTTATTGGTGACCGTGTAGGTCGTGAAATCATTTGCCTCATATTGGATAGACACATGAGCATCAAGTCAGCAGTTGAAGAAGAAGCCAATGGATGGTGCCCTCCATTTGTGGTGTAGTGGTTCTGTCTACGACACCGTGCAAGCAACTTCTACTCGACACATAAAATTATGCAATGCAAGAGGTTGGTCACATATGTCGGGTTGCAAGCACAATCTTGCAAGTTGAACTATATGATGGAGCAGGTGGAGATTATTAAGTCTAATATGTTAGACTAGTTTGATGACATGTCGTTGGATATGTGAATGCTGGCTCATAACAGTTGCTATTGGTTTGGGTATATGACTTCCATCATTGTTGAAAACTACAATTTCATGTTAAAGGGGGCTCAGGAGTTACCTGTGACTAGTTTGGTGAAGAAGATGTTCTATAATTGTGTGGGGTACTTCATCAAGAAGCATTTGAAGGCTTTGAAGAATATGGTAGAGGGTAGAATTTTCACCAAATATGCAACCGAAAAAATCAACAAATAGAGTTCACGAACTAGCAACCACAAGGTCACCGACTATAGCAGATAAGATAGACTTTTCGAAGTTCTCACCGATAGTTGTCGCGTCATGAGCGAGTTAGGGGGAGGGGGTCGAATGCACGTTGTTGACTTTGCCTGCAGCACATGCAGTTGCAAAAAGTGGCAAATTTATAGAATTCCATGCTCTTAAGCCTATACAGTAGTTGCCTCACTAAGGCTCGATATGATGCACTCTATACCTGATTAATATAAATAGACGCATCAGGAGCTCACATATAAGATGCACTTCATACCTATAAGCGACGAGTTAGATTGGGAGCCAATATAGTTCCCATCACTCTATCCAAAGAGAGACCTCGCAATGAAGAAGGGAAAGCCAAGGCGGAAAAGATATCACATAGAGATGGATATTAGGGAGCATCTAGATCAAATCACACGTGGGTTTTGCCGAGCATAGGGGGGTGCATAATAGAAGAACGTGCCCATGTCAACATAATAACGGTAAATGATGGGTACCAATACACATTTCATGATGTTCCACATTGCATTTGTGATGCTAACATTACCTCTTTCCCTTCTGCAGGTTAGGTGAAGCCTCAAACACTTCATCAACCTTATTTTAATGTCATAGAAGGGGGATCCTTCATAAAAGTTAACGATTCTTCTGCATTTATATTTACAATTTTGTAATTTATTCATAAGTTGTTTAAATGTTAATTTTTTTTTAAACCTTTGTTAATTTGCTTTCACATACTCAAAGTTGTAATATTGTATATCTATATTTTGCATGTGTAATGAGAAAATGCTAACATTATCTATCAAACATAATGCATAGAAATTCATTACAAAATGTTAAAATACATCAACTTGATCATTTAAATGGAACATGTACATATGAAATGAACAACAAATTATCGATTCCTATCCCATCGTATCTCTTTCCTTTAATGAATTGTCTAGCTAGCCAAGTAAAGGCATTGGTTAGTTCTCGAGATGGCCTTGGACGTGGAACAATAAGAGCTTCAAACTCCAATGTTGGATGCTACTGAGGAGATCGTCGAATGCTTGTTGAGGTACAGGACTCCACTTTGTAGGCTAAGTTGATGATTCACCCTAATACATAGGTTGTTTTCCAGAGCGCTTATTCTACAAAGCCAGCAATGTTGGCATGGGACCACTTACAGAATGTTGATGTGGTGTCTCATATGTGTTGAAAATCAACCTTGAGCTATCATACATCACATCAAAATCAATTGGGAACTGTTAGTCCTGTATTGGATTCTATTATGACTCATTCCAATTTCGGGGTCGTCGACGTCTTTCCATCCTTCACCATGCAGCAATCGGTTATGCCTCCACTTCCACCTCTTGGGTACTCTATTATTGTATCTGTAGGTACAACATAAACCCTAACACCCCCCCACACCCCCCCCCCCCCCCCCCCCCCCAATGGCAATGCATGAAATGAAGACCTTGAGCAGCTATTCTCACGATTGTGTCTCTATTTGACGATAAGTAGATTTATCTTAACATTTTACCCTACAAGTAAAAACAAAACGTAAATTATATAAGAAATGGTCATGCAATTATTCACTTAGGGAGTGTTAATGTTGTACTTACCAAAAATCTAAGAACCACTCTCATACGTCTAATATATCACCGGATGATTGATCCATACCATTGCATGTAATCATCATGAAACATATTAATGGTACCCAAGCCATCCAAATGTGCATACCACCTTTGCAGAAATCAAGTAGGAAATTAATTACATTCCCATTCCACTTGAAGGATAGGAAATTATATTCAGTATAAACGATCAATATGATGAATTGGAAGGAAAATAAAAAATAGGTTACTGAAATATCTATGACATGTTCTACCTGTCGAACACATCCCAATATGGACCGACAACATGGATTGGGTGATACTAAGTATCCCTCCTAGTGTTCCAACATGTTGTCAATGGAAAGCCACATTTTATATATAGTCAATGTCAACTAAAGGGTGCTATGTGGGGAAATCTATCTTAAACCCATACCTATAAGAGAATGGTAACCCTTCCAATCTCATGTGCTAATGGCAATAGCGCAACATAAAGTTGGTGATATACTCACGCTAGACATGCAGGCTCCTAGCTATATGTCTCAGTAATGTTGAAATGCTCCAATAGAGGTAACCTCATCGTGTGGATGAGGGCATTAGATTTATCAATAAAGATAAATCCCCCTAGTAGCTGCATTATGTACACACGTGTATATCGATAGATTTGCTTAGCATCAGTGTCAGGTAAGAGCATCTAGAACATATCACGTAATCACTTCATGCTAATGTGCCCTCCCCTACCGCTAGGCCCCGACCTCGCCCTCAGCAATTCTTTACATATCACACCTCAATTCAAGTAATTATTTCTTATAACTGCCTGGCCATTAATAGGGAGTCCTAATTAGATCTCCACATCTTACAGGGTGACAATAAACTCCCCTATTGGCATGTGGCATGTGTGCGTCTCTAGCCTCCATCATTCCACCAATGCTATAATCATATGCCAATCCAATGGAATAAATGGCAGGCAACTCGCACCTTCAAATCCTACCAAATGCAAATATGGCTCCATTCAAAGATTGAGGGGGATGATGCACTCGTCATGACAAAGTGACAACTCACAACATCGAACTGCGAGAGTTGATTAATCCTATAATGATAAAAAGTGAAATATTATACTATTCGTAATCCAACATAAATTAATCAACAAGTGAAGGGTCGTTTACCTCTCCATTTTAGATAGCCTGCGATCGATGTCTCTTTTGCTATGTCAAGACTAAAAGATCGAAGGGTCCAAGCTCTATCTATTATGCAATATATATATATATACACACATTAAAAAAATTAGTATATGTTACCATTAATATCAAAATATTAATTAACAACTTATTAGCAACTATTTACTATCTAATTAACAACAACTAAAGTTTACACTTATTTTTATAATAACAAACAAAGATATTATACGTATAATAAATAACAAATTTTTTTAGTAATTAATTTTATGACGATTAATTAATGACATATTAATGATTAATTACTATTAATTAACTGTTAATTAATAAAAAATTAATTTTACAACTACTTTCACAAAAAAAAAAAAAAAACACAAACATAAACATATTACATTTATAATTAATATAAAATTTCTCACTAATTGTACTTAATGACATATTAATGACTTATTACTCTTAGTCAATGGTTAATTAACTAAGACTTAATTTTATAACTTCTACAATAACAAACAAACATATTACATTTACAATCAACACAAAATTTTTTACTACTTAATTTTCTGATAATTAATTAATGATATATTAACGACTAATTATGATTAAGTAACAGTTAATTAACAACATAATTTTACAACTACTTGTATAGAAACACATAAATATATTACATTTGCAATCAATACAAAATTTTTTACTAATTAATTTTATAACAATTAATTAATGACATATTAACGACTAATCACCTTTAATTAATGAATCATTCATAACTATTTAATTTTATAACTAATTGTACAAAAACATACAAATATTTTACATTTGCAATCATTACAAAAATTTTCACTAATTAATTTTCTAATAATTAATTATTTACATATAAAGGACTAACTACTACTAATTAACTGTTAATTAATAATAATTTAATTTAACAACTACTTTTATAAAAATACATTATAATAACACAAAGATAATTCATTATAATTAACACAAAGGTTTTTTCTAATTATTTTTCTAATGATTAAATAATGACTAATTAAGGACTAATTACTTCATCATTAAGGATTACTTTTACAATAATTTTCACAACTAAAAATTAAGACATTTCATTTATGGAAATTACTAACTTTTTTACTAATCCATTTACTAATGTTAATTAATGATATATTAATAACTAATTAACAATTAGTTAACAACTACTATTCAATAAAAATAGTAAAATACAAATAATTGCACTTACTTTTTTATACATTCATACAAAGTAGTATAATAGCAAAAACAATTAATTTTTTCTCAAAAAAAAAAATGCCAAAATCTTACTTTATCAAAGAAGTTGAAAAATGTCTTCTAGATTTTTTTACACACGTACTCCAATAAGCTAAAACTTGCGTAAAACAAAAATTAAAAAAAAAAAACAATTTTCAAGCTATGTGAGGTAAAACGAAACTTGCGGAGGAAATTAAAAGATGTAAAAATAAACATATAAATTGATAATTCGTATTAATATTAGAAACTATCGGTGCAAAAAAAAAATTGTATATTAAAAATCACATATTGTGACTGCAAATTTACCGTATTATTTTATCATAATTTTTATAGGTCTATAATATCACTTTGCAATAACTTTCATAGGTTTACAATATAAATTTACAGAATTTCATTACGGTAAAAAAAAAATATTCCTCAATACAATTATACTGAAAACATGAACAAGATCCACGCCTTCAGTTTTAAATTTTTTTTCTAATATTAAGTCACAAACCACATTCACATGTTTAAAACTTATTTTAGGAATCATATTATTTCAAATATAATATTTATAAAAAAAATTAAAAAATTACAATATTTTAAAGTGGTACCCATATGTTTTAATTTCTTCTGCCTAAAAATCTGTCTTTTTTAAGATAGATGTATGGCTGAAAGTGTCCATGCATCTTAACGTATGGTTCTCGGTTCCCAAAATCTAAATCGCGCGAAATCTTTTCCATGCAAAATCCTTTCAACAAGTTTTGTGAGACCTAAACTATTTTTCTCCATTTTTTTTTTTTTATGATAGAAGATAATTATTACATACATCTTCACCAATCATGCCCATAAATCAAAATATTCAGAGTAATAGTTAGGTTTGGGTCTATACGAGATTTTATTTTTCCATTGTTAGCCCGAGTGGGCTACAACAGTAGGCCGAGCTTTTCCCCCTAATTAAGTAGGCTGGTTTTGTGTGAGCGAGATTACTTGAAAATTTTTTATAATCATTAACTCAATTGTACATTGGCATATCTATCATCCAAGTACTTCTGGAGCTTACCAAATCGAGACCATATACAGACAGATTACAGGGTCCAAAAAATTCCTATAAACACCAGCGGCTCTACTAGCATTAATGCATGTGAACTTGAAATCTAAACGTAAGTACGTACACATGCATTTGACGCATCATCTAAATTGCACTCGGAAGTGATTATTACAATTAAAAAAAAAAAATGACGATTCCGCAAGCTCACAGGGACGGTTAGTGAGCAACAGTTGATGGAATAATAAAACTGATGGTGATGACATTATTTATTGGAGAAGTCCAATCCCAACAAACATAAGAGGTCTTCCATGCTTTAATTATCCAGTTCCTTGTCGGCAATGGGGTGTCTATTATCTATTGAAGCAAAAGATGAAGATTTGGACACAGCTCAAAAACATGAAAGCCAATCGCCTAAGACAAACCTACGGCTAAACGGCATGCAAAGTATTAACTTACATCTATAAGCATTAGGAGAACCCCCTCTAATAAAAAATATTTAAAAATTATGACCCGTAAATGAATATGTCAGGGAGGCGACTCAGCTTACTGCTTGGCCATAGGTTGTATTGCCGACCAGCAATCAACTCGTCCTTTTTATGTCAACACTTAAGGGACAAAGAAAACAGTATATCATTTCTGGTCAGTATAAACAGCATCAACATCATCAAGGTCAAGTAATCTGGACATTAGTTCCTTGTTCAAGTCCATAGCTTCATCATCCACCTGGAAAAACATGATATCACTCAGCATGCTACATCAACAATGTAATAATGATAAACCATCAAGCAGCATGCCTGTCATGCTTGAAGTTGAAAGAAATAATATGACTTGATTACCAGAAACACACAAGCTCAAGAAAGATTGCTACAATAGTCATTCTTTTATTTCAATAAGTAAAATATACCTCGATCAGGGTGATAGGTAGCAGCTCAGAACCGTTATCAGGCTCAAAGTTTATTCCTTCCTCCAGCAGCTTTGAAAGGATCATAGAGTAGTTATCAGTTGAGCTAACAATTTTATAGTAGCTGCAATGAAAGCATATTCTGAGATTGCAACAATGATAGACTACTGTTATCTTCCTTGCAGTAGTTTTAGCAAATAGAACAGCAAATCAGGGATGTACATTATTTTATTTGGTGGTGTCTCTAGTTTCCATCAGGAAACTTTTTTTTTTTTTTTTTTTTTCGGTAAAGAAGTTTGACAAAACCTAGTTTAGACATAATTTCAACAATTTGTTTGAAGGATGGAACTTGATAGAGCAGTGTCATGAGAAGTGTACAAGGGCATAGATTTCCTATGATAAATTGTTGCTAGGAGCAACCACAGAAGCAGTGAAGGCATAGTGGGCATTGCCCTCATTGAACAAGGTGATGCCATATAATTCGAGAAGGAAAAATGCGCACAAAAAGAATATGGTCTTACTTAAATGCACTCAAGTTGCAAGTGAAGTGGGAACCAGAGGACACTCACCTGAGGTCAGACGCATCTCAAAGGGGGGAGTCAAATGTTAGGGCCAAAACATCATTAAATTCATAGGATGTGTAGAAGTTCCAGTTGTCAGTGTATTTGTATGCACTGCACGTGTGTAGTCCTGTGATGTGTGTGCAGTAGGTGTGGGACAATGACATGATTCTGGTGTTGTGCTGTAATCTGTGGTTGTCAGAGTTGGTGGTTACTACAGGGAAGTTATTTTACAGTTTTAATGTGCATCAAAACAGGAGTAGAGTTAGGAAATAGGAGCAGTTTCAAGACTGCCATGTTTTCTTGTATTTCAAATGGTAGATATGTAATGGTAAAGGCAAGACCTATTTTTCTAGAAAATTTTCAGAAACTGTCTTTCTTTAATTGAGCCCTAGAAAAAAATTGTTAGGTTAGCTCAGAAATTAAATTCAGTTCGATGCCGCAACATTACCTATGATATCTTGCTATTAATACTCTAGTAAAACATTAACTTGGCAAACAAAGGCTTACTAACTTAAAAATACTGACTTGACAATTAAGAAAAATACTAACTTTAGCAACCAAAATAATTTAGACTTCTAACATTATTAAAATTTCATAAAACCAACTAAGCAACCACATCACTTCCCTTGATAGGAATCAATCCCCACTTGGTCCTATATTGCGAGCTAGAGCTAAGGGACTTTATAACTTAGCAAGTTGAATCATTCATAAGCAACCTACTGAAGATGAAATGAAATTTCTTAATACTTGTGATCTCCATCTTGCAATGAATGTTGTTGTATCGCTAGTTGTTTGGGCTTGAGAATGAGGACTCGAAGATGAAAGGGAGAGTTGGTAATGCTTTAACAGCGAGAATTGGCAATTCTGTAGACGGCATCCGGATGCCAGAGGCACAAAAATTGACCTGAGAGCTCAAGTTAAAACAAGGTGTGGCATCCAGATGGTAGGGTCCATAGCATCCGGATGCTAGGGGTGCCAAAAACACCCAGAATGTTAGTATCAGGCATCTGGACAGTGCCCAATGATATCTAGATGCCACGACACAGACGAGACGATTTTATTTTCTTTCTTCCAGTCCCTCATTTGCTTAATAAGCTAATTACTTCTCTTTAAGGACTCTTTTATCCTTGTCATTATTGGATTAGGGTTTATGATTAGTTGTAAGATTCTATTATCATTATGATGGAATGAATCAAGTCACTTCCTTGAGAATTATCTCTTGTTCTCATCAATCTTTCTAAGATTGTCGTGAACACTCGTTTAGCCTTGTCGTGTGTCATATTGATTAGAATAAACACTAGTTCAAGTTCTGTTAGTGCATAATATCCTCGAGAAATTGTCCATATCTCTACGTAAACCCAAATATATATATATATGGCGAACACTCGCTTAGTCTTGTCGTGTGTCATATCAATTAGACTAAACACTAGTTCAATTTCTCTTAATGCATAATATCCTCGAGGAATTGTCCATATCTCTACATAAACTCACACACACACACACATATATATTGTATAGGCTACAAATTAGTAAATTAAGATATTATTATTATTAGATATATATTAGTCATAAAATAGAGATTTACCTTCCTTTTTTAGTTCAGTAAAACTTGTATATATGTGTAAACTAAAGCTCAATGAAAGATATATATATTTTCTCTTTTCCTTACATTTTACATGATATCAGAGCGATCATAGAACGGGAGAGAAAGTGGGTTTCTGAGTATTTTTATTTTTTGACACCGCCGGCCTAGGGAGACACGCCACCCACCAATTAGGGCATCTAGAAAGTTCGGCACTGGAAATCACCGCGTGTGACGTACACACGCCACCACATAGCACACCACCAATCTCATGCGCTAGCACGTGAGAGCGTGTGCAGTGCCGATTTGCTCCTCAATTTCGTCGATAGCCTTGCCTATTAGTATATACCCTAGGTTTGTGGTTCATTTGATTAATACCTATTTGGATGCGGGTTTGTTAGCTTCAGATTGCGATCCTTTGTTAGATTATTGTCCGTTGGTGTTAATCTATCTGCTGTTGGTGATTAATTTATCGTCTGTTGGTGTTAATTTGTGGTGTGTTTAGTCCTTGTGTTTGTGATTTGTTAAATTTGGCATGTATAGTAATTGGAATTACTGTTGGTGTTAATCTAGTGTGTTAGTAGTTGGGAGTGGGCTGACGTACATTGGATTTATTTCATCTTTCTGTTCTAGCATCTTTCTGTTCTATTGGAGGAATTTGGGTTCAAATTATAAGTAAAAAATTGGAAAACAAATCCATGGTTATGTCAGATGTGGTACCTGTAATGCCAAAAATTATAGAACATAAACTTAATAGATCTAATTATTTGGATTGGAGTAAAACTATAAGGCTCTATCTATGTAGTATTGATAAGGATGATCATTTGACTTAAGATCCACCCACAAATGGTAATTCCAAGCAAACTTGGCTTAGAGAAGATGCTCAATTATTCCTGCAAATACGGAATTCTATTGATACTAAAATGGTTGGGTTAATTAATCATTGTGAATTTGTTAAGGAGTTAATAGAATATCTGGATTTTCTGTATTCTGGAAAGGAAAATATTTCCCGTATTTATGAAGTCTGCAAGGCATTTTATCGTGCTGAGAAACAAAATAGGTCTCTAATGAGTTATTTTATGGTTTTTAAAAGGACTTATGAAGAGCTTAATATGTTATTACCTTTTAGTCTTGATGTGAAGGTTTAGCAAGCTCAAAGAGGGCAAGTGGCTGTGATGAGTTTTTTAGTAGGAATTCCAGCTGAGTTTGACACTGCTAAATCTCTTATTCTTTTTGGGACTACGATCTCATCCTTGCAAGATACATATAGCAGGATTCTACGTACAGAGACTCCTCAATCTGCTCAGTCTAATAGTGCTCTTGTGAGTCGTCGGTATGAAATCGGAAGACAACAGTGCAAGAGTAGTGGTAGGGGAGTTGATACTCGGGGACAAAGTTCTGGGGGAATTTTATGTCATTATTGTCATAAGCCTGAGCATATGAAGCGTGATTGTAGAAAATTACAAAGTCGGAATCAGGGATTTCGATCAGCACAAATTGCCTCTTCCAGTGATACATTTGGAAAATCTATCACAGTTTCTACAGATGACTTTGCCAAGTTCACACAATATCAAGAATCATTAAGGACTTCATCTACTCCTGTTACTGCCATTGCTGAATCAAGTAAACCAAACACGTCTTGTCTCTTCATCTTCCAAATGGGTTATTAACTCTAGTGCCACAAACTACATGACAAGTAATTCCAATCTATTATCTACTTTTCAATCTCATACCTCCTACTCTCTTGTCACTTTAGCTAATGGGTCAACCTCCCATGTCCTTAGGACTGGCACAGCAAATTCAACTCCATTAGTTCCTATGTCCTCAGTCTTAAACATGCTTGATCTGTCATTTAATTTAATTTCTGTCAGTAAACTCACCCGTTCCCTTGACTGTTGTATCTTATTCTTTCCCAACTATTGCCTTTTTCAAGATCTTATGACGAGACAGATCATTAGTAAAGGACATGAATCCGAGGGTCTCTACATGCTAGACACAGATATACTAAAGTCCGTTGCCTACTCTGGAGTTGTAAACCCATTTGAAGCATATTGCCGATTGGGTCATCCATCTCTCTTTGTTAAAGAAACTGTATCCTCAATTTCACAGTTTGGAGTCCTTACATTGTGAGTCGTGTCAGTTTGCTAAACATCATCGTGTTAGCTTAAGTCCTAGAGTCAATAAACGAGCAAATACTCCTTTCGAGTTAGTCCATTCAGATGTATGGGGTCCTTATCCAGTGACATCTAAAACTGGGTTTAAGTATTTTGTTACCTTCGTTGATGATTATTCTCGAGTGACTTGGTTATATTTAATGAAGAATTGTTCTGAGTTGTTTTCTCATTTTTATGCTTTCTCTGCTAAAATTAAAACTCAGTTTAATGTTTTTATCCAAGTGCTGCGAAGTGATAATGCCAAAGAGTACTTATCTGAATTTTTTCAATCCTACATGATTAAGAATGGCATTATTCATCAAACTTCTTGTGTAGATACACCATCTCAGAATGGTGTTGCTGAAAGAAAGAATAGGCATTTGCTTGAAACTACTAAGGCTTGTTGTTTCAAATACACGTCCCCAAACACTTATGGGCTGATGCAGTGTCTACAGCTTGTTTTTTAGTTAATCGTATGCCCTCAGTTATTCTAAATGGTGAGACTCCTTATCATACTCTTTTCCCAAGCAAATCTCTATTTCCTATTGAACCCAAAATATTTGGTTGTACGTGTTTTGTTCGGGATGTGCATCCTCAAGTTACAAAACTTGATCCTAAGTCATTGAAATGTGTTTTTCTTGGGTATTCTTGTGTTCAGAAAGGATACAGATGCTATTGTCCTAGCCTTGATAGGTATCTGGTATCAATTGATGTTACTTTTCGTGAAAATATCCCTTTCTCTCCATCCTTCAATCATACAGGCCAGGGGGAGCATGATGATCTGTTAATCTATACAGCTACATCTATCACTTCTACCCCTAAACCACCTCTTCAGGTCTAGTCTCGTAGGTAACGTGCTCCTGAGCCAACTTCTTATGCATGTCCTAAGCCAGCCTTCTCGTCATCAGATTCAATCTCCAAAGACAATCTTCCCATTGCCCTTCGTAAAGGTAAACGATAGTGTACTTACCCTGTTTCTTCGTTTGTGCCTTATGACCATCTATCAACCTCCTCTTGTTTTTTTATTGCATCTCTTGATTCTATCTCCCTTCCTAAAACCATTCATGAAGCATTGTCACATCCAGGATGGCATAGTGCAATGGTAGAGGAGATGAATGCCCTTGATCAGAATGATACTTGGGATTTGGTACATTTACCTGTAGGGAAGAAGGCCATTGGCTGTAAATGGGTTTTTACTGTTAAAGTAAATCCTAATGGATCTATTGCTTGCTTAAAAGCTCGTCTTGTTGCTAAAGGATATACTCAAACTTATGGGATAGATTATTCTGACACATTTTCTCCTGTTGCTAAGTTAACATCTGTCAAGTTATTTATTTCCATGGCTGCAGTCTATGATTGGCCTCTACATCAGTTAGATATCAAGAGTGCTTTTCTGCACGGGATCTTCAAGAAGAAGTTTATATGGAGCAACCTCCAGGATTTGTTGCTCAGGCGGAGTTAGGAAAGGTTTGTCATCTTCGTAAGTCCTTGTATGATCTGAAGCAGAGCCTACGTGCCTGGTTTGGAAAATTTAGCCAAGCAGTTGAAAAATTTAGAATGCAGAAAAGCAAATCTGATCATTCTGTTTTCTACAGACGATTTATGATTTGTATTATTCTATTAGTAGTATATGTGGATGATATTGTTATTACTGGCAATGATACTATAGGTATTTCGACTCTCAAATCCTTTCTTCAAAGTCAATTTCAAACAAAGGATTTAGGAATGTTGAAATATTTCTTGGGTGTTGAGGTAATGAGAAGCAAGAAAGGAATTTTTCTATCTCAAAGAAAATATGTACTTGACTTATTGTTTGAAATAGGAAAATTAGGTGCTAAACCATGTAGTACACCAATGGTTCCTAACTTGCAACTGACAAAGGAAGGAGAGTTGTTTGAGGATCCTGAAAAATATAGACGGATGGTTGGAAAATTGAATTATCTTATAGGAACTCGATCGAATATTGCATATTCAATCAGTGTTGCGAGTCGGTACATGTCTTCTCCAATAGTTGATCATTAAGCTTCTGTAAAGCAAATCTTATGCTATTTAAAGGGAGCACCTGGACATGGTATCCTACATAAGAATTATGCTCACACTAGTATTGAGTGTTTCATTGATGCTGACTGGCCAGGATGTAAGTAAGACCGGATATCTACTTCAAGGTATTGTGTTTTCATTGGTGGAAATTTGGTTTCATGGAAAAGTAATAAATAGAATGTTGTATCTCGATCTAGTGCAAAATCAGAAAATAGAGCTATAGCACAATCAGTGTGTGAAGTAATGTGGATATATCAGCTCTTTAATGAAGTAGGGTTCAACATCTCACTTCCTACGAAACTATGGTGTGATAACCAGGCCACTCTTCATATTGTCTCGAATCCCGTGTTCCATGAATGAACTAAACACATCGAGATTGATTATCATTTGGTTTGGGAGAAAATTCAGCAAAAATTAATTTCTACAGGGTTTGTGAAAACTGGAGAACAATTAGGAAATCTTCTTACAAAGGCTTTAAATGGGGCTTGAGTTGACTATCTGTATAACAAGCTGGGCATGATTAATATCTATGCTCCAGCTTAAGGGGGAGTGTTATAGGCTGCAAATTAGTAAATTAGGATATTATTATTTTTTTTTTTTTTATCAAGAGGATATTATTATTATTAGATATATATTAGTCTTAAAATAGAGATTTACCTTCCTTTTTTAGTTCAGTAAAACTTATATATATGTGTAACCTAGGCTCAATGAAAGATATATATATTTTCTCTTTTCCTTACATTTTACATATATATATTCGGCTTAGTGGCAAGGAGATGTAGTTAGTGCTAATACGGACTTACTTGCATCATCTTTGTATTAGAGGGCAAGGTTGCGATGGGATGCGAGGTGGCACATGGTGGAGACACGTCATAGAGTGGTGTGTGTGAAGTGTGGTTGGAGATTACAAGTTGGCCAAAGGAAGGTTCTGTTGTTGATTCGTATTGTTCACAATGATGAGCCACATGGTGCATGGAGAGTTGAGTGCTGTCACTGATGCTAAGAATAATCCTTGGAGACAGGGTGGAAATGAGACAAGTGAATTGGAAAACCTGCGATGCAGGACAATTGTTTTGATGCAAACCTTTATGAAACAGCAGAATGCTAATTTTAAAGCATTGGGAGGCCATATGGATACTACAAGAGAGGAAATGAGTAAGGCAATGCCTAAGATGTAGTGGGGTATAGGCCACAAGAATATACACATGAAGGGGTAGTGGATTGTCTGGTGGTTTAGGCGATGATAGAGACGAGATGTCGGAGGTGGTCATCCTAGTGTTAGAAGCGCACAAATGGCTGATTATGATGAAGATGGCATTGACCACCAAAATGAGACGAGGCCCAAGTGTGGCAAAGGGATTGATCGTGTGAAATTAAATGTACCATCATTCAATGGCAAGGGTGATCCCAACAAGCACTTTAATTGGGAAGATCAAATTGAGAAGCAATTCGAGTACTATGATTGTGAAGATGAACAATAAGTGAAACTGGAGTTCAAAGGGTATGTGGTTCTTTGGTGGAAGAATGTAGTGGATAATAAGCAAAGGACAGGTGAAGGAGATGTGGTTACATGGCAGGATATAAAGGCACTTCTGCATTGGTGGTTTGTTCCTGAATACTACCGCCAAGAAATGTTGAAGAAACCACATTTGTTGCATCAGGGTTTAATGAGTGCAGAGGAGTATGTCCAGGAATTTGAGATATTAACCATACACAACCAGATAACTGAATCCCCTGATGATGCTATTGCATTGCTTGTGTGTTGGAGTTGCATTGGATTGACACATTGCATGAGGCTATGCTCTTAGCTAGTAAGGCAGGAAGGCAGAGGAAGAGGAAACCTTATAGGATGCTGGCTTAGAAGCCGGTTGCTTCAAATCAAAACACCAATGTAGATGAGTAGATAATAGAGAAGAGTAGCATACCTAGAGTTGTAAAGAGGGAGTCGAGGATTGAGCCTAGGCCAATGGATTGGGTTGACATTAAGAATTAGACCAATTTCAGATTGGACAGTCAATCTGCAAACACAAGAACAACAGGAAGGAGTCACAATATCAAGTGTTTTAAAAGCTTGGGATATGGTCATATAGCCGCCCAGTGTCCCAATTGACAAGTTATGGTAATGTATGGAGAGGAGGTAGTGAGCAAAGATGAGGAAGGAAAAAAAATGGGAGACAATGGAGTTGAGTAGGTGGAGGAGGATTCTATAGTGAGAGTTGAGGGTGCAGCATTACCAATGACAAGGGTGAAATGTATGAGTTTGAATGTTACACCATCCACTGACTAAGAGCAGCATGAGAACATTTTTAATATTAAATGCCTCATCAATGGGGTGATATGTGCTGTTATTGTTGATTCAGGCAGCTGTACTAATGTTGCCACCACTGCAATGGTGGAGAAGCTGAACTTACCCACTACGCCCCATCCCCAGCCATACCAACATCATTGGCTGAATGATAAGGGCTCCATCCATGTAACTAAGCAGGTATATGTGCCTATTTCACTCCCTGATAAATACTATGATGAGGTGCTGTGCAATCAGGTGCTAATGAACGCATTCCACATATTGTTGACGTGGCTGTGACTATTTGACACAGATGTGATTCATGAAGATCAAAAGAATACTTAAGTGCTCAAAGATTGTAGGAGGATCAAGTTATTTCCCATGAGTCCAGCTACAGTGCGGGAGACACATCATGAAATAAATCCACAAAAGAAAGAGTCCATGCTGTTGACTCAAGGAGAAGTAGAGTGAGAGTTGACTGGAGGAAGTATGATCTTTTTATTACATGTTCGGCAAGAGTTGAGTTTTGGCGGCAGTAGTACTATAATAAAAGAGGTTTAGTGGTTATTGAAGCAGTTTCATGATGTTTTCCTAGATGAGCTCCTTAAGGGGTTACTTCTTTTGAGGGGTATTAAGCACCAGCTTGACATGGTGCCAAAAGCAATGTTGCCAAACCAGTCGGCCTACAACATGAACCTTGAGGAGGCCAAGGAACGTAAACGAAAGATGGATAAGCGTTTAAATAAAGGATTTGTCAGGAAGAATATGAGCCTATGTTCAATTCTAGCTTGTTAACATATATGTAATATTATTGTGCTAGCTAGGAGATTTTATTACAGAATTAAATATTAGATTACAGAATTAAATATTAGATAGGAGATTTTATTTTCTTTCCTAATATAGCATTCTTGTAAGTGTATATATACACTATGTCTATGTAAAAAGATTAAGAAGAAGAGGAATAAAAAACTAATCTCTTTCCTCCTAAATTCTTGATGGCATCAGAGCCTAAAACTACTTTTTAGGTCAAATTTTTTTTTTCTTCTTTTTTCTGGCGCGGTTTATTTTTGAAACCCTAGAACGCCGTACAAGAGGTTTTTTCTTCGAAGGTAGTCGACACCACCCATCCCAAGAGGAGCGCCACCCTTTTCCGACCGACCCTTTCTTCTCCAACCACCGGAAACCGTGCGTGTGAGCTTCGCCGGCGCTCGGCGCGTGGGAACTGTTCCGACCACCATTTTTCGTGGGCTTTCCGCTGTCTTGCTCGCCTTTCTTTTTCCGACGCCCTCCAACTATTTTCCAGGTGATTTCGTTTCTTTTAGGTTGCGTCCAGGTGTTTTTTGCTTTAGGTTGCACTCATTACTTCCCTGTGTGTATTCATACGGGTTTGACAGTTTGTGTACGAGTACGGGTTTGAGAGTTTACGAACTATTCTGTTTGCTCTTCCTTCGAGGCTATTTAAGTCTGTTGTCTTAATTGTTTGGGTTAACTGTTTGCATTATGGAAACTGATAAGAGAATTGCTGGAATTAGTACTGATAATCCGTCACTGCAAATCAACCCTGTCAAGCTTGATGGGAACAATTACCTTGCTTGGTCACGGTCTTGTTTATTGTTTATCAAAGCTAGGGGAATGCAGGATTATATTACCGGTGTTAAAGTCAAACCAGTAGCAACCGATCCATTATTCCATCAATGGGATTCTGAAAATTCCTTGGTAATGGCCTGGCTTATCAATTCCATGCAGCCCCATATTTCAAGAACATACTTATTACTTGACACAGCAGCAAAGATATGGAATGCTGTAACCCTCACCTATTCACGGGTGGGAAATGATGCTCAGATTTATGAGATTCGGAACAAGGTCCATGGGTTGAAGCAAGGAGAAATGACAATTTCCCATTATTTTTCTGAGTTGAATGGTTTGTGGTAAGAACTTGACTATTATCAAGATTTTCAAGCAGATTGTACCGGAGATGCAGTAAAGTTCCAGAAATTACTTGCAAAAGAAAGGGTGTATGATTTTTTGGCTGGGTTAAACAATGAATTTGATCAGATCAGAGTTCATGTTCTCGGTAAGACACCTTTTCCTTCTCTTAAGGAGGTATATTCCTATGTTCAACAGGAAGAAAGCAAGGCGCAGTGCCATGCTCTATATCCCGCAGGTTGAAAAGTCTGGTTTGGTAGCTGCTAGTGATTCATCTGAGCAGCTGAAAGCACATAGTTCTCATAAAGATCATTTACGATGTTATTATTGTGGGAAACCACGACATACTAAAGAGACTTGCTGGAAGCTACATGGACGTCCAATAAGAGGTCATGGAGGTAAACGGGTTAACTCTACTCGGGCCAATTTGTCTGAAGCTATGGAGTCTACTCCTGAGATGACTCACTCTGGTTTTTTCTCTCCTGATGAGATTCAGCATCTCAAGCGTCTTTTGTCTCATCAAGAATCTTCTTCCAGTAGCAAATCCAATTTTGTGCAGTCAGGTAATGCTTTTTCTGCTACCCTTGATACTAATTGTTGGATTATTGATTCTGGTGCGAATAGACACATGACGGGCTCCTCAAAAAATCTTGTTGAATACTCACCGTGTTTAAAAAGAGATAATGTCCGAATTGCCGATGGTTCTTTCACCCCAGTATCTGGAACAGGTTCTGTTTTTTGTACTCCTCATATCGAACTATCCTCTATGCTTCATGTCCCTCAATTTCCTGTCAATCTCTTATCTGTCAGTGCACTTACAAAAAATCTCAACTGTAAAATTGAGTTTTTCCCTGATCATTGTGTCTTTCAAGATCTTCAAACAGGGAAGAGGATTAGCAGTGGTAGATTGCACGATGGCTTATATCTATTGGATGGGGGTCAAGGTTCTAGTCTTCAGCAGGCCTTTTTTGGGGGAAATAAGGATGTTAATCAGGAAATATTGCGGTGGCATAGACGTTTGGGTCATCCCTCTTTTTTAGTGTTACGCAAATTATTTCCTAGTTTGTTTTCAAAGACTCAATCTGATTCTTTATTTTGTGATGCTTGCGAATATGCAAAACATTCTCGAAACTCTTATCCTTTGAGTAATAATTAAAGCAAGTCTCCTTTAATGACTATTCACTCTGATGTTTGGGGCCCTACTCAGACTACTTCTTTGTCTGGTAGTCGATGGTTTGTCAGTTTTATTGATTGCTACACCAGGATGACTTAGGTATATCTACTTAAGGCTAAAAGTGATGTGTTTTCCTGTTTTCAGTCTTTTCATAAGATGGTTTGCACTCAATTTGATGCTAAAATAAAGATTCTTAGGACTGATAATGGCACTGAATACATCAATAGCAGATTTGGTTCTTATTTGGAGTCGCATGGGATAATTCATTAGACTAGTTGTCCATATACAAGTGCACAGAATGGGGTAGCTGAAAGGAAGAATAGGCATCTTTTGGAAGTTGCTAGGTCACTTATGTTTACCATGAATCTTCCTAAGCCTTACTGGGGGGATGCAATTCTAATTGCTGCATATCTTATCAACCGAATGCCTCTTAGGGCTCTTGACTATCGGAGTCCTTTAGAAACCTTAAAAGGACAAAATACGTACACTGTTCCTCCAAAGGTATTTGGATGCGTTTGTTTTGTTCATATTAAGGATGCTGGAAAACTAGATCCACGAGCCCTTAGGTGTGTGTTTATTAGGTATTCGCCAACACAAAAGGGTTACAGATGCTATCACGCTCAATCTCGAAAGTATTTTGTAAGCATGGATGTTACTTTCAGAGAGACTGAACCTTACTTCAATCCAACCCAGTCATCTCTTCAGGGAGAGAATAATGCAAAGGAAGAGATGATACCTAGTTCTGTGACTCTTACTGATCTTAACCCAAGAGAAAAGGATGGTCAGAAGGAGACTATTATCCAGGGGGAGAAAATTGGGTGTTTAGACAAACCCGATTTGAAGAGGTACTCGAGGAGAGACAAAGACAAGACAGAAGAAGTCATTGTGCAACCTACTCTCTGCTGCCAAGAATCCTCCTCTTCTGGTGAGTTACCTTTTGATGATTTAGATAAACCTATTTCTCAAAGGAAAGGTGTCAGGGCCTGTACTAAACATCCCATTTCTAATTTTGTTTCCTATGATTCTTTGTCTCCCTCCTATAGAGCTTTTTCCTTGTCCATTTCGTCTGTGTCTATTCCACAGGATTGGAAGGAAGCACTCAACGATCCAAAATGGAAGAGAGCAATGATTGAAGAAACGAAAGCCTTGACTAAGAATGAGACTTGGGAGCTTGTCGCCTCTCCACCTGGAAAGAAACTGGTAGGCTGTAAATGGGTGTTCACCATAAAACACAGAGCTGATGGATCAGTTGACAGGTTCAAAGCAAGATTGGTAGCTAAAGGATTCACTCAAACCTATGGAGTGGACTATCAAGAGACACTTGCTCCAGTAGCTAAAATGAACACGATCAGAATCCTGTTATCATGTGCAGCCAACCTTGACTGAGACTTACAGCAATTTGATGTTAAAAATGCCTTTCTACATAGAGATTTAGAAGAAGAAGTGTTTATGGAGATCCCTCCTGGATTTGATAATGAAACAACACATGGGAAAGTATGCAGACTGAAAAAGGCCTTGTATGGATTAAAGCAATCTCCCAGAGCATGGTTCGATAGGTTCAGCAAAGCCATGATCTCCTTTGGCTATCAACAGAGTAATGCGGATCATACACTATTTATTAAACATAATGAGGGTAAAGTTACTATTCTCGTAGTTTATGTTGATGATATAGTGATGACAGGAGATGATAAAGAGGAGATGGCTCGATTGAAGAAACTTTTGGCTCAGGAATTTGAAATCAAGGATCTAGGGAAACTGCAATATTTCCTAGGAATTGAAGTTGCTAGATCAAAGAAAGGTATCTTCATTTCTCAGAGAAAATATATTCTGGATCTCTTGGAAGAAACCGGCATGATGGGGTGTAAACCAGCAGAATCTCTCATTGAAAACAACCACAAGCTGCAGGCTGGAGTTGGTGATTCAGTTGATTTAGGGAGATACCAGAGATTAGTAGGAAGACTAATATATCTCTCGCACACTAGACTGGACATTGCATATGTAGTCAGTCTAGTGAGTCAGTTTATGCATGATCCATGAGAATCACACATGCAAGCAGTATATCGCATCTTGAGATATCTGAAGTCTGCCCCTGGAAAAGGACTGCTGTTCGCCAAGCATGGCCACCTTCAGATAGAATGCTTTACGGATGCAGATTGGGCTGGATCTCTAAGTGATAGAAGGTCCACCACTGGTTATTGCACACTTGTAGGAGGGAACCTTGTAACATGGAGGAGCAAGAAACAAAGTGTAGTTGCTCGATCAAGTGCTGAAGCAGAATACAGAGCTATGGCTCAAGGGGTTTGTGAGCTTCTGTGGTTACAGAAGATATTGGAAGAATTAAATATGTCAGATAAAGAAGCACCATCCTTGTATTGTGACAATAAAGCTGCTATCAGTATAGCACAAAATCCAGTTCAACATGATCGAACCAAGCATATAGAGATTGATCGACACTTCATCAAAGAGAAATTGACTGAGGGCATCTTGAGCTTACATCATGTGACATCTGATAAGCAACTGACTGATGTATTTACTAAAGGGTTGTGTCACAGGACCTATCATACCTTAGTTTGCAAGTTGGGCATGTGTGATATCTATGCTCCAACTTGAGGGGGAGTGTTAACATATATGTAATATTATTATGCTAGCTAGGAGATTTTATTACAGAATTAAATATTAGATTACAGAATTAAATATTAGATAGGAGATTTTATTTTCTTTCCTAATATAACATTCTTGTAAATATATATATACACTATGTCTATGTAAAAAGATTAAGAAGAAGAGGAATAAAAAACTAATCTCTTTCCTCCTAAATTCTTCATAGCTCTGTTGGTGATAGATCATAAATGTAAAATTCAAGAAAGAACACACTAAAAGAGAACTTCTAGGGCATGAAAGACAGTAAACAAAGGTACTCATATGAGTAATCTTGCTTAGAGACTAACAATCTTCCACAAGGATCAAAAAAATATTTGGCCATCCTTTTTCCCTTCATGCACCTTATTTATACCAATGATACTTCATGGAGCTAACAAATACAACTAACTCCGCTACATCAGCATGCCACCTTAGCAACACTGATTCACTTCAACAAGCCTCTGCATGCCGCACCAACATGCTCTTTATTTTACGCTTTAACAGCTACCATTGTGTAAGCACCACTTATTTGTTTACAACAACCCCAACCACTACTAAATTTGCACAAGTATTTCAAGTAATGAGATCATTAGATCACTTCCTTCTCTAAAACATACAAGTATTTGCACAAGTATTTCAAGTAATCTGCCTTCGACGTTTAAATAAACAACTGAAGGGCAGTGGTCATAAATCCCATACAAGCATGGAATTAATGAGAGTTCTACCAAGACATCTCAGCTTTAAATCATATGGACATTTATTTGTCCAAGTATGGAAAATTCCATACAACCTTACTTCCTCCAACTTCACTTCAAAACAAAAATTATTGAAATCTTCCATGCCCTTAGTTATAAGGATATTCCCTCCTACCTTATCTTCAGAGAAATAACACTCATAAAAATCTCCAAGAATATTTATCAACTGATCTTTCAAAAATTAGTAAATTGTTCCAAAGGGTTTTCCTTGAATCTCAATGTTCACCCCATACACTAAAGATACAAAGCATGAGAAATCCTTGCCCACCAACTCGCAAGAGCAATGTGCAACTTGGTCTATTGAACCTAAGATACTGAAATCCCACACCTTTGGATTCCAAACAACCCAAATACGCCCAGATTGGTGAGCCTCCAAATTCCATCCATGCAACATGTGACTCGACTTTCTGGACATTTGCAACTCGAACTTTAGTTTCCAAAATTCCCAAAATGGATACTTTATAATTATCACAAAACTTGCCAATCTTCTCATTCTTTTTTGGGCCATTAAGACCCCTAAGATTCTAAGCTGCTAATATAGCACACATTATTTCAAAAGGATTGAAAAAAACTCTTAAGTCCTAAGTCCTTTATTCAAAAGTTAGAGAGCACAGCATTCAATAGGACAGGGAGTTTGAGTATCGGGCATCTGGACGGTACACCCAATGGTGTTCGGATGCCACGACACAAAGGAGATGATTTTATTTTCTTTTCTCCAGTCCGCCGTTTCCTTAATTAGCTAATTACTTCTCTTTAATGACTCGTTTACTCTTGTTATTATTTGATTAGGTTTATTATTAGGTGTAAGACTATTATTATTATGATGGAATGAATCAAGTCGCTTCCTTTAAGAATTATCTCTTGCTCTTACCAATCCTTCCAAGATTGTGGCAAAAGGTTTTTTTTTTTTGGATCAAGTAAATTTTATTAATCCAAAGAGAATAGTTTACATTGCCAAATGGCAAGATACAAGACAACCAAAGTACAAATATAGCAACAGAGTGCTTCCTAGGTAGTACAAACTCTACTTTACATAAATGTAGCGTACATTCTAATTTGGTTTACAATAGAGCCTATAGTAGATAGATTTCCTCCCAGGCGTACACGCACCGTGTACGCTATATACAGTATACTGACGCTGCAAGAGCTGCACTCAATGTTTTAGCCACTGGGGTGGAGGAATCCGCTATCGCCACCAGAGCACTCATGGTTCCTTGCCATGTACTAAATGAGGAAGGGCATTGGAAACAGTTACAGACCAGACCCCATAACGCCGATGTGTAGCCACAGGTAAAGAAGAGATGTTCATGGCTCTCTCTACTTTGGTTACAAAGGAAGCATGTAGCAGGCACTGAGATCCCCCATGAGATCATTCTATCCAGGGTCGCTAGTTTACCTTGCCAGGCTAGCCAAAGTATGAACGAGTACCTCAGCAAGGATCTGCTATTCCACACTACTTTGCACCATGGCATAGCAGTGTCTGGGGGGCAGAGGAACTCATAGCCGCTTCTGATGGTATACTCGCCTGAACTTGAGTGCTTCCAATAGAAGTGGTCTGAGCATGACGCATTCGAGCGTAGAAAGGCTGGTATATAAATGTTGTTCCAAAATGGGGTTGCTAGTATTCACCAGTCATTATCATTCATTAGGGAACATAGTCTCGTTGTTGGAGGAAAACCCATGTTACCCCTTTCTCTAGCACTGAATAGCATGTCTAAAGGCCCTATCGGGAGCCAGTAGTCTGCCCAAAGTAATATCTCTAGCCCATTGTTAGGTTCCCATTAAAAACAATGTCAAACCTTAGTCCTCAATTTCAGCAACTTCCTCCAAGACCATGAGCATCTAGCGGGTGCCTTAATAGACCAAAAGCTTCTCCCTTTAAGAAGGGTGGAATGTACCCATTCAGGCCATATGCTCTTTGGTCCCTCCTTGCATAGGTGCTAGATATCCTTAAGTTCGATAGCCTTATTCCACTGAAGTAGGTTCGAGATTCCCAACCCCCCACACCGCATAGGTTGACACACCTTCTCCCAACGGACTTTGGCTTTGGTGTGTGTGTTGGGTTGACCACTCCATAAGAAGTTCCGGATGAGACAATCTATCCTCACTATGATGGACTTTGGAAGGATGAACACTAAGAACTAGTAAACCTGCATGGAGAATAGGACCGACTTTACTGGTTGGAGCCTACCCGCGTAAGACAAGTATTTAGTAGTCCAGGTAGTGATGCTTGCTGTAATCCTTTACAAGAGTGCCTCACAATCCACTTTTTTGAGCTTAGATGATACGAGTGGTAGCCCCAGGTAGCGCACTGGCAGCTCCTTTTCGCAAAACCGGGTGGCAAGGAGGATATCTTCTCTAGTACTCGATGTGATATTTGAGAAGAATATGCTGCTTTTGGCATGATTAGCCTGTAGACCGGAGAGGGTATGGAAGTGTTGCAAGGTTTGCATAACCAATCGTGTGGACTCCACATTCCCATATGTGAATATAAGTAAATCGTCAGCAAAACAAAGATGGGTTATTCTCTCAGTTTTGCATCGCCAGTGAAGGGTGAATTGGGGGTTGGAAGTTAACCTTCTCAATGAATTGGAAAGCACTTCCATTCCTAATACAAATAGGTAAGGGGAGATAGGGTCCCCTTGTCTCAAGCCTCGCTTGCTCGCAACGAAGCCCGACAATTCACCATTTATGTTGACAGAAAACATAGGGGTGGTAATGCACTGCTCAATGAGGGTACACATGTGGTGGGGAAACTTCATTGTTTTTAGGACTACTAGTAGGAAATCCCAATGTAATCATAAGCTCTTTGTAAGTCCACCTTTAGTGTGCATCATGGGGGTCCCGATTATGAGTGGTATCCGGCCATCAACTCCTGTGCAATAAAGATATTGTCCGTTATTCTTCTTCCCGGGATGAAGGCAGATTGTTCCCTTCCAACTAAATGTGGCAAGACTTTTTTGATGCGTGCAGCGAGGACCTTGGATATTGCCTTGTAAATTACATTACAACGGGCAATGGGCCGGAAATCCCCTATCTTGGTAAAGATTAGCTACCTTTGGAACTAGGGAGAAGATTGTTGCGTTTATTTGTTTGAGGAGGTGACCTGACACAAGGAATTCTTTTGTGGCGGTTATCAAGTCATCACCAATTATTCCCCAAGCTTCTTTGAAGAATCTGGCCGTATACCCATCTGGTCCTGGTGCCTTCTCATTAGCTTGAGATGTAAAGCCCCATTTTATCCCCTCATCTGTGAATGGGGCCTCAAGCTCATTACTTTGCTGTTCACTTAGAGTTCGCATCACCCAATCTTCGATGTCCTCTAAACAGCCAGTTGTGGAAGGCGTGCCATACAACTGCTGGAAATGGCTGACTATTAGGCTCTGCACCTCCTTCTCTCCAACTGCCTCACTACCATCCTCTCTGGTTAGTTGGTATACAGCATTCCTATTATGCAGATTTTTCATCGCTTTGTGAAAGTAAGAGGTGTTTTTGTCGCCCAGCTTCAACCACAAGGTTCTTGACTTTTGCTTATAGAAGCTCTCCTCAGCACCTCTTAGGAGATAGTATGTTCTAAACGCAGCCCTTTCTTCCTCCATACTGGTGGAGGTACCTGTGGTAAGCATCCCCTCTTGAACTTGAGCTAAATGATCCTTGGCAGTCTTCACCCTGTTGGATAAGTCTAAATATTCTATTCTATTCAATGCTTTAAATGCCATCTTGAGTTGTTTTAGCTTCTTTACCACCTGAAACATCTTGGAACCCGCCACGTCTTCCTTCCACCCACAGCTCACAATCTCCTTGAAATCCCTATGGTCTGCCCAAAAGTTGAAAAACTTAAACGGAACCTTTCTAGCCCCACGTCCATGATCAAAGTGTATAACTGCCAAGGAGTGGTCTGATAGCATAGGCGGAAGAAATTTGGCTTGTGTTCTCTGAAGGGAACTAAACCAAGAGTGGTTAACCATAATCCTATCAAGCTTTCTTAGTATAGGATTTGTCACTTGTTTATTGGACCAAGTGAAAAGATCTCTTGATTGCCTCAAGTCTTCCAATTCCACTTATGCAATGCAGTTTTGGAGGTCAACCATAACTTCAGTAAGCAGCATGTTTCCCCCCTGTTTTTCAGATATGTATCTTGTGGTATTGAAATCACCTAAAGCCGCCCAAGGGCACGATCGCATTGAAGGTGCTAACTCCCCAAGATCTAGCCATAACGATCGTCTCTCCAGATCACAATTTAACCCATAGATGAATGTTATAGCTAGAGTCATGTTGTGACATAGATTGGTGGCTGTGCAATGCACGTATTGCGCATGTTCTCGCTCCACTCTAACATTCCAATCCTTTGGCTTCCATGCAATCCAAACACGTTTCCTTGCAGCCGTGTTGATCCACACCTGCCACTTACGCCCCATCATATTCTTAATGGTATCCTCATTTGAAGGGTTGACCCTAATTTCAAGTAAACCAATAAGACTTATTCCTTGGGCTTCACAAATCTTTCGAACTTCCGCAACCTTTATGAGGTCATTTAATCTCCGTATATTCCAAGTTGCTATATACATGGGGATGGGGTTCCATTAAGTTAAGTAAATTGTCTTCTCCTCTTGCGCAGCTTCTTTTTCCGCCGACTAGAGGAGGAGGACCCTTTGCTATTCGTTGCAGAGCTATCTGGTGCTCGAAGTAACTGAGGTATCAATTTGGCAAAAGGGGTGTGCTCAATATCTTTCGGGTCCTTCACCTTCTCCCTTGCCCCTCCAGCGCATGCCCCAGTTCCCTTCCTGTCTCCTTTTGGGTGTGCTCGTTCAACCGTGTCAACGGAAGGCAGTGCAGGTGCTGCGTCCCTACCATCAAGTGGGGTATCCAATTCTGTCATACTTTCCTTTCCTATTTGCATGACCACATCTGACTCCATTGCATCCTCCTTGATTGACTTAAATAAGGGGTCCAATCTAGATTTCCCCATCTCCTCTGGTGTTATGCATATATCCACCTTGGAGGTACCTCCGTCCGTTCCTCCCCTCTTCTCTTCCCATCGCCCATTGCTACTTGGGGCTCCTGTCCCCACCGCACTTGCCTTCCCTTTCCCTATGCCTTTTCCTGACCAACGGCTCTGTTGCCAGCACTCTTCATTGGCCACATGCTGATCAGATGTAGCTGGTGGCTTTGTTGGAGGGACTTGGCCACCGCACTTGTGGCCAAAGACATCACACTCGCCACACCTAGGGGGCAACCATTGATATTCAACCTTGACCAACGCAGTCCTACCTTCAGATCTTTCCACCTCCACATTAGTTACAAGTTCCTCCCGCGCATCAATCTCCACTAGTACTCTAGCGTGGTTAGCCCTCTGTCGTGACATGGTGACGGTGTCGGCTTTGAGGGGTATTCCTACACCACTCACAATGTAGCTGATCCCATTTGTGCTTAGGAATTCACAAGGGACGCCGTTGAGCTATGCCCAGACCGGCACTTTGGTGGGCTGGGGTTTGTCAAGTGGCAGTCCCCTCCTCCATTTATGTAGCATGAGAAACCTCTGAGCAAAGTGCCAATGCTTCTCCAAAATGGGCGTGAGGTCCACCCCTGGTCCGAACCTAAAGTAAAACACGCCTTCCTTGTTGCCTAGGACCTCTACTAGTCCATAGTCCTTCCACAGTCAGAAAGCAATAGTTTTTACTAGCCGGTATGGTGTCCTCCGGCCTAGGAAGTATCCTACAAGAGTGGTCTCCCAATAGTTGGCGCCATGGTTCTCGACTGCAAGCGGGATAGTTACCCGAGTAATGGAGCCCTTGCTCGCCGGAGGGATAAACCGGAGCAGAAAGTCATTGGTGCCTACGGTGGGGCCAGTAGCAGTTGACTTGGGTGGCTCTAACGCACAGGCAACTGCGTAGGACTTTGGATTGGTGGCGGTGGTCGCGTGGGAAACGGCCGGTGAGTGGTGATTCCCGGTCACTTGTTTTCCCTGGGTGCTTGTTGCATCGCCCAAGGTAGTTTGGGTAGCAGACCTAGCAGAAGGTGGCAATGGATTGTCATTGGTTGGATGTGCTAACATGGAGGGACAAGCTTGCTACAATGTAGCTTGGGTTAACTTGGCACAAGGCTCCACATTTCCATTTTCGTCTCTGCTTTCTTGGTTTCTTTTTGAGGGAACAAAAGTAACTTTTGCTTTTTCCTCTTTAAGACAAACGGTGCAATCCACCTCTGGGGATGTGCAACGGGTTGCGGTTTCCAATGGCTACCATTTTAGGAATTGTTATTGTGGTGGGTTGGCAAAAGGTTTTTGCCCCTTCTAGCTTTGCTTTTCAAAATGAGGTGGAAAAGTATCAAAAATCAATTTCCTCTTCTAATTTTTCTCAAAACTCTTTATCCAACTCTACCATAAAAGAACAAACAAAAGTAGCAAATGATATCAAAAAATGAGCCAAGGCTTCTTCAGCAAAAGAAAACCTACCAAGACCACCCATCTCTTTTGCAAAGGTGGTTTCTAGCTCAAAACAGAGGTTCGAAGCTCCACCCCTCTAAACTAAAGTTGATGTGGCATTAAAATATTACCCACCTATGAGAGTTGATGGCGAAGTGATAGGAATCAGATTCCCACAGGACCAATCACCAGAGCTAAGGGCTTACAAAACCTAGTTATGAAAATCCTCAATGAACAACTAAATCCTGAGGATGCTAACTTGATTTCTATTTTTGTATCATATAATTGTTGTGCATTCCGACAAGTACACTTATCATTTCTACAGGATGCCGAATCACCTATACTATTGAGCAAATTGAGAACATCATTGGACTCACATCCAATGACCCACGATGATCTCAATTGACTTGACGAACCGGCTCTTTGAAGTCCATTTTTTTTGTACTTGTAATTTTATCTTTGAACCAATTACTTTGTAATCATTTTGGAGCATTTTTATTTGCTTGTAATTGTTAAATTAGGACCGGCCACATTAGTGGCATAAATGTAATTTTTTGGACATTTCAACCCTAATTGGAGCAAGTATAAATACTTGCTAACTAGGGTTTTTGAGGGAGCTTCTTGAACCATATTTTTTCAAATTTGGAAAAAGTGAAGAACACCTCCTTTTTCACACTCTTATCATTTCTTGAGTGACGTGTGGCGAGTAGGATTTGATTCTTGTTGTGCATAATATCAACAACATCAAATCCATCCTAATTCCCTACTAGTGAGTCATATCTGGTGAGGAATTAGTTCATCTTTTTAGTGTAACATTTCACGCAATTTTTAGGTTTTGATTCAATTTGATTTCATATCCTTTTGATTGTGTATAGTGTAATCCATTTCGGAAATTGCAAATTATGAATTGTAATTCTCATTGTTACTTGCGTGATTATCATTTGACATTTAGGGGTTTTGAAATTTGTTGAATTCACGCCATTTTGGAGGATTTGTTGAAGTGGTTCTTCAATTGGTTTCATGTGCTTGAATTTGATCATTTAGGCACATCACGAAGTCTAGGTAAAGCCACCAAGATCAGTTTTTGAGGTGGGTGAATGAATTTGGAAGAACACCTTGTTGGTTACTTCCTTAGGAGCGATTATCCTTTCTTAGTTGTGTAAAGATTAGCTAAGACCATTTGGAGCAACAAGGGTCTCCTAGAGGTGCTTTCTAATAGTTGCAAATACTTAATTTTCAAGTTTTCTGATGAAGATTTTCTCTTGAGAGTTCTTAGGCAGCCATGGTTTTTTTCTAGCAAATTCCTTGTATTGGAAAGATGGAGGATTGGAATGTCGTCGTCGCAGGTGTACCCCGAGAAAATGCCCATATGGGTAAGACTTTAGGGAGTGCCAATGGAATTTCTACATAATGAAGGTGTAGGTTACGAAGCTAGTGTCCTTGGCAAACCCTTGCAAGTGGACATAGTGACTGCTACAAACACAAGGGTAAAGTATGTCTAAGCATTAATGGAGATGGAAGCTTATGGTAAGTTCTTGATAGATTTTCAAATGGAATGTGTTCATGGTTCAATCCACCAAGTGGAAGTCGAGTATCAGATCCTACCAACCCGCTGCACCAAATGTTGGGTCTTTGGACATAGTGATAAGAAATATCCAGACCAAGTAGAAGAGGTCAAAAATGTGGAAGAAGAAGGGATCCCTATTTCTCAGCAAGTTGCTGGTTTGGCAAAGTAAGTGAAGAACCCTAATATGAAAGTTGCTGGGATACAGAGTGCTGGAATAGTGATAAAGGAAGATGTGGCAAGGCAGAACCCTGCTCTCACTCCTGTAACACCTGGTAAAGGAAAGGCGAAGGCTACTAAAGCTTGTGTGGAGTCTAGTTGCTCAAATTTCTTGCCTCTTTAAAGAGTCGGTACCTTAAGTTGAAAGGAGTGACTTAAGCATCTGTCTTACAGATGATGTGATGAGTTTTTCGAAAGGGATTTGAAATCAGCACACTTAATCAAAGGATTTGAGGAGTCCTATCAAATGGCTGACCTCAAAGCAAGCCTGATGAAGAGCAATTCTTTTGTAAGTGGTGTGCCTATGGAAACTAAAGAAGAGATCCACAAGATTATGAGCTTTCCATACAGTGAACTGCCCATAAAATACTTAGGGGTTCCCTTATCATCCTCCAAGTCCAATAAAGCCACTTGCCATTCTCTCATAGAAATGTTCTAGAAGAGCATAAACCATTGGATAAGTAAGGCTATGTCTTACACTGGTCAGTTACAGCTGGAAAGAAGCATTCTTTTTCCTTAGAAGTCTATTGGTCATCGACGTCCATCTTGCCAAAGAGTATTCTCAAAGCCTTAATAGTGAAGATGAAAAGATTTTTATAGAAGGGGAATGATGAAATGAGTGTTAGAGCAAAAGTTGATGGGGATACTATTTCCAAACCAACATCACAAGGAGGCCTCAGCACCCTAGACTTGGTAGTTTGGAATAAGTCTGCTCAGTTGAAACACATTTGGGACTTGTGTTCAGATTGAAAGCATGTGCTTTGGCCTAGTTGGGTAAGAGCAAAACTAATCAAGGATAGAGACTTCTGATCAATTAAAATTCCAGCTAATGGTTCTTGGTCTTGGCATAAAATTCTTCAACTAAGACCTTCGGCTAAGTCCTTGTTTAAATTGGAAGTAGGCAAAGGCAGCTCTATTTCCCTATGGTATGATGAATAGCACCCAAAAGGAGCCTCGGCTTCTTAGCTAAGTAAACAAACCATTTACTCTACAAGGTTCCCTAAAGATGCTAGATTGTGCTGCATTATTAATAATGATGGTTAGGATTGGCCGCCAATTGAATTTTGGAACCAGGTTAGGGTTGAATTAAATGGGTCCTTCACTATATGAACTGAATGGGCAGATAGGATGGTTTGGAAAGAGAAACCATCGGCTTAGTTTTTAGTCAAGTTAGGTTATTCCTTTCTCCGATAGCCCAGCTCTAGAGTCCTTTGGCACAATCTTGTTTGGAACAAAATGTTGGCTCCATGGTGTGTTGGGGAGTAACATCACAGAATAATTGTTTTTTATGTCTTAGAGAAGAAGAGACACATTGTGATCTCTGTCTCAAGTGCTCTTTTGTTTATGAGATTTGGAAGAAGCTGGAAGAAGAGCTGCCAAAAGCATCCTTGTACCTTTCTCAAGCTGCTAGTATGAACTCCCCTTGATTGTTTAGCCAAGTTCTCGACCTTAGTACCCTTTGTTGTAAGTGGAGACCTAATTTTACTCTGAAATTTCAATCCCTTGCTCTATCAATCTGCCACGCCAGCATTTCCTCAACCTTGTCTTTCACTGAATCATTGATCACAGAGGCTTTGTTCACAGCATCTCACAGCGAAGGCCATCCACAACACTAAGAGAGGAGCTCTTCTTGGCAGCACCCTTCAAAGATGGACCAGGCCTACCAGAGGGAAAGGACTTCTTCTTCTTATCCCTCCTCCATGCTGGTGGAAAGGGATGAAAACCACATAACAGACAAGGGAGAAAACACAACAAGAAGGAACTGGAGAAAACTAAAGAAGCTATAAGAAAACAACGGAAAGAAATCTCTCCTCACTAAACAACGCACCGGTAAACAAGAAAACCAAGAAAACATCAAGTAGCAAACAAAGAGAAATGGACATAAAAGGGATAAACTAATTAGAAAGAAAGAGAAAGAAAGAACGAAAAGGAAAGACATAAGAGATAAGGGGAGAGAGATAGGTCAGCTCCCCCATGGGAGAGGAGAGGACGAGGAAGGACTGGGAAAGAAAGCAAGAGGACGGAGAGATGGAAACAAAGGGAGAAAACACAACAAGAAGGAACTGGAGAAAACTAAAGAAGCTATAAGAAAACAACGGAAAGAAATCTCTCCTCACTAAACAACGCACCGGTAAACAAGAAAACCAAGAAAACATCAAGTAGCAAACAAAGAGAAATGGACATAAAAGGGATAAACTAATTAGAAAGAAAGAGAAAGAAAGAACGAAAAGGAAAGACATAAGAGATAAGGGGAGAGAGATAGGTCAGCTCCCCCATGGGAGAGGAGAGGACGAGGAAGGACTGGGAAAGAAAGCAAGAGGACGGAGAGATGGAAACAAAGGGAGTAAGAGGAAAAAACTAGGCTAGAGAGATAAAGCTAAAGAGGAGGAGCATTTCTTCACAGCTGTCAAAGCTAAAGAGAAGGGAAAGCATTTTTTCTTAACTGTTAAAATGTAATTTACTTAACATAAATATCCAAGAGAAAAGAAGAATGGCTTATCACTGTGCTTGTTGGAATATGTGTTTCATCTAAAATCTTTTGTTACTTGATCAAGTAGCAAACAAAGAGAAATGGACATAAAAGGGATAAACTAATTAGAAAGAAAGAGAAAGAAAGAACGAAAAGGAAAGACATAAGAGATAAGGGGAGAGAGATAGGTCAGCTCCCCCATGGGAGAGGAGAGGACGAGGAAGGACTGGGAAAGAAAGCAAGAGGACGGAGAGATGGAAACAAAGGGAGTAAGAGGAAAAAACTAGGCTAGAGAGATAAAGCTAAAGAGGAGGAGCATTTCTTCACAGCTGTCAAAGCTAAAGAGAAGGGAAAGCATTTTTTCTTAACTGTTAAAATGTAATTTACTTAACATAAATATCCAAGAGAAAAGAAGAATGGCTTATCACTGTGCTTGTTGGAATATGTGTTTCATCTAAAATCTTTTGTTACTTGATGGATCATGATTTGGTTTTGTTGCTTATGTGAAATTTTATTTAGTTTATATGAGCTGAAGATCATAATATTTGTTTTCATTTATCCAGAGAGCATAATATTTCTTATATAACTATATTTATCAGAAAGTGTGCCAAAAAAAAAAATATCCATGCAATAAAAAACAAAATAATATACATGGTACGATAAACATATCTTTGTCAGATCAAAGATCTGTTGTAAAGAAATTACAGCCAGTTGAGCAATGTTCCTATGTGTTACCTTTCAGACATATCTTGGTCAGTGTCATCATCATAGACAGGTAGTTCAATGACATCCTCAGCACCTGCATCAAGTGCAACTGTAAGTAGCTGATCTTTGTCAGCATCCATCACTCTTACATTCACCACATGGACACGTCTGAACTTGAACAGAACAGATCCAGGGTCAGCCATCTTTCCACCATAGTCCTTCACTATCTCTCTAACTGCTGCCACAGATCTGTTAATTTTATCAGTTGAGACCTCAACTACAATGCTAACTCCTCCAAAACCATACACCTGACCAGAAATCATAGCAATCAATGTTTAACAAAAACAAATGGACAAAACTACATATCACCCTTTGTATAAGCATTTAAATTACAAAGCAAGCATTGGGACTAGTCAACATTTGAGAGTAGCATCATGCCAAGATGGTAAACATAACCTCATATATTTTCTCAATATAAGTCTCTTGTCCTTTCTCATAGCAATCAACGTTTAACAAAAACAAATGGACAAAACTACATATCACTCTTTGTATAAGCATTTAAATTACAAAGCAAGCATTGGGACTGGTCAACATTTGAGAGCAGCATCACGCCAAGATGGTAAACATAACCTCATATATTTTCTCAATGTAAGTCTCTTGTCCTTTCTCAGAAGCTCTCTTAATGTTGCGTTCCAGAATATCCTTGGGCACATCAAGCTCCTTAGCTTTCTCAAGGACAGCAGCTAAAGCTGTATTTGATATTGGATTTGGACCACCTTTCTTCACACTGCCAACCGAAGCATGGAGAATTAGCACTTAGCCAATAACTATGCGAAGTTAAAGTGTTTTTATATCTTTGTGTCAAAGGAAGAAGGGGATGTTAAAAAAAAAAAAAAGAAAAGAAAAAAGCCAAAGTTGTAAATAAAGTATTTCTTACACGACATAAAAGGCACGAAAGAATTGATTGCTTACGCAGAAACAACTTCCTTTCCAACCCTTGAATACAGTTTAGCCTTTCTGGCATCTTGAGCCCCCTGAAATGACATGAACTTTTATGACAAAAGAAAATTACAAGGGCATCACTATCTCCATTTTTAGAAGACCAACTGAAAATCAACCATAGTACAATCACAATCCCAGCTGAAGGCCCTATGTATCCCACCTTGATTCCAAATTAGTGGTGCAAATCACTTGAAGATCTTAAGGATATACAGGGGATTGAAGAATGCAAGGAATAATGCACTTATACTACAAAATTCTAAAAGCATTAATAGTTATTAGGAGATAATAATACTGGCACTGGAAGTATCTATATAAGGCTCTTCCCTTTTCTCCAACATTTTCGACACCCTATTTCTTGAGCTCCTCAAAAGTAGGGAGTTCAAGTACTATGTTTGCTTTATGACATTATAATAAACTATTCCCACCACACAAATATCAGAATCCAGCTCTCCATAGAACATTCAGTAGATTTGCATGCATCATACAACCACATGATCCAGTTTGGTAGTTGAAAAGTTATCAATCCACTTCTCATTTCTATCTCATGGGAACACTAGAACATATGTTTGACAGATACATTAGAAACAATGGAGTAAAATTCAAGGGGGAAACACATGTAGAAAGCAGAATGCGGTGGTAATGCATCTATAATCATCCTGATATCACGAATGCAATATATACTACATCACAAAAGCATCTGATTTTTTAGGTTTGCGCGTACAAAGTTTGCTGAGGATATGTGTATCTTTTCTAGGATGCAACTAAGTGTTTTTATAAACAAACATAGCAATCCTTTGTTCCTAAGTACTGCACTAGATTTTGTTTGAATGTTTGGAAGGTTTCTGGGTTTTGTATGTATATATATATATATATATATATATATATATAGAGAGAGAGAGAGAGAGAGAGAGAGAGAGAGAGTTTTTTGGAAAAATTCATGATAGTCAATCAGTACAATAACTGACGCATGGTTCTGTACAATATAAAGACAATAGTTCATAACACCATCAAAGGTCATGACAGTTTGATTTCATCATTTAATATTGTTTTCATCCATTAGATTTAGCTAAAGACAATTACAAACAGATCTAGACCGTTAATGATGAAAAAGCACATCTTAGTTGCTTGAACTATTGCATCATTTCAAACAAAAGTCACTAGTTTCAAGCAAACAAAAAACTCAGTAGAAACCCACTTCATCTGAATGCCATACACTATGTTTGAAAAAAGTACCCATTTTCATTGTCTCTCCTACCTCTCAGCAAGACTTCATTTGGACCACACACAAATGAAATTCGAACAAAGTACTTAATTTAGAGGACATAGGAAATAAGTCTCAATCATTCATGGTACATGAAAAAATAAGGGAACACAGTTCGATAAGATCTTAAGATCTTACATGTGAGATTCAAATGAATTGCTTACCTGTGGTTCCAGTGTAGCTTCCTATTTCGTTTGAATGTTATGCATAAGGAAATAAGTTTTGATGCTTTATGAGACACGAAAAAATAAAAGAACGCACTCCTATGCATGAAATGCGAAGCATCTTTTACCAAATAGAAACTCAGCTTAATATTTTGCATGGTAACACTCTTAACCAAAAACCAAGCCGCCCCCCCCCCCCCCCTCCTTACTTCAACTTCACTTGAACACTTAATCCGAAGTCCAAAGCACAGAATTGATACTCTACTCAACACTAGTAAGATCATCGATACACACCCAAAAGAAGGGGAAAAAAAAAGGTAATGAAGCGACGCAGCAACACGTCGATCTGTTTATTTGTATGGAACAAAAGTCGCTGAATCACTAAGTGATCAACATGTACTAATCCTATCGTTTCTCTGAGGAAGTAACACAGTAACACACCACGTAGCGAAACCAAAAGGCATCGGAATATCGATGAAAACATTACCTTTCTGCCAGCAATCTTGCAAGACCTCCTGCCCATACTAAGCGGAGAAGATGTCCATATCTCTCTAACTCTTAAATCATCATAGCTAACAAGTTTAAGTTTTAGACACCAGGTGTTCGACGAAATGACAGCTGATGAAGACAACAGTCTACCGAAAGAAACATTACCTAAATCAACAGTATAGTAGAATGAAAGAAACATCATCATATAGCAAAGGAATATGGTAGAATGAAAGTGATATTATAAGCATAGAAGAAGTAAAGTAAGTACCCGCTTGGAGAGGAAAGGCATAGGAGGGTTTGAATGCAAACCGGAATGCGAACCTGTGAACGGCTCTACTTAAGATTCTCATCGTATGCTCTGGGACTGTCCGAATCCAAATGCAGTGCATTGTCTCTTTCAGTGGAATGTGTACGGAGTTTTATCTTCGTTTCTAACAAATTAATACTAATCTTGTGAGAGATACGTTAGAAACAATTTTTTGAAAAGGAATTTTGGAAAAAGTATTTTTCCAAATACCATTTCAAAATCAGACAAATTGGAATTGCGATTTTATTACTATTTCTCTCTAATTTTTCTCAAAAACACAACTAAAAAACACAATTTTTGACCTAAAAATTGTAGTTTCACAATTAAAACTCACAATTTTTGTTTTTATTTAAATAAGTATCACTTATTTCATATAAAAATTTATTGTAAATTTGATTGATTGGATTTAATTATTGTACGTTGTTTTTCTTTATGAAATAGCATGTGTTATTGTTGATTTTGTAATAGATGGAAGTTAAAATGAAAGCATACTCGATATTTTACATTATTTCATATCAACTAGTGAAAAATTCATAGGATTTACTCTAATTTTAGGATTTGTCCTAATTTATAGAATTCACTCCAATTTTAGTAAAATTACACTAATTTGTGAATTTACCCCAATTATATTAAATTGTCATAATTCATAGAATTTACCTCAATTTTAGTAAATTTGCCCCAATTGTTGTAAATTTGCCTTAATTTGTAGAATTTGTCTTAATTTTATTAAATTTGTCCAAATTCGTAGGATTTGCCTCAATTTTATTAAAATTGTCATAATTCGTAAAATTTACCTCAATTTTAGTAAATTTTCCTTTATGCACACAATTTGCCCCAATTTTAGTAGATTTATCCTAATTTGTAGAATTTGTCCTAATTTGTGGAATTTGCCCCAATTTCATTAAATTTGCTCTAATTCGCACAATTTGTCCCAATCTTAATAAATTTGCCCAAATTCGTAGGATTTGTCCTAATCTTATTAACATTCCCTTAATTCGTAGAATTTGCTCCAATTTTAGTAAATTTGTCCTAATTTGTAGAATTTTCCCTAATTTTGTGGAACTTTCCCTATTTTACAGAATTCAACTTAATTTTGTGAAGATGGCGGAGTTTGTGAGATTCGTGATATTTGTCCATGAGAATATTATGTATGGTGAAGACAGGCTATATTATGATAGGTAGCCTATTAAGAAAATTAAAGTAAAGAAAGATATGGAGTTTATAGAATTATTATTCAAGATATGTGTAATAATTAAAATTGATCCTGCCTCCCTTTAAGTGAAGGTATTTCACAGGGAGCTAACAATTTTTAACTCAATTTATGTTTGGCCACAATATTTTTTTATATCAATCATAGATGATGATGATGTGGAAGCACTTGTGGAATTTACTCAAGCTGTGGGTTCGTTTATCTAGGAGTTATTCATTAAATTAAGTTATAATGTCCCCACTCAAGGTGAAAACATAAGTTGTGTCATCACTTGAACAAACCGATGATTTTCCAAAGAATTATAGAGAAGACAATGAAATGGATTTACCCATTAGAGATATGCTTCAAAGGGAGATTGAAGAGATTGACAATGAAGTATCTGTGGATTCTAAAATGAAACGATAAATCAGGATGATAAAATCGGTGGGCCCTACATAAATATTCAATTTGACACATCTAATGATCCTCTGCCTCTAATGCCCCCAAAGTTTGTCATCGCATACACTGTTGTGTCTAGCTCTCTAATAGTGGATGTCGTAATTCCGTCCTTTGAACATCCTATTTCGTTCTTCAATAAGAGGGATAGCGGTGACAGGTACTTTATATTTGAAGAGAGTGCTCAATCTCAAGATGACCTAAGCTTTGGTGATGAGTTAAGGAAAGGAATGCGGTTTGTCTTGAAGTTTGATTTAATATACGTAGTAAAGGCATAAAATATAAAGAAACACCACAATTATTGTGTAGACAAGTCTAATAGGAAGGTGGGGCATGTTGTCTACACTAAGAGGGACAAGGGATGTAGATGGCAACTTCATGCATGCCAAAAACAAATGGATAAAGATTTTGTAATTATTATTGTCAAAGGGCCACACACATGTATCAATCCCTTGTTGAATCAAGACCATCCCCAATTCGACTCAAGTTTTATGAGTTGGTGCTTCTTGAGTCAGGTGAGGAATGAACTCAATATAAAGGTATCTATGTTGAAGTAAAATATCTACGGCACATTCGGGTATTTGGTGATAAGGAAAAGGGTATAGGATGGTAAAAGGTAGGCAATTGAAGTTGTATATAAGGATTGGGATAAATCATACATAGAGTTACCCAAACTGTTAAATACCATCCAAATTAGCAACCTATATACACATGTTGAGTGGCAAGGTTGGCTAACCATGAAAAAAGGAGAAGTGATCTTCCAAAGAGTGTTATGGAAATTTGGGCTATGCATTGAGTGGCAAGTGGTATTATTAGACACACTAAACCCTTTTATATCATACTAGCTTCACTCCGATTAAGGATAGTAGTAGGTCACCAGACGTACAACACCCATATGTTTATCCGAACTATGAACTTACCCAAGGCAATGGTAGGTCTCAATCAAAGCGATACCATAATGAGATGGACCTTAGGGAACCATCATTGCAGAATGCTTGTGGTTTCTATTGAAGGGGGGGCTATAATAGAAAAAGCTGCCCCAAACGATGGAGGTGACAAAGTTCATGTGTGCTAGAAATTGTTATTTTAGTAACAAATCATGCTAATTTTTTCTATTTTTAGTTGAAAAGAAAAAAAATGAAATTTTTTTATATAATTTTAAAAACGATTTAACTCTTCATTGTCTCTTATATAGATGGACTTGGGTTCAATAGATAGATTACTCCTCACACTATAGGAGACTCATCGCTCAGAGGTTGCTTAAAGGGGATAGTTATATTATCGGTTTCCACTTTAATTACATTACATACTAATGACTAATGTTGCTCATATAATTTGAAAGACTTGATAAAATCATTTAATTTCTCCAATTGATTTGTGTTATGATAAACTTCATAACTGTCACAGGTTTATCTTTTTGACAAGTTCTTAGTGTTATATAGAATTTGGGAAATAAGTTTATTTCCAAGTTCATTTATTTTCATAGGTTCATTTATTTCCAATTATGAACTTCATAATTGTCATAGGTTCATTTATTTTCACAGATCTCACTAGATCCTAGCTTTAAGGAATAAGAAAATATGTGACATGGAATTCATTGAAAATTACATGTTGAACATGTGACTTTGCAAAAATCGCATGTTAAACATACAACTTTTAGTGAAATTGTAGGTTAGGACTGTGATTTCAGAGCGATATTCCATGAAATACTTTTCTTAGAATCCCTTTTTAGGAAATTGTTTGCCCACAATGGGCAAGCTCACACATATGTCAATCTTGTGATACTTTTGACAGTTAAACCCTTACATTATGCTTTATAGTATGAAATGAGACATTTCCACTGCTTTAGTCAAAGAAAAGTGTGAACAAATTTGTAGTAAAGGTTTTAGAAAATACTTTCTCCGGAATACCATTTTGAAATCTCAAGTTAGGATCGCAATTTCAAAATGTAAAGAAATCGCATGTTGAACATGCGATTTCTAATTTCCAAATCACGTGCTCAACATGTAATTTCCTTTAATCTTTGGGCTTGCACAGGAGCACTTATGTCTTTTGGCTAAGCCATATCTTGTTAGATAGGATTGAGAGAAAGAAAGGACACCAGGGGGGAGGGGATGGGTGCAACTATGCATGGTACTTCTTGACCATTTCTCCAAGGGACAATTGAACGAAGAACTCATGAATGCTATAAGGTTGGACAAGCCAATAACTTGAATGCATTTGATCTTTTTTTTGAGCAAGAATCACTGTGTTACCTTACCTTTACCATGATACAGAGTCCAAGTTCTTATGGCAAAGCATGAAGAGATTTATCATCAATATGATGATGGGAATGGAAACCAGAAGCACGATCGGGGTCTTCATAGTCCAAGATAATAAAACCATCAATAACAATAAGGCAAGTATGAGGCTTTTCGATAGTACCAATGAACAGGATGGAGGACTCATAGTATCTCTCTAGATTTAGCAAAAGTGAAAGACTCACTAACGTAATTCAAATGGGGACTGATCGTTAAGCCCACTCTAGCCTTGCAGGGTAGGCCCTTGTGCAAGTTGGAGTTGTTATAACTTTGGAGGGTCAACTGTCCATTGCACTTTGACGAAAGAGAAAGAATCTAAAGAAGTCGCATGTTGGACATGCGATTTGAAAATTGGAAATCACATGTTTAACATGCAATTTCTTCACATTTTAAAATCGTAGTCCCAATCTATAATTTCAAAATGGTATTTTGGGAAATACTTTTCCTAGAACCGTATTTTAAAAATTAGTTTGCCTCTTTAGGGCAAACTGACACATTACTCACTTTGCTCACGGCTAAAACCTTTATAGTACTAGTTTTCTAACAATAGGGAATTTCCCCTCCCCATTGTAATAGAAGTGGAGAGAGAAAAAGAAAAGTGTTTATGTAAGGAGAAAAGGAATAAAATACATATACTTATTTTAATAATCCTAAAATATATCGATTAAAAAAATAATATAAAAACATGCCATTTAAAATGGCACTTAAATTGCCAATTTTGGATAATGAGATATTGGAATTTAAATGTGAAAGGATGAAGAAATGGTGATGTAGGGTTTGAAGAAGATCTTTTTAATCTAATTTCTATTTACATTTTAAAAAATATTCATGATAGTCAATAATTTTTTAATAGTGTGAAATTTGTATACTAAATCTAAAAAAAAAGAAAGAAAATATAGGTATATAAAACAAAAAGTATAAAAATACAAACATCAAAAGTGTAATTTATTGTTTTATTTTAGCATAGAGTAGTTTCTCAAGTCAAAGTGTGAAAAATGAAAAGATTATAAAAAATTGTAAAGTCAAAATCTAAAAAAAAAAAAGAGAGAAAAAAAAAGGAAAAAAGAAATAAAATAAAGAAACTTTTTGAAAAAAGAAAATAAATATATAAAAAATAAAATAATGGAGAAGACCACAATACATTGGAGTGAGAAACACAATAGAAAACAAATTTTGGAGTTATAGTGCACATATGCGAGTTAGTGTATTTTGAGTTTTTAATGAAAATTACCTTATTTTTTAAATTAAGTTTAGCTTGGACTATACTCAATTTATTCGCTTCTAGAAGTGGAAAATAATTTTATTTACATCAAATTAGGTCTTATATAACATTTTAAGGGTCCTGATTCTTTGTTTCAAAAGTGTTCCCCACCCCCCGTGTTATTTTAACCTATACTAAGTTTAGTTAGCTTAATATAAGTTACTTAACATAAAATTAAGGAAAAACTTGATCTTTAAAAACATTTAGAAAATAGGAATCACTATTAACCAAAGTTGGAAAAAAAAATAAAAAATTAGGTTTAGTTAGGTAGATCAAACCTAATTTTAACTAATAGCTTGCAAATATTCTAAAAATGGATTGCAGAAAATTTTAAATAAAAAATTATGATTACTCCATCAGTATCTTTGTATCCACTATTTGAAATCAAGCCATCATAATTCTTTTATTTTTATAAAATTTTAATATAACTAGGTAAAAATCCCTTAAAGAAGGCTGTCTTTGTTAAATCAAATGAAACTTCAATTAAAGAAAATATTAAAAATAATAATAATAAAGATAAAGGTAAGGTTTTTATTAGAAGGTACTTAAAACAAAGCAGAAGGTATCCTGTCAGAGGATATAACAAGAGGCCAGCTAGAAGGTATGTTAAAAGGTACCTTGATCATTACCAATTAAGATAGGCAAGGAACATGTATAATGTAACTAATACATGCTTGCTTCTTTTGCAACAAGCTAAGGCATATTGAAAAGTAGTACTATTATAAAAATAGCAAGCTCAATCCACATCAAGTGAACCAATATAACAATATGAGCTTGAATTTTAGAGGGCCCAAGCTTGTTTAGGTTTCTAAAAAGGTATGGTGATGCTCATGTCATTTGACCAATAACGCTTCGTTATTCGCAAGCCTAGAGTGGAAGGAAAAAGGATATGTAAAGTTTGGTGATGATAGTAAGGTTTGAATCATCACAACTAGTACTATCAATATTTCCCCTTTTGTTATTGAAAATGCATATCTAGTACAAGGTTTGAAACATAATCTATTAAGTATTAGTTAACTTTGTGACAAATGATATAAAATGGTATTTGATCAAAATAAGTTTTCGGCTTGTAATAAAGAAGGTATAAAACTTTTTGAAGGTTATAGGAAAAAGAATATATACTTGATTAAACCTATTGAAGTAGATGTTAAAAGCTGTTTTTATCTATTAATGATAGTATTTTCCTTTAGTGTAGACAATTAGGTCATGTTAACTTTTCACAACTGGAGAATTTGTCAAAAAATAACATGATTAATGGCTTACCAAAATTGAATATTATAGAAGATATTCATTATGCTATATGCTTGAAAAATAAAATTATATTTGTTTCTCATAAAAGTAAGAATGTTATCTCATCTAAAAGGCCTTTGGAACTAGTGCATTTAGACTTATTTAGGCATACTTGGATGTTAAGTCTAGGTGGTAACAAATATGGAATTGTAATAGTTGATAATTTTTCTAGATATACTCGGGTTCTATTTTTACGACATAAAAGTGATGCCTACAAGTCTTTTGAAAACTTTTCAAAACAAGTTCAAAATGAAAAATGATTATTCCATTATCAATTTAAGGACTAATCATGGAAAGAAATTTGAAAATGCTAATTTTATCAAATTTTGTGAAAAAAAATATATCACACAATTTTTTTGCCCCCTACACTCCACAACAAAATAGAGTGGTTGAGCATAAAAGTAGAATAATTCAAGAAATGACATGTATCTTATTAAACAAGAGTGGTGTAGTATAATATTTTTGGGTTGAAACAGTTTCAACAACTCCAAAACAAAATGGAGCAGTTGATCATAAAAATAGAATAATTCAAGAAATGACATGCATCTTACTAAACGAGAGTGGTGTAGTATAATATTTTTGGGTTGAAATGGTTTCAATAGTTGTTACACATTAATTGTGTTTATGTAAGTCCTTTAACTAAAACATCATATGAGCTTTTAAGGGAAGAAAACCTATAGTTTCTTATTTTCACATTTTTGGGAGTAAGTGTTTTGTAAAGAAAATAGGTACAGCTTTGGGAAATTTTGCTAAAAAAGTAAAGTGTTTAACAAAACTTTTAAGATAGTTGAAGAGTCCATAAATGTAAAATTCATTGAAGAAAGTATGGTAGATGACTTTGATGACGAAGCTCCAGCAATATCCAAAAGAGAAGTTGAAAAAGTTTCCTCTAGATTGAGTGAAAAAGGTAGAGAAAAACAAAATGGAGAACCTAATAAACTAGGAACATTAGGGGAAAAAAGCTAATTTAGAACCTACCTAGGTATTTGTTCATCCCTTTAAGTCTACAAGAATTCAATCTAATCATCTTATAGAATAGGTAATAGGTGATGTGTGATATGAAATTAGAACTAGAGCTAGTTATGAGGAAATAGAAAATAACTTTGCATTCCTTTTTTAATATGAACCATCTTTAGTAGAAGAAGCTCTGGGTGATAATAATTGGATAAATGCTATGTAGATGAGTTAAACTAATTTCAAAGAAACCAGGTATGATCTTTAGTACATAGACCTAAAGAAAAATCTATAATAGGACCTAAGTGGGTGTTTAAAAACAAATTAGATAAAATGGAAAAATTATTTGAAATAAGGCTAGATTAATAACAAAAGGATATTCTCGGGAAAAAGGTATAGATTATGATGAAATCTATGTATCAGTAGCAAGATTAGAGGCAATTAGGTTACTATTAGCTTGTACATGCTTAAAAAACTTTAAATTATTTCAAATGAATGTGAAGAGTGTTTTTCTAAATGGTTATATTAAGGAATATGTTTATGTAGAACAGCTACAAGGGTTTGAAGATTCATTTAAAGTAGATTATGTTTGTAAGCTTAAAAAAAAAGTCTTATATGGATTAAAACAAACTCCTAGGGCAAGATATGAATGACCTAGTGAATTTTTAAGTAAAAATGGATTTAAAAGAGGAATGGTAGATACTATATTATTTTTAAAACATTATGATAGCAATATTCTAGTAGTATAGATATATGTAAATGATATTGTTTTTTGTTACACTAATGAGGATTATTGCAAGATGTTTTCTAAGTTGATGTAGGCGGAGTTCGAGATGTTATTAATGGGAGAACTTAACTTCTTCCTCAAACTCCAAATAAAGCAAACAAAGGATAGTATTTTTGTACATCAAGAAAAGTACACTAAGTAGATATTGAAAAAGTTTAATTTTGAAAACGTAAAAGGTGCAACAACTTCTATTTCAACTTCAATCAAGTTAGATACTAGCTCATAAGCTAAAAAGGTAAATGATAAACTTTACAAAAGCTTAATTAGCTGATATTTTTACCAAGCCCTTAAATGAAATAAAATTTGAGTTTATTAGAAATGAGATTGGTATTTATTAACCTTCTATTAATTACTTGTGATGTTAATTCATTTTTTTTATGACTAGTTTATTTTACTTTAATAATATTATGTGTTTGCACTGATATGAGGCAAGTATACCTATTAAATTTTGTAATATAGTGGATTACATATGAATATTGTGCCATAAGAATTACAAACCTATTATCTAACTGGTAAATTGTAAAAATTAATTGATTAAAAACCTATAACTAAATATTAACTAATGAGCTAATGATTAAATTGAAAGAAAGCAAAGCAAAATAGATTATAATTAACTTCAAGATACCAAAATAAGTATCTAGATTTTGTTTCCCCTAAAATTTATTATGTGACATCAACAAAATTTATTCAAATCCTTCTTTAACTTCATTGACCAGGAGAAATTCTATATTAGTTTAATAATTTTCTTAAACTTATTAATCCTAATATTAAAAATACCTATTTAAATCTCTTCATAATAGTATATTTCAAAGATTGCATTAAGAATAATGAATTCCTTATAAACAAATTAATTAATTTTGAAAGAATTATATAACTTATCTATAAGATTATATTAATTCTCTTCAAACTTACTAGAATTAATTACATATCAGATTCTCAAGCATAATATATAATATCAAATAGTTAAAATAATATTCTAAAAATATTAACCTAAATAAAATCAAGAACACATGTTTGAATGAAGAAATCTAAGAATCAATTGAATAACAATAAATTCAATTATAAAATAATCCTAGGATTCACAAGTCTAAATACTAAGAAAATTAAGCTTTAATCATATTAAAAACTAAAATCCGTAATGACGTAAAAGCATGTATCATCAAAGAGAGCAAAGAAAAACCTTAATTCTTGAAATACAAAAAAAAGAATCTTCTATTCTCTCAAAAAACCTTAAAACAACTAAAACATGTCTTCTTAAAGTTATGAGGTCAAAACATATCTCTGTAAAAAACTTAGTTTTTTAGGTTAACACACTGTCTAACATGGTCGTACTTTGGGTCACGTCAAAATCGTCAATAAAAAAACTTCAAAAACTAGATGTTGCAGTTGACATGGCCTAAATATAGTCATGTTTAGAGTTTACGTCTAAGTTATGCTTAGAAATAATTATTTCAGAGAGATACACGACCAATAAATACAATTATGTCTAGCCCCCATGTAAATCTCAGCTTTTAAGCTTCAATTTCAACATTTTCTGGACATAGTCATGTCACCTGCCTTTATCTATCTTAAAAAATTCATAACTTCTTTTGTTTAGCACTAAATTGAGTAAAATTTGATTCAATTTCTTCATTTTTTATTCAAGCCCTAAAATCAAAATATTGCTCAATTAAATTTCAAATTCTTTAAAACACCTTAAAATAAAGGAAAAATACTTTAAATATCATTTAATATATATATATCAAATTAACCGCCTGTCAAACTTTCCTACACTTAAGCATTTACTTGTCCTTAAGCAAATTAATTAGTAGGACAAGAAATACTTGATCAACTTACTATTTAAGAAACCAATTACGAAAATCTTATTTAACCTTGTAATAACTTAAGAAAAAAACTCTTAATTAACTTGCAATTCCAAAAGAAAATTAACTATAACTCTTATACTTTTTACTTAACCGTGTTAAACATACGGAAGATTTGAAACTTGAATTAATCAATACAAATCAAAGTTTACTCATACTATTTAACAAAGGATTTCCAAGACTCTAGAACTCAACTTATCATCTCCTCAAAGAAAAAGTTATAAACACCTTACTAACTTTATTAAAATGTATACACCCCTATCTTCAATTTTGCTAAACACCATAATCCAAGATAGATACTTCAAATTATCTCTTAATCATTCCTCTAATATATTGCTTGTTTGAAAGAGTTTTTTTTTTTTTTTTTAATTTAAAAGTAACTTCATCGGTCAGTAAGCCTAGATTAAACAATTTTAAGTTACTAGGTTTTAAGATACCCCTTTGAACCATCCATTACTTTTATTTAATAGAGTTTATTTACTTATGTTTAGCTTTTACATGAACTTTTCTCTTGACCCTTTTAGCAAGCTTTCAGCCAATAATCCTAAGCTCGTCACTCAAGTTAATAGGTGTTATTTTACACAAAAGAAACACCTTGCAAGCTTATTTACTCGAGTCAATGAGGCTCACAGCAAAACTTTATTCAATTAATTTATCCTCTTTATTGATTTCATCTCTAGCCATATTGACTTTTCAAGAAATTTTCTAAGGATAAGTATCAACTATTTTACTTATCAAGGATTATAGTGTTCTAAAAAATCCAAAGGGGAAAATATTCATAAAAGTAAATTTAACAGAAATTCATGACTCATTCTTAACTAATGATGTTATTCAAATTTCTAAATATTAAATTTAAAGCCAAATAATAATTTACTCTACTCTATAAAGATTTTATTATTCAATTTAACTAAAGCATCAATAAAGCACTTATTGATCAAGCATTCAATACTATCAAAAAAGTTATCATATGCCAAATTGCAAGTTAATTTAATGATTTCCAACTTAAATAAACAAATTTGATAATCCCCCTCCTCATACTTAAAGCCATACATTGTCATTAATGTACAAATAAAAAGGAAAACTAGCAAAATAAGAATCAAAGAAACAAAAAAAAAAAAAAATTTGAGGAAGGTAGTGGGAAAAAGAACTAGTACTCCCCTGAATATGATATCTATTCCATTTTAAAATGAGCTCAGTATGTAAAATGGTTGATCTTGAATGCTCTAAACATATAAAATCTACAAAAATGCAAATAGGAACAAAAAACTAAAGCAATAGTTAAAAAAAAAGAGAGTATAGTATGGTTTAGCAAGCCAAATTAGTTTCATCAATTACATAAAAGAAAATAGAGAGAAAAGAAATTAGTCACTTTAATCATGATCATAATCCTTCTCATCTTTTGCTTCATCTTCTTCTTCAACATCTAGCATTTCCACCTCTTCACTTTCTCCATCTCCCTCCTCGTCTTCCTCCTCTTTGTCACTTTTATCATCATACAATCTTGGGGTCTGCTCACCTATATCAATATCAACTAGAAAGTCAATATTAAATTGTGTAGTTGCATTGTGAGCAAACCTTTCCAGTCGATTTTATCTTAAAAAAACTCTTGCAAGGTCCATATGATAACGATGTTGTAGATCCAAGACTTTCCCAAACTTCTTAATTATTTTATCTACCTTATGTTCAAGTCTCTCCCAAGGAGAACTTGACCCTCTATTAGCACTAGCTGATTGACTTGACCATATTCCTTATTGTTTCTCTATTTCAGGAAGTTAATGCATCTATCTAAAGAAGTTCAATTTAATAGGAATTACTTCCTTGAGAGAGGTCATAGGAGGGGGTTGTGTAAAGTTCCCATTGCTCTTACCAAAATAGTGATATATGAGTCACAATAGATGTTCCTACCCTAGAATCTATAGATTGGTGATGTATAAAAAATTCTAAAAGAATGGCCAGATTCACCGAGTATCTCTTAATCATACTATAAAGGTAGAGAACATCATGGGTGGATACTACTCTTGTACTCTTGCCCCTTTTACAAATTGTATGAGATAGTAGTCAGTGAATTACTTGGTGGACGGGGTTACGGAGGTGAGAAGCCTTAGAAACCTTAGGATTATAAGTGTCTTGATCACTTAAATTTTGTCCAATACGACCAATAGGGCACCCTTCTAGGTAGTTGGTACGAAAAAGTTGCAAATGCTTTAGAATTTACGTAATCATTATCATATAAACCTAAATACATACCAAACTTGGCCATGGAGATCTGATAAGGCTGGCCTTAGATTCTAAAGTTTAAACAGTTCATGATCCCCTAAGTCATCCCTTTATGGTCTAATTTACAAGTCATTAGGAACTTTAAGGTTAATTGTTGGTAGACTAGAGCCCTCAACAAAAATAATCTCTCATAGTCTTTGACTCCTATTAGGCCTCTTATCTCATCCTCTATTTGGCACCTCTGGATAACATCCTAATAAAGGCAAAGTGTTTGGCTGAAGGTTTTTTCTTCAGCATTTTGTATGTATCAAAATCAGTCGTTTCTGTGAACTCAAGCATGGGATGATCCGATAGTGGTGGTGGTAAGGCCATTAGAGTAATAAAAATGGAAGTTCTAGTTGAGGAAGCAAATAGTCCTAGCCAACCTTTGCATTGAATTGGTTGTTTTGCTCAGCTTTATTTAGGTACCGTTTGTCTTACGTGAGTAGGAATTTGACAAAGAACCTAAAAAAATCAAAGTGCAAAGTGTGTACTGTAGTGTCCATCTTCGTGTTTATGTCTAAGGAGAGGAGTGTATTTGTGTAAAGGTAATATCCATGTACTTGTCTAACCTTTTTATATAAAGGGTGACACGCTAGGTTAACACGAGCATGCCAACCTCATGTTTGTGCTTAGAAATTTAAAATAATTGAGTCAGGGTCAACACGATTAAGACACAGCCATGTCTAAAGACCGTGTGTCTCTCATAAATAATTTAAACAGAGCATCCCCATCATGACCTTAGACATAGCCATGTTTAAAGTTCATATAACTCTCATAAATAATTAACATTCTTCAAATGTTTTGACATGACCAAAACATGACCATTTCAAAAAGTCGTGTAACTTTCAGGAAAAAAAATTATTTTCGATAAACAGTCTTGACATGACTTCAACATACTCATGTTTGATGGTCATGTCACATCTGGAGAACATCCTTGTATTCAACACGACCTTGACATGATTGTGTTTGGTGGTCGTGTCAAACTTAAAAAACTTAGCTTTTTTTTTTTTTTTTGGGAGTAAGCAGGTGTAAAAATGAAAATAAATCTAATTAAATTAAACTAAACTAAGGAAAGCTAATTGGAAAACTAAACTTAGGTTGCCTCACAAGAAACGCTTTTGCTTAGTGTCATTAGCTCGATGCACTTCTCTTTTACTAGTCAAGTGGACGACCATGAAAATTTTAGCATTCAAATTGCTTGAATTTATTCAAACCCTTTTGCTTGCTATAAATGAGATGTTGTTGAGCTGGGTTTGTATAAATGCCATCTTGCATACAAGTGGAACCAAGCAAGTTAGACATATTTAGGAAATAACATATATCATTACTTTTAAAAGGTTATTAAATTGTGTCAGACACCTTGAAGGTTTATTTTTCATCCCCAAGTTTTAGAGTTAGCATTTGATTTCCTACATCTATAGCTACCCTAACAGTAGTTAGGAAATAGTGACCTAAAATTAGTGTTGCCCCAATGTCCTTATCTATATCTAGGATTACAAAATCCACTGGAAAAATGAATGTATCTACTTAAACCAATACATCTTCAATAATACTGATGAGATATTTAATAGACCTATTAGCTAATTGAAAAGACAAGGTAGAGTAAAACTCCCTAGATCCTTCAATTTTTATAGCAGCTTATTTTCTGTTAGCATTGAGCGTTTCTCACTTAATGTCGTAGCTGATATCTCTTCTAACTTCGTCTTGTTTGAGAGTAGTTCCTTTAAGTATTTGGCATACTTAGGCATCTGTGATAAGATATCAATAAATGATAAGTTAATGTGTAATTGTTTAAAAATTTCAAGAAACTTACCTAACTGTTCATTTGAGTGGTTTTTCTTAAGGCATTGAGGATCAAATACACCTAGTCTATATTCCTTCACTTTTTGTGGCTCTACACTCTCTTTTTCCTTAACTTCGTTGTCTTTTCTTATTAACTCTTCACCAATTTTCTGTTCAACTTGCAACTATCATTTGCCTGGCTGACAAGTTTAAACTATGGTAAAAAGTTTGAATTTGCATCCATAAAAGGAGGTCATGATCTAGGCATCTCCTAAACAACTCCTTATATCTTTCCTAAGTGTCGTATAAGGTCTCGGCCTCCAATTGAGCATAGGATGATATGTCCTTCCAAAGTTTAGTTGTTTTAGTAGGTGAGAAATATTTTCTAAGGAATTTTTGAGTCATATCATCTTAGGTAGTGGTGGATTCCTTTGGAAGTGAATTCAACCATTGTTTTGCTTGACCCCTTAATGAGAAAGGGAAGAGTCGCAATTTGATTGCATCTTTAGAAGCCCCATTAATCTTAAAGGTGTCATAGATCTCCAAGAAATTTGATATGTGAGCATTAGGGTCCTCATCGTGTAATATGTCAAATTGGACAAACTATTTCACCAATTGTATAATATGAAGTTAAATTTGAAAATTGTTGGAAGCAATAAGTGGCTTGACAATACGCGAGTTAGCTCCAACCAAAGAGGGTTTAAAGTAATCAGATATAGTCCGTTGTTAATTCTGGTTTTCATCACTCATAATTTCCAACTTGTCCTTTTCCTTTTTATCTTAATTCTTAGAAGAAAACCTTGACTTAATTCCTCCATTATTTGCCTAATTATTTTATGTAAAAGTCTAACTATCCTTTCAATCTTTGGATTGAAGATTAGTGTATTTGATGGGGTATTTCTAGTCATGCACTACTAAAAAAGGAAAAGAAACTAAAAAAATTGGTTAAATTAATAAAGTAATCAGCATTCTTAATATTGAAATCTCCAGCAACGACCTAAAAAATTTGATGTGAAGCAAGTATACTTATTAAATTTTCAATATAGTGAATTAAATACGATATCATTCCACAAGGATTACAATTACTAATATTATCCTATATCCTATTATTTAATCGATAAATTGTAAAGATTTATTGATTTAAAACCTATAACTAAATATTACCTAATTAACTAAAGATGAAATTGTAAGAAAGAAGAGTAAAATAGATTATAATTAACTTCAAGTATCTAAACTTTGTTTCCCCTAGGATTTATTATGTGACATCAACAAAATTCATTCAAATCCTTCTTTAATTTCATTGACTAAGAGAATTCCTAAATTAGTTTAATAACTTTTTAAAGATTATTAACCCTAATATTAAATGTACCTATTTGAATATCTTCATAATAGTATATTTCAAGAATTGTATTAAGAACAATGAATTCTATAGAAAAAATTAATCAATTCTGGAAGAATTACGTAACTTATCTCTAAAATTATATTAATTTTCTTTAAACATGCTAGATCTAATTACATAGATTTCTCAATTATAATGTATGATATCAAATAATTAGAATAATACTTTAGTAATATCAATATAAATAAAATAAAAAACACATGCTTGAATCAAGAAATCTAAGAATTTATTGAATAGTAATAAATTTAGTCACATAATAATCATAAGATCCACAAGCCTAGATACTAAGAGAATTAAGCTTTAATCATATTGAAGACTAAAATCCTCAATGATGTAAAAACATGCATCATCAAAGAGATTAAAGAAAAACCTTAATTCTTAAAGTACAGAAAAATAATGTTCTGTTCTCTCAAAAAACCTAGAACAAATAAAAAATATCTTCTTAAAGTTATGAGGTCGAGTCTCTCTTATCCCTCTATTGTTAGGCCAACACATTGTCTAATATGGTTGTGCTTCAGGTTATGTTGAAATCATTGATCAAAAACTTCGAAAATTGGACGTTGTAGTTGACATGGCCTAAATGCGGTCTTGTTTAAAGGTTATGTCTAAGTTGTGCTTAGAAATAATTATTTTTGAGAGACACACGACTAATAAACACGATTGTGTCTAGCCTTCATGTAACTTTAATTTCAACATGTTTTAAACATGGTTATGTCAGCTGCTCATGTCTATTTTCAAAAATTCAAAATTTCTTCTATTTAACTCCAAATTGAGTAAAATTGGATTTCTTTTCTTCCTTTTAATTCAATCATCCATCAAATCCCTAAAATCAAAATATTACTTAATTAAAATTTAAATTCTTCAAAAATATACCAAAATAAGAAAAAAAAACTTTAAATCTCACTTAATATATATATTTAATTAAGTACCTTTCATGCACATAAAAATAAACACACATATATAAAATATTAAAACTAAATAAAATAATAATATTGAAAAAAATCAAGTTGACACTAAATCAAATGAAAGACAAATCATTCCTTTTCACACTCATGAGAAGATTGTAAAAGCAAACCTTCAACACATTCTTCCAGATCGTATAGAAGATATAAAAGAAGTAAAAAGAAGAAGAAATAGAGTCAATTCCTGATAACATTTAGAGATTTGTTTGCTTCTAGTTTTTATTATGAAGAATTTGTTATAATAATTTCAATTTAGTTTCTCATGTCATTTCTATTTTGAGACTTAGTTTCAAAGATTTACTCCGATATATATTTTGGTAGAATTTCTAATGAGATGTAATGAGTTTATTGTTCTATTGAGGGAGAGATTTTGTTACTTGATGATAAAAAAAAGGGGGAGTATAGGAGAAAAGCAAAAAAAAAAAAAAATTGAATGTTGTGATGTACTACGAATGCTATTATGTTGTTGTCACACTGTGCATCGTCAACTATTAATCAATAAATATGTGATATATGAATGTTGTGAAATGAGAATGCTAAATGTTGTGATATTTTTTTTTATAAAACTGATCTATAGTAATTAGAGTTAAATGTTTTTTGTTTTATGAGAAAAGAGTTTTGTTATTGTTAAAAATAGGGAGAATGTTAAGTTCTTTTTAAAGTGTTTTGATGGTAACAAAATAACCTAAATGATTATGAGTTTACTAAGTGTATTGAAATAATTATATTTATAGTTTGACTAAAAAATAAAGAATTAAAGGATAAATGAAAAAAAAAAGTGGTTCTAGACAACTCAGAGGTTAAGTTAGAGCGGGCTGTTTATAAGGAATAACAAGAACTTAGAGGATAAATCAAAAGGTGTTATTGTTACGAGTTTGTACGAATAGAACAATTTTCATGTATATTTTAAATTGGATAAATATTAATTTTGATGGCCTAACAACACTTATTGAACATATTTGGGTAATATGTTCAATGTGATCCACTAAAGTAGAATAAATATCTATAGGGATCTAAGTGATTAATTCATAAAATAAAGAGATTTATTCAAGTTGTGATCAAGTTCATAATTAATTATGAAGATTTGACTTTGTTATAAGAAGTTTGGCATTAAAAGGATTATATCAAATATTTTAGAAAATATAGGTGTTTAGAATTTAAATTTAAGATAAAGGATAAGGGAAGAAGTTATTGATTACTTCACAAAATCAGTGGGAAGTTGAAGTTTATCCAAATAAACTTAAATTTGATTTCTTTAACAGATTTTATGTAGATTTTATCTATCACAGTATGGGAATATATAAAATTTTATCTATAACAATTCAACTTCACTTACACAACACTGTTGAAGAATTTTGAAGACATTATAATTAAAATTTTAAATTTAAATTCAATAACTATATGGAAGATTTTGTGCAATTGCTTACTCAACTTGGAGATCAACTTATTGGGTTGACCTTATTAAATTAATCCAGATTAGCTAAGTAGTCATTGGCCATAAGAAGAATGTGAATACATCATCAATTCAAAAATCTGAAGAAAAAAAAAACAATATAATATCCTATTATTAAAAGAACATTTTTAAAACTTAGAGACTAACTCATAAGCTATTCTATTATTCACATATTTTTACATTTTATTTGAATTGAATTATAGAGAATACAAATTCTCATTTCCTCGATTTATTTTAATATTTCTTAAAAGTTTAAGACTTGTATTAGTGAGAGTTTATTTTATAACTTTGTAAATCTATATATAGCCTTATGGATAGGCTAGATAGCTAGATGAATTAATTATAATCTCTCAATTTCATGTTATTGAATTAATGAAACAATAATGATACGAAAAGATCAAATCCCCAACAATAGAGCTAAAAGAAAGGATTAACACACAAGATGAAACTTCTATAAATTACTTACCTAATTCTTTTCTTCATATCTTTAATTTACTGCATTTTTAATTATTTATTTTCACACTATATTTATGTTAAGTAGTCAAATGGGCTATTTTATTTGTAAAATTTCAAAAAAAAAATTCAAGTAATTAATTCACCCATTTTCTCTTGATTAATTAATCAAAAACCAACAAGATTTGATTTCTTCTTTTATTTTTAAGATTCTTAAACAAAAGTCCTTAAAATAATTTTAAACAAAACTAGCACTACAAACAAAATAATAATAATAGTGACCAAATAAAGTGAAGGATCTGGCTACAGTAGAGGACACCGACATGACACCCTTCACTCTTGAAATTTGAGACAAGGAACTCTAATGGCCTAACTGAAAAGGTCGTACCAATAACAATGGTTGATGCAAGTATCAAATGGGCTTTTCACATGCTGAGAATGTCGAGCCCAAGGTCATTTCGTGGAAACCAAATAAAAGTTGTTACAGTACGTGAATGCAAGCAATAGTCGCATTTTGAGACTCATCTTTCTGGAGAGGTGTAATGCGACTGATCTGCCTGGAGAGGTGTATCCATTTGTATTTATATTTTATACAGAAAATTGCACAATGAATTACTTAGCGTGATATTTTTACAACAAAACCACCAATGCCTTTTCACTGAAAAAAATAAGATAAAATAAAATAAAAGATAAACACCTTTGCACAATTATATAAAACTGTATAGAACCAATATAATTGATAACATGTAAAATTATATATCTAAACTCATAATTATATCAAAAGTTTATATTTAAATAATTTTTCTTTCATTTTAATTATAAAAAACTTTATAAAATTACAAACTCGTAAAATCAAACAATTGACTCATGATTTTAACAACCATACTGAGAATTCATACACAGATACAACACCATAGGAAGTACAGGAGCACTCCGAATATATTACAGGAATGGAATCAGCAAGTACTGATCCTTCAGCTTGAGCAAAGAGACACCAGTATGAAGCATCCTGATATCCCTCATAACTACTGGCAAATGGTGGTTATTCTTCCAGGATTGCGCGTCCTAGATTTGTGGCAAGTGCTAGCCTTACAGAACCTATGGCATCAGCTGGTAAATCAGCTTCAATGAAGTCTGGGCGCAACCTTGCCATGGACAACCCTTGCAGTTTGTTTAACAAAAGATGGGTTTGAGCAACGTTGAGCAGAGGTCTTTCATGCCAATTGAGCAATTTCAACTACAGAAAACCACCATAAATTAAACAAGAATGCATGAAAGACCACAGATTTATTCATCAAAAAGGACCACAGATAACCAACAAGAAGTGTCAACTTATTTATAGTAAATGAGAAAATTACAATTTTTATTAAGGGGAACAAGCACAAGGTGGCCAAGGATAACTTAATTTTTCAGCAATGTAAAAATATGTCAAAATATAAACAAACTGAACAGAGGTCTAAATAACTGGATTTGCATCCAAGAATTGTGGAGAACTTGGAAACCACCAAGTGCTCAGATTAACTTACCGAATCATACAGGAGTGGTAGCCAGAACCGCTGAGGTGTTGAAGGGTTTTTCATGAGCTGCAATTATAGGATATGAATGATTAATTTCCTCACTGAAAAAGAAACATTTGCCAAAAGATTAACCTTCTCATATTGCAATAACTTATAAATAGGAAAAAAAAGAGGAACCTCTCCACAATATGAATCATCAGATCTTGACATATCAATGCAGTATTATGCAAGTGCGGCATTGTAACAAGCTAGAATACTAAAAATCTGACCATTGAACTATTTCAAATGGAACCAAAGAAAATTCAACATACCAACATGAGAGATTCAACAGCTTGCCCAATAGCTTTAGAGCTGCTGGAATACTGAATTTGCTGAAGGGATTTCTTAAAGTCCCTATATCTGTGACAGGAAAATATGTACATATATGTATGTATAAGGTGAAAATAAAAGGGAAAATCATTATTCTCGATAACATAAAGGAGAAACTTACTTATGCAAAAACTCAAGACCTCCAGCAGATTTAGACTCAGAACCCAACAATTCAATAAGTCCTTCCCATTGCTGTACCACAAGAAAAGGAAACAGGAAATGTGAAATATGAAAAGATTGGCAAAGTTGTTAGTAATCAATTAACAAAGCACTTGAGTCTGGCGCTGTCCCTTTACAGCTGCTCTAAGTAATTCAGAATATTTCTCTACTAGAGCAAAATATAAATAATCACAACCTTAAAACTTTCATCAGAAATTGATTTTCCAACAGAAGCGAACAACTGCTGAGCAATTTTGTTGAGACGAACTGTGTCTTGTGCCTGTTGAAGCCAAAATACACCAGAACCCTTTCGACCATGCTTCCAGTGATGCACTCCGGCAATCTTTAAAGCAGTAGAGAAAAACTCAGCCTTGATGCCACACATTGCTCAAAGATAATACATTATTCCAATAAAGTTGCTAGTTTTAACTATATGCCAATGATGTTAACTACCAGCTAACAAGCTTGCAGAAAACATGCCACAATGATGAACCAACATTTCCTAGTGGGTCACATAGGCCAAAGCACCAAACATGATAAATCGGATGATTCTCATCAAGGCCACTTCTTAGACTACCTAAACAGCACAAATTGGACTTAAAAGTTGGGTGTTGAAAGCAAGTTCCTGTCTCCCACCCATAAAAAAAAAAAGTTACAGCCGACTGCCTATATGAAGAATGCAACAAATAGCATGTACTACAATTGTGAAAAGAGGTATGACAAATGATGCACCAAAAATACAGGTAGCCCATGTGAACTTTTGAAGAGCAACATTTTTTTTACATAGTAATACCTTCATCATATTCAAGCTGATATTGCCAAGATCAGATAGCCTGCAAATCTCCAGACACTGATTGTGAAAAGACAATGCATCCATCAGTCACCAAAACTATACTTTAAAACCTGGGCTTATTGATAAGTGATAACCATGATATTTTTAATCAATAAAATTATCATAGAATATAAGCATCAACACAATAATGACAATTGAGCATTGACACATAAAAGAGCAGTACAAAGTCATAACCTTTAGTAGGAGCTCATTATGTTGCACAGGTTGCTTATACAATAAAATCTCTAACAGACCCATCCCCTGCTTCATGTGCGATGTCAAGTAGACTGGAGCAATCTGAATGTACGAGAAAGTAGGCATGGTCATATAAATGTTTTTAAAATTCTAAAATTAGCAGAAAATTATGGACCACTGCCCGCTTAAAGGACAAACTACAAAAGGCTGACAAAAAAACAAGCAGATTGAAGTTGAGACAATTCATAACAATAACCTTATCCACCAGGCTCAGCTGATTAGATTTCTAACTCATTGTAAATTTATGTAACATATTAATTCAAAAAATCAAACCTGATTGACTGATATACATGCTAGAGAGAATGAAAATGTTGTTGGTTCAATATTGAGCTATATATAAGTGCCTAAAATCTGTGAATCATATGCCAAGCACAACACAATCAGGCAAAGATTTGAGCCAAATAGTTAGATCGATAAAGGTGGCATTTTTATGGTTTTTGTGTTTATATGACATCATAAAAGATACAAACGAATCAAGATTAGACATGATGCCCTAATCTTAATATCAAACTGGGGTAGATTAAATTATGGATCGATATGATATAATCAAGGGTTTTTATTAGAAGCCGATAAGAAGCCGATATTATGCACAAGTTCTAATAACACAGTTCACCGCAATCAATATGATGGATAATAATACATGAATAAGTAGCAGAAATTTTTAATATTGCATCAAGATGCATAGTCTAAAGATGACAATGAATGTTCATAACAAAACTCATAATAATAAAGTACAACCCATAGAACTGAATAAATAATCCTATCTACGACTAATAAGGGTGAAAGTGTAATAAAATAAAAGAAATGATGTGATTGAAGTAATGTACAACAAGTATCTCATTTGAATAGCATGTTGGTCGTTTGAACGAAATAGAATCAATTTCCTTCGCTGTAGGGTCACTTCATTCAAATGCTGCAACAGGCCATTCGAAGTGTCTTTGTTTGAATCTCCTCAGCTGGCATCCTAATAATGTCTCCTTGTCAAAATGAATTTGTAGCACCTTTGACTTGACTTTTCTTGCTTCTACTGGGTACCCCCACCTATCTGATAATATTCTGGGTCTAGATTCCCATTGATATAGCTAACAGATCCACAAAGTATATTCTATAGTTTATCTAGCAATGGTAATTTAAACAAAAAACTGCCCACCATAAAAACACTATCCCCCAAGTTAAAGCAGAAAAAAATTTCATGCCACTTATCATTCTTCTGCTACAAACGCTTATTTGCAAACCTTTAACAAGATCAACTTCCTATAAGAAACTGTTAGGAAGTCAATTCCTTCTTTCAAATATGTTTATGTTCATCATAAGAAAAATAAGAAGTAATAACTTCAGCAGTTAGCGTCTATAGTAAGATGAATCTTTATGATTTCATAGTATGTAAACGTGTTGTGATGTGTCATATAATGTATTGTGAATGTAAGTGCTGATGTGTACGTCTGTATTGTGTAAAAGCATACAGGTATTGGCAGTGGCAGTTACGTGTCAGAAAATGAGAAATTCTAGAAGAGTAGTAGATAACTGCTATATTGCACTGTAATATATCAGGAACGATTAATAACATGGATTATTCCTGATTTTTCTCAAAAAAAGTATTATTTCCTTATGTGATTAATGGGTTCTCTCTAATGAGCCCATAATTTCTATGTCAATATAGGTAAGAGTGGAAGAAAAACACGTTATTACACGTAATCCGCTAACAATTTGGTATCAAAGCTGCATTTCATGGACAGATTGAAGAAAGTACAACAGCAATTAGAGGCGTCACTCTCCATGTACCAGGAATATCAGGTCCGTATGGAATGCATGAAGGCAAGGTAAGACTGGTTAGCAGCCCAAATGGAGAGTTTGACATGTGAAGGAACCTCCCAAAGACTGAAAGTACACCCAAGTGAAGAAGAGAGTGATAACCAGAATGAAGGAAGAAAGGCAGAGCAGGCAATCATTGCACCGCAATATGGACTCAAAATTTGATTGAAATAGTCTCTTGCATTATCAGACCTAACTCTCTTGATGGTCACTCCAAACTGATTTTTAATTATGAAATAGAAATTTGGGAAAACAATGCTGATATCAGATTTTTGTTTAAGAAGAAAAATCCAGTAAACTCGAGTACAATCATCAATAAAAGAAACAAACCATCGTGCCCTAGAGATATTAGTAACAGTAGATGGACCCCAAATATCAATATGAATTAAATAAAAAGAAATTGAACTTCCTTTATTGCTTGCTGGAAAGGATACACATTTGTGTTTAGCAAATTCACATTTTGCACAATGAAAAGACTCAACACCTAGACTTTTAAACAAAGATGGAAACAAAAGTTTAATGACTTGAAATGATGGATATCCGAGTCGGTGATGGTAAAACCAAATTTTCTCTTTATTGGATGATAGAATCTCAGAAACAAATGACACTGATTGTTTATCCTTGGTGATGATTGGTTGACTTGTTTCAAGAAAGTAGAGGCCAACCTGTTCTCTAACATGTCCAATCATCTTCCTCGAATCCTTTTCCTGAAATATACACTCATTATGATGAAAAACATCACATTGTAAGTCATGAGTAAGTTTTCGGATGGATATCAGATGGTAGATAGTTTAGGGACATGAAGGACATTTTGCAAGGTTAATAATGGGTTAATTTGGACACTTTCAATTCCTGCTACGGTGGTCAAAGAACCATCTGCAGTAGCTAGTTTTCTATTGCTTAGGCATGGGGAACAGGTGGTAAAGACATTTGGTGAGGGGCGTCATATGATCAGTCACTCTTGAATCCATAATCCAAGAGGTGGAAAAAGTTGCATTCGAAACATTTAATCCAATGGAAAGTGAAAACTCACCTGAATATGCCAAAGTATAAATACCTAAGGGCTTGTCAAGACTGCTAATGAGAGCTCTCACCCTTTTCAGTTCACCTTGGTTGAGACCAATTGCATCTGATTTTAGTGGCTCATCACTTTGGCCAGCTGTTATATGGGCTTGTCCACTTGTGGATTGTCCTCCTCTTTGTCCCCATTCTTGGCTTGGTGTCTTCCCATAAAGCTTTTAACAACACTCACGAGTGTGTCGTGGCTTCTTGCAATATGTGCAACATAAACTATCTCGATCTTGATTCCTAGAATCTCCTGTCTTCATAGTTAGGGTTGTTTTCTTTTCATCACCAGCAAACTTCTTTCCAGTGGGTATATTCAGCTTGTTTCCATCACTTGCAACCATTGCTGAATTGATTGAAACTTAAGGCTCCAGCATCAGACCTCGCCTACTCATCTCTCCTCGAACTATGGTTACCACCTCATTGAAGCATGGGACTTCCGATTTCCCAAAAATCTGAACACGCACCTAATCGAATTCTGGATTCAACCCAACAAGAAAATCATAGACTCTATCTTATTCAATAAAGTTCTTCAAAACAACATCATCATCCAAGCACTTCGTCTTTATTACTCTGTATTGATCTAACTCCTGCCACAGAGCACTCAATTGATTGGCATATTCTATGACTGTCTTATTCCCTTGCCTTGCTGCCATCATTTTAACCTTTACTTCATACACTTGAGCAGCATCCTTTGCCTTTGATTACGTTTGTTGAATCGTGTCCCATATGTCTTTGGCAGTATTTAGAAACATGCATGTGTCACTGATTTCTGGAGTCATAGATCCCCATAGCCATGCCATAATCATCTAGTCTTCTCAATCCACGCTTCAAAGTTCGGATCATTAGACTTTGGACATGTACCAATGAGATGGTTGATTTTCCTTGTGCCTTTTAGAATGGTCCGAACTAATTGGGACCACTTCAAATATTTTTTTCCATTCAATTTGTATATTGCTGGAACATGCTGCAATTCTCCAAGTAGCTGTGGACCAATTATTTTCTTTGATTGGGCTGTGTCAGTCCCGATAATTTCTAACATGTAGCAATTAAGGTTGGCTGGTCGTAGGGATAAGGATAAAAGAAAACCACCAACAATTAAGGCCAATTGAAGAAGAACAGAGAAGGAACGAAGAAGAAGGAGCACACAGAACAAAGGCTGCCCTCTTACACGAATTCCGGTGACCCTGACAATGTTGCAGAAGAAGGAACATGGATTCTGGTGACCCTAGCTACTCTGGCGACCAACAAAACCATCGCTCTGGTGACCCTAGCGACTCCAAAGACCAATCGAAACGTCAACGAAGATGGATCAAGAGTTCCAGTAACCCTACTGGCTTCGACAACCCACAGCTATCGCAGATCGTGCCACTGTAGTTTGTGCGAGTTCGCCCAGCGACCCCAAGCCGACTCACGATGTCTCACAGCGACTCATGGCATCTTTGGTGACTCACGGTGTCTTCGGTGACTTACGACTTATTCAATGACTTATGGTGTTGTCGGCGACTCATGACGTGGGAGCTAGTTGGGTTTAAGAGAATTTAGACGATGAAGGCCGGAAAAAAAAATTACGATTTTGTAAACCCTAGAAACTCTGATACCATAATGTAAAATATTGAGAGAGTATATTTATTGGTTAACAATAAATTACTTATATACAAATTAAAAAAGACCGATAACAAAATTTCCTAAAATAACAAACTCTCCTAATTTAGTTTGATTCTATAATTACAATATTTACAGCATTACTTTCTTAAAATAAACCTATTAACCATATTTTCCCACAGTATCAACAGCCCCTGTTGGTACTTGTGGATTCTGGAAGCACTCATAGTTTCATAAGCGATTTAGTGGTTAAATAAGTTGCATATTCCAATAGAGGAGTGGGAAGGAATGTGTGTGGTAGTGGCTAATGGGAAAAAGGTTAAAAGTGGAGGGATATGTAGAGGCTTACCCATATAGTTAGGTCCAAAATTGTTCAAAATGGATCTTTACTCACTGCCTTTATGTGGAGTAGGTGTTGTCCTTGGGGTAAATTGGCTAAGATCGTTTGGCCCAATTGCATGGAATTTCTCAACGATGAAGATGGGGTTCTTACAAGGTGACTAAGAGATGGTGTTGCAAGGTGTAGTCAAGGAAGGGAATGCACCATAATTGACGACAGCTATGCAAGAAGCAAACTCCAACCATGAATTACAGCGGCTATTGATAGAGTTTGATGATATATTTCAACCTCTTCAAGGCCTAACACCGTCTCATAACTGTGATCACACCATGTGACTCCTTCAAAGAACACCACTGGTGGTGGTATGACCTTATAGGTACCCGCACAATCAGAAAGACGAGATAGAACAACAATGTGAAGAGATGCTCCAATGAGGAATTATTAGGCCAATTCAATACCCATTCTCCTCTAGTTCTTTTGGTGAAAAAAAGTGCTAGTTTGTGGCAATTTTGTATAGATTATTGAGCCTTGAATGAACGAACTGTTAAGGATAAATTTCCCATACTAGTTATTGGGGGATTATTGGGTGCCTATTACTTCTCTAAACTTGATTTGTGCTCGGGCTATCATCAAGTGAGGATGAACATGAAGGATGTGGAGAAGATGGCTTCTAGGATTCATCATGCCATTCAGATTCATGAATGCCCCCTCAACTTTTCAGGCCTTGCAGAATGAAAATATTTGAGAAAGTTTGTCATTGTCTTTTTTAATGACATACTTATATATAGCAGATCATGGGTGGAGCATTTGCAACACTTGAATTTAGTATTTTCTGCGCTTTGACAACACCAATTATATCTTAGGAAGTTAAAGTGCACCTTTGTGCAGAAACAAGTGGCTTATTTAGGGCATTTAATTTTTGAATAGGGAGTGGCAGCAGATCCAAAGAAAAATGAGGCAATGGTGACAAAGCCACAACCCCCCACTATTACAAGCTTACAAGGATTCCTCGGACTAACTGATTACTACTGGAAGTCTGTACCCAGTTATGGAGTTATTGCTGACCCATTGACATGCATGTTGAAGAAGAATAATTTTAAATGGACAAAGGAGTCAGAAGACATATTTATTGCTCTCAAAAATGCATGACAAAGGCAACCATTCTCACACTGCCAAACTTTAGTCGGTTGTTCGTCATCAAATGTGATGCGTTTGATAGTGGAATTGCAGTGGTGTTACAACAGTAGGGCAAGCCAATCTCTTTTTTTAGTTGACCATTTGTACAGCATCACTTGAAGCTTTCAGCGTATGAAAAGCAATTGATTAGGTTAAATAAAGCTATACATCACTGGCAAGCACATCTGTAGGGGCACAAATTTACGGTGAAAACAGACCATTACAACCTGAAATTCCTACTAAAACAGCAGATAACTACATCCCCGCAGCAGCATTGGATTAGCAAGTTATTGGGCTTTGATTTTAAAATAGAATACAACTCTAAAAGAGAGAATAAAGTAGCTGATGCACTATTTCACTGATATGAAAAGTCTAACAAATTGTTTGCTGTTTCTACCCCCAAACTGCACTTATTTGATTTAGTGCATCAAGAGGTTGAAGATTCACCTGAGTTGCAAAAGCTAGTTGCACACATTTGTGCAAATGAAGTCAATGCGGACTGAATTTTTAAATAGGGAATGATGTTTTTTTAGAAATAAAGTGTTCTTAAACTCAACATCAGAATTTTGTTCCACCATTATACGAGCTGTACATGATAAATGTCATGAAGGCAATCAAAAGACCCTTTATTGGGTGACTAGAGATTTCTACCGGACAGGTTCGCAGCAGCAAGTGAAGGAAGCAGTTAGTTTCTGTGTCATTTGTCAGTGCAATAAAACAGAACATCTCCAGCCTGCAGGTCTACTTCAGTCACTTCCCACTCCCTACCAAGTTTGGTTAGATATTTCAATGGATTTTATTGATGGGCTTCCACTCTCTTATGGCAAATCAGTTCTATTAGTTGTGGATCGATTCTCGAAATATGCCCACCTTATTCTCATTAGTCATCCTTATAATGCATTGATAGTGGCTAAACATTTCTTTGACCACATCTCCAAATTGCACGGCCCATTGGAAACAATTGTTAGTGATAGGGATGTAACCTTTACTAGCATCTTTAGAATTATTCAAATTGAGTGGTTCTGAATTATCATTTTCCTCAGCCTATCATCCGCAAAGTAATGGCCAAATGGAAGTGGTTAACCATATTCTTGAAATACAGTTGAGATGTTTCACAGGTGGCAAGCCTAAATGTTGGGCTGATTGGATAGCTTGGGTAGAATATTGTTATAACATAGGCTATCATTCTTCTCTCAAATCTACTCCTTTCCAAGTATTTTACGAGAGACCGCCGCCACAACTACTTTCTTATACTCCAGGCAACACAAGGCTTGAAGCAATAGACCAAATACTTGTAGACAGGGATGTGATACTAGCTGATTTGTGCAACAGCTTGCTTACGCACAAGAAGCAATGAAAGATATCTATGATTCCAAGCATCAGGTCAATTTTAAAGTCAGGGACTTGGTTTGGTTCAAACTTTGTCCGTATCACCAAACTTCAGTCAACAGCCAACAGACACACAAACTGGCGCCTAAATATTATGGGCCTTTCCCTATCAAAGCTAAAATTGGTAATGTGGCTTGTAGCTTCCAATAAATGTGGAAATACTGTTATGTTCCTTGGCATAGGATCTAGTTAGGTTTAGACACCAATAATTCTTTTCTTGAAGCTATGATAAGTGAATAGAGGCAGACTCGTCCTCTATTGAGCCCCCTCCTAGACTAACTTTTGAGAATGAAAAACTTGCTGCCCTTTATTGAATAATAAAACCCTTATATAGGTAACACAATAATGGAAAGTAAATCCTCAGACTAGGATATGCAATTATAGGAAATAAAACAAAAAAGGAAACAAAATAAAAGTAGCTATCATAGTAATTCGTTTCCCTTTACTAGTGCTGATTTCTTTCTATGTTATTGCCGTCCAAGAAAGGCATCCATATCAGATACAACTAGTGTTCCATGTTTCTTGTGTCAAAAGATTTATTGGCGAAGCACCTTTCACACCTTTTATTCCAACCACATATCAACAGCAAGTCATTCCTACCCCAAAAGCCATCTTTGATGCATGCCACGGCTCAACCACAACAGAAGTTTTGGTCCATTGGGAACATTATTCCCCTGTTGAAGCATCATGGGAAGATGCTTCTATGTGCAAGAGATATACCAATTTTGCACCAAAGGTGCAAAATTGTTAGAAAGTCAATTCTTCCTTTCAAATATGTTTATGTTCGTCGTAAGATAAATAAGAAGCAGTAGCTTCAGCAGTTAGCATCTATAGTAGGATGCATGTTTATGATTTCATAATGTGTAAATGTGTTGTGATGTGTTGTATTATGTATTGTGGATGCAAGTGCTGATATGTATGTCTTGTGTAGAAGTGTACCAGTGTTGGCAATAGTAGTCATTGTCGAAGTTATTTTAGGAGTTATGTGTCAGAAAATGAGAAATTCTAGGAAAGCAATAGATAACCGCTATATTGTACTGTTATATATTGGGGACAATTAATAAAATGGATTATTCCTAGTTTTTCTTTAAAAAAAATTACTATTTCTTATATGATCGATTAATTTCTCTCTAATGAGCCCATATTTTCTATGTCATTATAAGTAAGAGTGGAAGTAAAACACATTATTACATGTGATCCACTAATAGAAACAAATGCTTCAATTGCATGTCAATCAAAGGCCCCTTTTCTTTCAATATTTGGGGTAGGAGATTAACTGCATTGATCCATCAATCAAAACCCTTAGTTGACCTATTGTATTGACTGAACAGCCATAGAATTTATCATTTTTTTTTTTTAAAAGAAAACAGCTAGTGCAATTATCATTTATCCTAAAAACTAAGATTATATTTGCAATCTTCTTTGGAAAAAAGACTCAGAGAAATGATGATATGGTTACATAATGTTATGGAATAAGGATGTAGATATTGGAATTAAATTATAATATCTCATTCCCTTTGTAAAAATATTTTCTTTCCTTATTTATAACCTAGGTTGTATATATAAACTTGTATAATATTGAATCAAGATGAATAGAATTTTTTCTCAATAATACATGGTATCAAAGATACCCCAGATTTCTCCCTTTTTTTTCTCTATTTTTCTGGTTCTCATCGGTTGCCCAGCGAGCAACCCCAGTTTGGTCTGATGTGTGTAATTCACCCCTGTAAGGTGACTAGTTTTTCTCATTGCCCCCAGGAGAGGTTGAACCACCTCATTGCAAGCACGTCGTTGAAATTTGACATCAATCTGGTCTGCGAGCAAGCCTTATGCACCTCCAGAAGTTCATGTGGTTGTTTCATGTTATTGAGGCATGAAGACTCATGACAAGCCTATTCATCTTCCAACCACTTTTTATCATGTCACTGGCCACTTCCCTTCCTCTTTTGTCAATCATTCTGCAGTTCCATCTTGTGGTTCCTCCTTGATTTGCATGTTTGCACAGTTCTGGCGTTCTGGGATTAGATTTAGGATTTTCTCTTTTTAAGACTACTCGATTTTGATTTAGGCATCCATGGTGATGAACAAAAGACTAGTGATGGCTGATGTAATTCCAATGATATCTAGGATCACAGAGCATAAATTAATTGGTCATCTAGATTGGTATAAGACTATTAAAATATACTTACGAAGCATTTTTAAAGATGATCATCTTATTGATGATCCTCTAACTAATAGTACTCATAAGGAATGGTTGTAAGCCTAATTATTTCCACAATTTAGAATCTGTATTGATATTAAGATGGCCAGTTTGATTAATCATTGTGAATATGTCAAAGACTTAATGGAATATTTAGAGTTTCATGTTTTGGAAAGGGAAATCTCTCTCGGATCTACGAGGTGTATAAGGAATTTTATTATCCTAAGTAGAATGATCAACTCCTTCAAATATACTTTATAAAATTTAAGAAGATATATGGGAAATTAAACGTTTTGTTACCATTTAGTAGTGATATCAAAGTACAGCAATTATAATTGGAGAAGATCTCAAATATGAGTTTCTTAGTAGGACTTAATCCTCAATTTGATGTTGTTAAATCTTATATTCTATCTAGTACTGACAAATCTTCCCTACATGAGGCATTCACTAAAATTCTTTGCACAAAAGCAAGTACTTCTGTCATTTCTACTTCAACCTCTAGTGCTTGTGTCAGTAGCAATAACAGACCATGGATTGCAAAGTCCTCTCTTCAAAATTATAGCAGATGAAATAGTTGAAGTCAAGATTTAAAAGAAGTTGAATGCTATTACCATCATAAGCATAGCCACATTAGGCACACTTGTCAGAAACTGCTCAACAAAACTCAAAAGTCTCACTCAGCTCATATTGTAGCCGCTTCTACTCCATGGAGTCCATCCTTTGCACATATAGTTAATGTATCTACAAATGAATTTGCTAAATTCCTTCAATATCAAGAGACATTGAAAACTTAAACTCATCCTATCACTGCAATCACTTAGTCAAGTAATCCAAATAAATGCTTGGTTTCCTCCACCTCACAATGGGTCATTATCTCCACCTCTAACTCATCTTATCGGTTCTTAGGTCTAGCAATGCTTAACCTACTCCATTACTTTCTATCATTTGTTTGAAGTCCACTAGATTTTTTTTTTACTTAATTTCTATAAGCAAGATTAAATATGCCTTAAAATATTATGTCTCATTTTTCCCTAAATATTGTCTATTTTGGGATATCTATTAACGAAGAAGATTATTTGTAAAGGATGTGCATCAGATGTGCATCAGGAGGTCTTTATGTTTTGGATACTCAATCAAATGTTTCTCAGCCCATTGCTTGCTCAAGTGTCTTAACTCCTTTTAAAGTTCATTGCCAATTGGGTCATTCTTCTCTATCTACATAGAAGAAATTGTGTCCTTAATTCCAGAATATGTGGTCTTAAAATTATGAGTCATGTTAATTTGCTAAACACCATCATTAGTCTTATGTTCCATGTGTCGATGAAAGAGCTAGTACTCCTTTTGAATTAGTGCACTTAGATATTTGGGGTCCTTATCCAGTTACGTCTAAAATTGGATTTCATTATTTTGTTACTTTTGTTGATGATTTTTCTCAAATGACCTGGCTTTATTTAATGAAAAACCGTTTTGAGTTATTTTCTCATTTTAGTGCCTTTTACGTTGAAATTCAAACTCAGTTTAATACTTCTATGCGAATTTTGAGAAGTGATAATGCCAAAAACTATTTATCTAATGTATTTAAAATTAACATGACCAAACAAGACATTATTCAATAGTCTTTATGTGTTGATACGCCATCTAAAATTGTAAGGCTAAAAGGAAAAATAGACATCTTCTTGAGATAGCTAAAACACTCTTATTTCAAACTCATGCTCTTAAACACTTTTTGTGTTGAATCTATTTCCATAGCATGTTTCCTAATTAACCATATGCCATCATTGATTCTTAAAGGTAAGGTTCCTTGTAGTATTCTTTTTCTCACAAAATCCTTATTTCCCATTGAGTCATGTATATTTGGCAATACATGTTTTATTCGAGATGTTCGCCCTCATCTCAACAAGCTTAACCCTAGGTTTATGAAATGTGTTTTCTTAGGGTATTCCCATTTACAAAAAAGATATCTTTGTTACTGTCCTAGACTTAATAAATTCCTCATACCTACTGATGTTACCTTTAAGGAACATTGTCCTTTCTTTCCTACTTCATCTAAACCAACTAATAGTAAGGGGGAGAATGATGATTTATTGGTTTACCACAATACCTATCAGTCATTGAATGTTGAATCCGTTGTACCATTATCTCCTCCACCAATTCATTGTGTATACCAAGCGTCATAATCCTCCTATCACATGTCTAGCACTGGTTTCTTATTTGGCATTAGATCCAATAGACAATGATCTTGACCTCCCAATTACTCTTCGCAAAGGTAAATAGCAATGCACTTACCTATTTTATCATTTGTGCCATATGATCACTTATCATCTTCTTCATGTTCATTTGTTGCCTCCTTTGATACTTATCAATTCCTAAAACTATTCATAAAGCCTATCTCATCTTAGCTGGCGTACAACAATAATAGAGGAGATAAATGCTTTAGATACATATTGCATATGTAGATGATATCATTATTATTGAAAGAGATGATTGTTATGACCCATAATAGTTTGTTAGCTTTAGTTGAATAGTTAGTGTAGTAGTTAATATTAGTTAGAATTTAGTATGTATGGTCCACTATGAGAGATTGTATGGGCATAGTTGCTCATGTGTTAGTAGGATGAGCATTCTGCTCATGGACCTTCTTCATTGAAGGTATATTAGGATTTGCACTTTTTCAAATAAATAAATAGAAAGTTTAGTTTTTGTTACTGAAATTTTTTTGTTCATATCAATTGGCACCGTCTGCAGGTTTATTAGAGATATCTACCTCAACGATTGTTGTTAGCATGGCACAAATGACAAAATCTATTCTCCTTCATTGTAAAAATATTCATGAAAGCCAGTTACAAATGCACCATAGCTTGTTGGAGAAAAAAAAAATGGTGTACGATTTGTGGTTGGTCAATAAATCGAATTTGCAATCATCAGAGCCATTTGAGGCAAATCACCTTGGATTTTCAGCTATGGAAAACTACAAACATTTTGATTTTCTTCCTATGGAGAACCAACAGTCGATTCTCAAGCAATTAATGGAGAATTAGTTGAATCCCAACAATTCACCGAAGGAGATAAGTAGTGACAATGCTGCTCCTTCTAGATCTGGTAGTGTTCCAGTTCGAACAAAGGGAGGAACTATTGTGGCTCGTTATTGTTTCACATCAGACCATTTCAGATCGTTGCCTGGTTGCTGGCTTTCTTTGTCATTCAACTGCAAGTTTTGATGCATGTCCACCATGTGTTTGACATAATGCTCCATTCAAAGATCAGCATGTAATCCAGTCCAAACACATTGTTAGAGTTTTTCATGACCTTCACAATTCTCCTAGTGGCCCTAATATGTGCTGTATGACCCTCACTATGGTGATGCCACTTATTATGATCATGTCGTTGAATCAGGATCTAGTAGTGACAACGTTAAAGGCCAAAACTAAGAGTATGATCCTGTGAAGCCATCCGCTTTAATGATATAGGAATATTTTCTTTAAAGACCTTTCTTCAAAGCCAGTTTCACATGAACAGTTTGGGGTCTTTCAAGTATTTTTTGAGAGTTGAGGTGATGAAAAGCAAAAAAAGTATTTTCTTATTTCAACAGAAATATGTGCTTAACTTGAGAACAGAGACAGGAAAGTTGGGTGCAAAATCATGTAGTACTCCATTGCCACCTAATATATAACTCACCAAGAATGGAGATTTATTTGATGATCCTAAGTAGTATAGGAGATTAGTGGGAAAGTTGAATCATCTTACAGTAACTCGTCATAATATTGCATATTCTATTAGTGTTATAAGTCAATTTATATCTTCCCCAACAATTTATTACTAAATTACATTGGAATATATTTTGTTATTTGAAGAGTGCTCTTGGATAAGGTATACTGTGTAAAAATCATGGTCACTCTCATATAGAGTGTTTTTCAAATGCAAATTAGGCAAGATCTAAAACTAATTGAAAATCCATTATTGGCTATTGCACTTTCTTTGGTGGAAATCTAGCTTCATGGAAGAGTAAGCAACAAGATGTGTCTATATCTAGTGCATAATCACAGTCTAGAGATATGGCTCAATCTACTTGTGAAATGTTATGGATATATTAGTTATTGACTAAGGTTGAGCTTAAAGTTTCAATGCCAGCAAAGCTATAGTGTGATAACCAAGATGCACTTCATATTGCATCAAATCCAATGTTTCATGAGTGAACTAAATACATTGAGATTAATTGTCACTTTATTCGTGAGAAGGTGGGAAATACTAAAAGATCTCTTTACGAAAGCTCTAAATAGACTTGGGGTTGATTATCTTTGTAACAAGTTGGGTATAGTTAGCATCTATGCTCCAACTTGAGGGAAAGTGTTATGGAATGGGAATATAGATATTAGAATTAAATTGTATTATTTCCTTTCCTTTCCTTTGTAAAAATATTTTCTTTCCTTATTTATAGTCTAGGTTGTGTATATAAACTTATCTGATATTGAATCAAGATGAATAGAATTTTTCTCAATAAACACTACATCAAGCATAACAAAGATGACCCTATATTCGCATTAGTGAAGCTGGGGCAAAATTCACTCACTTGCCAAGTTAATGCATGAGAGGAAAGCACTTGAGCATAGACAAGCCTATGAAGCTCCTCCATACTGATATCACCCAAATTATAACGATCTTCTCGCAAAAGACACTCTGCTTCGTCACTTCCTGCTGTCAATAACTCCATAGCATGGGCAACCATCCTAATAAAAAGAATCCTAGAATGTTACACTGACATGGATTCTTTCAAGAAAAAATATACCCACTGTGGCTTCAATAGTTAACACACTTGAATTATGAATAGATGCAGAAATTTGATAAATTAAATTATCTGCCCAAAGATTCTGTTAAATTATTATATATATAATTATTAAAAAATAAATAAAAACCAAAGAAATTTAGAGTGGATATTTTGTCACTTACCAAGGTCCAAATTCCTTGGAGCATTCAGCTAACACAACCTGACACATAAGAATTCACAATTAAAAGAGCGAAGCGCTATTTATATTGTAAAGAAAATGCATCTGCTGAATGATTATCACCTCTGTATGTTCCCCAAGAACTCCAATTAAAAGTTGCATCAACTTATGTGAACTGGAAATTGGTTTCAACTGTATACATTTCTGGGCTAGACTGTACATGCTTTCCAAACCCTGATTTCAAAGTGAGAGGAAAGAAAGATGAGAAAAGAACATATAAATTTCAAAGAGATTCTCCTTTTCTTCAAGAAGAAAAATTATTTACTATAATTATGTATCCTCATCGGTAGGCACTTGCCACTGTGAAAGGCTTAATATAGAGGAAGTGTGCAATATACAACTCTATCCAGTGATAGGTTGAAGCTGAGAGGACACTTGTGTTTCCCAACATTACTTGCAGCAAGTTTCTCAAGCCTTCCCGGGTATGATTGTGATCACACTGAACCCAAAATGCACTGCAATCCAGCTTAGTAATCTGCACTCTCCATCTTTCCCAAGCCTAGATCATTCAAAGTGTATATGAGATAGATCAGAACAGGAAAATGAAGGCTTAATGCATTTTCTCCAGCTCATATTACCTTGACAAAGTCAGGCTTAGCCTTATATGATTCACCTAATTTTCCAGCTTCCAATTCAGGACGCATGCGTGGCATTTTTGAGATGAGAACAGCAACTGCTTCTACCAGTCCATTCTCAGTCTACAAGATTACCAAAGTAGATTTCAACTACAGTAGAATAAGATTTTACATAACATATAATTTCAAAGAAAAAAAAAAAGATTCGCAAATTTTGAACGTCATTCATAAAATAAAGATAAGCAATAAAGTCAAAAGTGTAAACCCATCATCTAATCTTGATATATACACTTAGAAAGCACGGATCAGGCATATTTCAATAGGCAATATTAAGCAAATTCTAGATAGACCCCCACACCTTTTTCTTTACCATACTAGACCTAGACAATAGGACATTATTGAGATGCCTAAATATAAAGCTCGACTAGACATCAATTATCAATATCAACCTTTTTCCAGTGATTATTCCAATAATTGCCTCCTCCAGTTATTCAAACATTGCCTAAGATGCTCATTCAAAAGAAGCACATTTCATCACACAGGTCTTGTTCAATTTCGCAGAGTACAATTAAACAAGAAAAAACTATGCTACACAATACCGCACAAGTAATCATGCGTTGTTTGGTTCAATACTGGACAACAAAAATTGTCCTACACTTTCTTTTCTTAAAACACTGCACACAATGATATGAACGCAATAAAAATATCTTTGTTTGATTTGCAAATATTCCCCCACTCTATCAACAGCACCACCATCATCTCACCACCACCACTCACACCACCAAATGTGTACAAACGTTTCCCCTCTCCCCCCCCACCCCTCCAGTCAAACTTGGTCAAACACAGTAAACCTCAAATCTTTTTCTCTTCTTTCTCTAGACTGCTGCTGAACCCATAACCAATGCACTCTGGCCACTCTTCCCTTCTCCAACAACGAACTTTGGCAAGCCCAAAGGCACCAACTTCTCACAAGATGGAGCAAAAGTCTTCTCAACAATTCCATTACAAATAACAATATTGCTAATGAGCATAAAATATATCAAAAATCAATAACATTTCCATTTGCAGTACATAAGCAATATCGAAATTGTTAAATGATATATATATATATTAGTCTCACATAGCTTAGTCAATAGAGTACCAAGCTTATATACGTATATAAATATTTGTACAGTACAATATTTGTAAAATAATAAGATTAAGGTTTCTCTTCTCTCTCTATTCTTTCCTCCTTTTAACATGGTATCAAAGCTAAGGAATGAGAAATCCTAGATAATCTAAATCCTAAACATAAACCCTAACCCTAAATTGCCTAAACACAAACCCTAATTTCGGCGGCAGACACAGTCAACCACCACTGTTCATCATCTTTCTGGTGTCGGATTTGAAATTTGATCATATCACCATGTTCCTCTCTTCTTCGATGTCATATCCCAGAAGTCTTGCCACCGGAAGATCCTCCACGTGCCGCTGCTATCCACTATATCTGATCATTCGACGATTCACACTAATTGTTTTGCTTTATTAAGGTGTGGAATAACATCACTATCCTCTTCTGCCTCTGTTCGCCTTCGTCCATCGTCAACCACCACTGTTCACCGTTGACCGCCTCCAACCACTACTATGTGTTTGTTCTTTTTACCTTTTTTTTCATTCTTTTTGAGGTGTTCTCTTAATCCAATATGGCTTATGATAGTTCCTCATAAAAAACTAGTCCTTTTTTGAGCTTATTATCTCCATCTCTTGCCATTGCAATCGAGAAACTGATGAGCAATTCAAATTATTTATCTTGGTCTACAGCAGTCAAGTTATAGTGTATGGGTCAAGGTTTACAGGACCACTTGACCACTAAAGTAGAAGATATGGAGAATGAAAATAGAAATAATTGGATAAGAGCCGATGCTTTACTATTGAGTCTTTTATGGAAATCCATTGATTCTTTCCTTCATCCAATTTACAATCATTATCGCACATGCTATGGTGTATGGATTCAAGCAAAGACTCTTTATACTAATGACGTACAATGTCTGTATTCAGTAATTTCTAACCTACTTAATTTGAGACAGTCGGGTATGTCTATTATTGATTTTCTTGGGAGATGGGCATCTATTAAGACTGAGTATAACTCTCCTTCCTTTTGATCAATCTCTCAACAATGATTTAGCTCAAAGGGACAAATTCTTTATGGTCTGCATTCTTGTTACACTCGATCCTGATCTTGCTCTAATTCATGATCAAATACTGGCTAATCCTATTGTACTATCTATGGATGAAGTTTTCTCCTGCCTTCTTCGTGTCTCATTCATCCCTAATGCACCTTTACATGGTTTTTTTCCTGTGGACAATTCAACTTTTGCTTCTCATGTAGCTCCTAGAGCTCGAATAAATTCAAAAGAAGCACAAGGTGAAGATTGTAGAGGCAATAGGGGAGATCGTCCTAGATGTACTTATTGTCATCGGTGAGGACATACTAAAGACAAATGTCACAAGTTACATGGACATCCTCTACATGCTAACACCATTCAGAATACTAATTCTACATCATTTGAAGAACTGTATCAAGACTCTTCTACTCACAGGAGCTAATCTAGAAAATTATCTTCAGTATCAAGCTTCAAAGCAATCATCATCTTCTACTGCTTCCTTTGCTCATACTGGTAAATTTATTGCGTGCCTCACTCAGTCTTCTTCTTTAAGCCCATAGGTGGTTGATTTTGGTGCTTCTTAACATACTTCTGGTAATCCTCAATTGTTTTCTCATTTTGTTGAATCTATCTCATTACCATCAATAACTATAGCAAATAATTCATATATAGTTGCCAAAGCAATGGGTAGTGCTCAACCCTTATCATTTCTACCATTGGAACATGTTTTATATTCCTCAATCCTTTTAATCTTATCTTTTGTTAGTAAAATCAGCCGTACACTAAACTGTTTTATTAAATTTGATCTTCATTCTGTTGTTTTCCAAGACCTTAGTATGGGAAAGACGATTGGCATAGGATGTGAGTTACAAGGGCTTTACTACATCAATAAGTCACCAGCTTCTTCTATTACATGTTTTGCTACAGTCTCTCTAACTCTTCTCCACAATCGGTTGGGCCATCCTAATTTTACCAAACTTTAGAAGATGGTTCCTTACTTATTGCATTTATCTACTTTAGAGTGTGAATTGTGTCAACTTAGAAAACAGTCTAGGACTTTATTTCTCATGAGAGTCAATAATTAGGCTGCATCTCCTTTTTCTATAGTTTATTTAGATATTTGGAGCCTTAGTCATGTCATCTCTATTTTAGGTTTTTAATATTTTGTAACCTTTATTGATGACTATTGATGTACTTGGTTATATTTGATAAAAAGTTGTTTTGAACTATTTTCTATTTTTGAATCTTTTTGTGCTGAAATCAAAACTCAGTTTAATACATTGTACAAGTTTTGCGTATTGATAATGCTCCTGAGTATTTTCTACTCAATTTATGTCATTCAATGGAATTTTACATCAATCTTCTTATGCTTACACACCTCAACAAAATGGTGTTGTTGAACGTAAAAATTGACATCTAATCGAGATTTCTCATACACTTCTTTTACATCACCATGTTCCTACTCATTTTTTGGGCTGATGCTGTGCTTACCGCATGTTATCTCATTAACAAAATGCCTTCCTCTGTCCTTCAGCACCAAATTCCTCACTATCTTATTCCCTAATCAATCATTGTACACTCTTCCCCTTCGTGTCTTTGGTTGCACATGCTTTGTTCACGATGTCTCCTGGTCAGGATAAACTCTCAGCTCGATTTATTAAGTGTGTTTTTCTTGATTACTCCAAACTTAAAAAAAGTAACAAGTGCTATTCTCCCAATACTCGTCGTTATTATCTGTCTCTTGAAGTCACTTTCTTTGAATTTTCTCCCTTCCATTCCTCATCTTCATCTGATGGTCCTATGTCTGAGGTTTTACCTATTCCACCTCAATTAGCTCTTCCTGAGTCTGTCCCTGCCATTCATGAGTTTGTTCCTCTTGTCTCTAACTCTAGTTCTTCCCCTTCACCGTTGCAGGTATAACGTCGACGCTCTCAAAACCTACCCTCCTTAGAATATCCACCTCTTTTAGATGCTCTTACCGACTCACATTCTGATCCAATGCTTCCACCAACTGAGGACATCCTTAAAGCAGACCTTCCAATTGCTCTTCGAAAAGGTAATCATTTTACTCAAAATCCCCACCCTATATATAATTTTCTTAGTTATCATCGGTTGTCCCCATCCTATTGCAATGTTGTTTCATCTTTATCTTCTGTTTCTGTTCCTAAAAATGTGAGTGAGGCACTTTCAGATCCAGGATGGACATAGGCAATGGTAGAGGAGATGACTACCTTACATGCTAATGATACTTGGGACTTAGTCTCTTTATCTCTTGGAAAGTCTCTAGTTCGGTGTTAATGGGTTTATGCTGTCAAAGTCGGTCCTAATGGTCATGTTGATCGGCTCAAGACTCAATTGATTGCCAAGGGTTATATTCAAGAGTATGTTTTAGACTATCTTGATACTTTTTCTCCTATTGCTCTGATGCCATCTGTTCACTTGTTTCTATCCATTGCAGCTATGAAACACTGGCCTTTATATCAGTTGGACATCAAAAATGCCTTTTTTCATGGTGAACTCCAGGAGGAGAGTTATATGGAGCAACCGCTTAGCTTTGTTGCTTAAGGGGAGTCTAATCTGGTATGTAAACTCCGTCACTCACTTTATGGGTTGAAACAGTCTCCCCGTACTTGGTTTGACCGGTTCAGTACGGTGGTTATAGAGTTTGGTATAACTCGTAGTTCATCTAATCATTTAGTGTTTTATAAGCACACATCTAAGGAAAGATGTATTTACTTAATTGTCTATGTAGATGATATTGTCATAACTGGTAATGATCAAAATGGTATTACTAACTTGAAAGCACATCTTTTCAAATATTTTCAGACCAAAGATCTTGGCTTATTAAGGTACTTCCTTGATATTGTAGTGGCTCAATCCAATTTCGGTATAGTTCTTTCCTAAAGAAAATATGCTTTAGATCTTCTAAAAGAAACTAAGATACTCAATTGTAAGACTGTAGATTTTTCAATGGATCCTAATGTGAAATTGTTACCAGGACAAAGGAGTTATTTGCAGATCTTAGTAGATACCGTCGGTTGGTTAACAGACTTAATTATCTTACTATCACTCGACCTGATATATCCTTTGCGGTTAGTGTTGTTAGCTAGTTCCTCCAATCACCCTATAACAGTCATTAGAATGCAGTAGTTAGGATTCTTAAATATATTAAGAATGCTCCAGGTAGAGGCCTACTATATGAAGATCAGGATTATTCCCAAGTAAATGAATATTGTGATACTGATTGGGCAGGTTCTCCATCTGATAGACGATCTACCTCGGGTTACTGTGTGCTGATTTAAAGTAACCTAATATCATGAAAAAGTAAAAGCAAGATGTTGTGGTTAGATCCAGTGCAAAAGCAAAATACCGTGCCATTTAGTAACTTGTGAGCTTATTTGGTTGAATCAGTTACTTCAGGAGATAAACTTTTGTGAAATACTATAAATGAAACTAATTTGTGATAATCAAGCTACAATACATATATTGTCTAATCCAGTCTTTCATGAGAAAATTAAACATATAGAGATTAACTATCACTTCATTCGAGAGAAGATCATTTCTGACTGTATTATTACTAATCATGTCAACTCAAATGATCAATTGACTAATATTTTGACTAAATCTCTTAGGAGTTTTTGTATTAGGTATATTTGTAACAAGATTGGTGCATATGATTTATATGTTCCAACTTGAGGGGTAGTGTTAAATGATATATATACATTAGTCCCACATAGCTTAGTCAATAGAGTACCGAGCTTGTATACGTATATAAATACTTGTATAGTTCAATATTTGTAAAATAATAAGATTAAGGTTTCTCTTCTCTCTCTATTTTTTCCTCCTTTTAACAGAAATCTTCTGGATGGACCAAAAAGCACAATCTATTCCAAAATCTGAAAGACAACTTCATCGATCAGGTCTGCAGTCTTGTTCAAATGCAACAAAATGCATATAGAGAGATTTGTATTTGTCCCATATTTGAAAGATTCTCCATTCGAGTAAAGATAAGACAGAACCAGCAAGGAGAAGTCTGAGTTTTGCCTTTGGTGTCATGATGAATTCTGTCATGGAGAGGGAAAACTTCAGCTATTGCAAGTTTCTGTATTGTCACATGGATCAGAAAATGGAAAGGTCTTTGAGGTTGCCTGAAAAGACAACTGTGGTCCAGAAACACTGGGGAAGAGAGAGAGAGAGAGACAGAGAAAGAAAGAAACTTATTTGGTTAGGGTTTGGTCAGGGTTTGAATAGATGGCTTAATCATGAGGAAATTTTTCTACTAATATGAATTTGATGGGGAATACTTTTTGAGCAACCAAAAAAGATACACTTTTCTTTTATTTGATAATTGACGGAAAAGAGAGAGAGATAGACTGTTATGACCCTATATTAGTTTAATGGCTAGAGTTGAGTTTCTGTCCGTTTAGTTAGTCCTAGTTAAATTTTTGTTTGTATTGTCAGTGGTATTGTTAGTTCTAGCTGGCCTGTAAATAGGCCGTAAGTGAGAGAAAGAAGGTTAGTCATTTTGTTTTCTAAATGAAAGATTGTATGAGCAGAGTTGCTCATGTGTTAGTTAGATGAGCATTTTCCTCATGGACCTTCATTGACGGTATCAGGGTTTGTACTTTTTACAAAATCAATAAAAAGTTCAATTTTTTTTTTGTCCCGTAATTTATCTAGTTTATATAAGACACTTTCTTGATAATTTATTTATTTTTTTTTTGGATAAGGTGAATTTTATTGATATCCAAACATATACAATCGTAAGCCGAGAAAATTTACAACATAGTCATAAGGACATAACAAAACAAGAGCGAAGATAAAGAGCTACATGAAAGTGTTACAAGACAGAGGTATAAGCTCTAATTTGATTTACAACAGAACCCCAACTGGGGATGTGATTCCCTAGGCGTACATTGTTACGCACTCTCCATATGCAATACACCGAAGCAGCTAATGCAGCACATCTTCTATTGAAGACGGGAGAGGTGGAGCCATTTGAGGCCAATAGTAGCGAAGTAGCCACTTGCCAACTTTGGAAGTGTGGTGGGCAATGAAGGTAGTCACAAACCGCTATCCAGATGGAGCGAGAATAACTGCAATTGAAGAAGAGGTGAGGGTGATCTTCCGGGCCCTGCTGACACAAGAAGCACGTGGTGGAAGTAGTCATGCCCCATGATTCCAATTTGTCAAGGGTGGTTAGCTTGTGGAGCCAAGCTAGCCACAAGATAAACGAGTGTCTAGGGATTGAGTATTTATTCCAGATCACCTTCGCCCAAGGGACTAACCTTGGTGAGGGGGAGAGGAATGCATACCCACTCTTAGTTGTGTAGTCACCTGTGCCAGAGTGGATCCATCGGAGGTGGTCATTAGCTGATGCATTGGGAAGAAGGGAGGCAGGTATCTGGATATTCATATTGAGCACTGCCTCTGGGATGCACCAATCATTACCTTCCATGAGGGAACAAAGCTTGGTGGTAGGTGGGAGGCCGGTATTACCCATTGCACGAGCACTGAAAACCTGATCCAAGGGTCCTATTGGGAGCCAGAAGTCAGTCCAGAGGGAGATGGTGAGGCCATTGTTAGGAACCCATTGAAAGCAGGGCCGGACTAAATTTCTGAGTTTCAGCAGTTTCTTCCATGTCCAGGAGCATGTTGCTGGTGGTTTCTGTGTCCAGAAGCTTCGCCCCTTCAGGAGAGTGGAATGCACCCATTCAGGCCAAAGGGTTTTAGGCCCTTCCCTACAGAGGCGCCAAATGTGCTTTATCTGGATGGCTTTGTTCCATAGATAAAGGTCAAGGATGCCTAGGCCCCCACATTTAAGTGGTTTGCAAACTTCATTCCATCTGACCTTGGATTTAGTGTTCATGTGAGGGTTTCCACTCCAAAGAAAGTTCATGAGTAAGCTGTCCATCTTCTTTATAACATACTTGGGAAGCATGAATATATTACTCCAATGGATTTGGAAAGAGACGAGTACGGATTTGATTAGTTGCAATCTCCCTGCGTAAGAAAGGTATCTGGATGTCCAAGAAGATACCCGAGATAACATTCGCTCTAACAAGGCATCATAATCTTCTTTACGAGTTTGGAAGATGAGAGGGGTATTCCTAGGTAGCGTACTGGCAGTGAGCCTTCCTGGAACTGGGTGAGGGTAAGGATGGCCTCCTTCACAGTTGCGGGGACATGAGAGAAGAAGATGTTGCTCTTGTTATTGTTAACGTCCAAGCCTGACATGGAATGAAATTGCTGGAGCGTTAACTTAATCAAGGAGACTGACTGGAGGTTATCTTTGGAGAAAATCAGGAGATCATCAGCAAAGCATAGATGGGTGAGTTTCTCCTTCCTGCATCTCCAATGGAGGGAGAATTGGGGGTGTGTAGCTAGCCTCCTCAGTTGGGAAGACAGGATCTCCATTCCCAGCACAAATAGGTAGGGTGATAGCGGATCACCTTGCCTAAGCCTCCTCATACTAGGGAAGTAACCCGTGAGTTCCCCATTAATGTTGATGGAGAACTTCGGGGTAGAGATGCATTGATGAATCAGGGAGCATAAGTGGGGAGGGAAGCCCATAGCGTGGAGAGTAGACATCAAAAAATCCCATTTTATCGTGTCAAAGGCTTTCTGGAGGTCTACCTTGAGGGTACATGTAGGTGAAATGGTTTGAGTACGATAACCCGCTAGTAGTTCTTGTGCGAGGAAGATGTTATCCGAGATACGTCTATTGGGGATAAACACTGCTTGTTCGCTGCCCACTAAGGATGGAAGGACCCTTTTGATACGCTCTGCTATGACTTTAGATATGGCTTTGTAGATGACATTACAACAGGCTATAGGACGGAACTCTCCAAGTGTAGATGGATTGGCAACCTTTGGAACCAAGGAGATGATGGAAGAGTTTATCTCTTTGAGTAGGTGTCCAGATACCAAAAATTCCTTAGAAGCTTTCAAAAGGTCTTTACCAATAATCCCCCAGGTGGCTTTGAAGAACTTGGCGGTGTAGCCATCGGGCCCCGGTGCTTTGTCATTTGCTTGGGAGAAGAACCCCCATTTGATCTCATCATCTGTGAAAGGGAGAGATAACTCCATACATTGAGAGTGGCTCAGTTTCCGTGTGACCATGTCTCTGACATCAGCCAAGGTAGAAGTGGGAGGGGGACACTCATAAAGTTTCCGGAAGTGTTCCACAGCAAGCTCCTTAACCTCTGCATCCCCGATGACTTCCCTCCCGTCATCTCCAAGTAGGTGGTATATGTGACTGCGGTTATGCAGGTTCCTCATGGTTTTATGGAAGAAAGAGGTGTTCCTATCTCCAAGCTTCAACCAGAGTGCCCTGGACTTCTGTTAATAGAGACTTTCCTCAGCCCCTCGTAGGAGGTAATAGGCTTTATAGGCTTCCTTTTCCTCTTCCATCAAGGAAGTGTTTCCATTTCCATGGACAGCAACTTGGAGGGCCTGCAGCCTGGTTTGTACCAACTCGACCTTAGTTGGGAGGTGGCCGAATGCATTCCTGTTGAGCTTGCGGAGTTCATGCTTTAGTAGTTTGAGTTTGCGGGCAACCTGGAACATTTTGGACCCAGTGATGTCTGACCTCCATGTGCTGCTCACTATGTTCTTGAAGTGCTTGTGGTCGATCCAGAAATTGATGAACTTGAAGGGAGTCTTCTTGGCGGCTGGTGAGGCGTCGATGTGGGTGATGGCAAGGGAGTGATCCGAGAGGGTTGGGGGAGCAAATTGTGCGTGGGTTCTGGGCAGTAGGTGGAGCCATTGGTGATTTACCATGACTCTATCCAATTTGCGTAGGATGGGGTTACTCACTTGACGGTTAGACCAAGTTAAGAAATCACCCACGTAAGTCAAGTCCTCCAACTCCACTTGCGAAATACAACTTTATAGTTCAACCATTTCATCCGTGAGGTGTGTTCTCCCTCCCAGTTTCTCTGTAGGGGATAGCGTGGTGTTGAAGTCCCCTAGCACTATCCATGGAAGGGGGTGAGTGGTGGATGCTATATTCACAATATTGCACCATAGGGATCTTCGCTCACTACTATTATTGGAGGTGTAGATGAAGGTAGCTAAGGAGGTGAAACTAGATCTTCTGTTGACTAGTTTGCAATGCATGAATTGAGGGCTCTCCGATTCAACGCTCACGGCCCATTCACTGTACTTCCATGCAAGCCACAATCGTTTTCCGTCTGAAGTATTTATTCTAACTTGCCATGATGTGCCCAATGTATTCTTGATAGAAGCTTCATTCCGCGGATTAACCTTGGTCTTAAGTAAGCCAATGCAGCTTATCTTGTGTTCGTTGCAAATCCGTTTGATATCAGAAACCTTGATGGGATCATTAAGACCCCTAACATTCCAAGCGGCAATTTGCATTGGGGAGGGTATGGAGGCAACTAAGTGAAGGATCTTCTCCTCTTCTGCGCCTTCTTCTTGCACCTGTTGCAAGAGGAGGAACCCTTCTGACTATTACCGTGTCCGGGGCGTTGGCGAGGGATGAGTTTGCAAAGTGGAGTGTGATCGAGATCGTCCGCTGCAAGGTCATCCGTGGGAGGAGTGTTGTCCGACTTGACCGGTCCTGGCATGCTGTCCGTTCCTTCCAATTTACCCCGTCCAGTCAAGTCCCTACGTGGTGCAGGTACATCATTTTTGGTTTTTGGGGGTGAAGAGTCCAAAACAGGTTTCCCCAACACCTCTGGCTCCGGTGGGGTGTTAGTTTCCCCCTTGGAACTGTCCACTGCCTTGTCTTGCTCTCCTCGCTGCTTCTTGCTCTCCTCGTCCCCCTGCTGCTTGGTGCTTGGCGCACCTATTTCTTGCGCTCCTACATCTTGCTCTCCACACTTCTTTCCCCCCCCTGCTGCATGGTCTCCTCGCTGCTTGGCGCACCCTCCGCGAGACCCTTCCCTTTCCGCCTATCCTTTCCAGACCGTCGGTGCTGCTTCCATTCCTCACTATTGTCAGCATGTTGGACAGCTGGGGCTGACCGTTGCTACTGCTGTTGCTGCTGTGGTGGAGGTGCTTGGCCACATTTGTGACCAAAGACGAGGCACTCCCCACAACGAGGAGGAAGCCATTGATACTCGACTCGGACCAGCGCAATGCCTCCATCAGCTTTTTCCACCTTGACGGTGGATACTAGGTCCTCCCTCGCATCGATTTCCACGAGGACTCGAGCATGGTTTGCCCGCTGGCGTGCCATGGTGAGGGTATCAGCTTTGAGGGGGACACCCACTGCGCTTGCAATATAACTAATCCCCTCCGAGCTTAGGAATTCGCAAGGGACACCGTTGAGCTGCGTCCAGACCGGCAGCTTGGTTGGCTGTGGCTTGTCGAGTGGCAGCCCCCTCCTCCATTTGTGAAGCAAGAGGAATCTTTGGGTAAAGTGCCAGTGCTTCTCCATGATGGGCGTGAGGTCTGCCCTGGGGTGGAATCTGAAGTAGAAGACTCCCTCCTTGTTGCCGAGGACCTCTACCAGACCAAGGTCCTTCCATAGCCTAAATGCAATTGACTTGACCAGTTGATAGGGCAACCTTCGGCCTAGAAAGAAGCCAACAAGGGTGGTCTCCCAATAGTTTGCACTCTGGTTCTCCACAGCAAGCGGGATGGCAACTCTAGTGGTAGCACCTTTGTTCACCGGAGGGATGAACCTAAGGGGAAAGACATTAGTGTCGGAAGGGGAGCCAGTAGGGGTGGACCTAGGCTGGTCGGAGGCGCAAGCAGCAGCGTAAGACTTCGGAAAGCTAGAGGGGGACACGGGTGGAGTGGCCGGCGAGTGGTGGTTCCCGATTGGTGGGTGGCTTTGGGTGACGGTGGTTTCCCCCGAGGTGGTTTGTGTAGCAGTCAAGTGTTCTGACAAGTGGGGTTGGCCAGGCTACAAGGTGGGGTGAATTGACTTGGCACAAGGCTCAAAATTGCCATTTTCATCCTTATTTGCCAGGTGGCTGAAAGAGGAAATAAAAGTGCCTTTTGTTTTTTCCTCATAAAGGCAGACTTTGTAATCCACCTTGGGGGATGAGCAGTGGGGTTCGGGTTGTGGGTTTTGGAATGTTTCCATTTTGGGTGTTAAAACTTGGGCAGAGTATAGGCGGGATAGGGTAGTGTATGGGGGTAATGGGGAAACTTAGGCACCTAAAGGAAGTGGTCCTCTAGGGGGTGGAATGGGGCGTGGGCAGGAGAGGGGAGAGGAGAGAGGAGAGAGCATTTTTTTCCTCAGGACATGATAATTATGTTTCTTGAAAACTTTTCCTATTTGTTCATTGCTTGAATAGCAAAACAAACATGAAAAAAGGAATCATCCAGTGCTACACCTTGAATTTTTGCAAAACAAATGGGCCCTCAAATCTTAGTACAATGTCCATGAGAGGAAAAAAATAACCCTTCAAGGAATTCATGTATTTCTTTGCTCTAACCGTACCCAAAAGTTTCCATGATAAGGTCCCCATTATGCAAAAGTTCAAGTTAGGCTTTTATCCATGGCCATCGGCAAGCAATTGTTTCCAAGATGCAAATCATAAGAAGCTGAAAAGATCCAGTATATTCTAGATCAAACACGCCTTTACATAATTACATCATTACCAACCTCACGATTACTGAGCTGATCCAGTTGATAAGATCCATGTAAGTGGAGCAGTTTCACCTGCACAAAAGATAAAGTTCTTGAGCTGATAGAGGATGCCACAAATGGCTCTGGGATTAATCTTCTATATATAAGTAAAACCAGCCAATAGTAAACCCAATAAAAAAAAATAGAGTTTGGTAGAGATCTCCAGACTTAGACACTAACCGCAATCTCTAGCCAGCCAACTGCTAATGCAGAGGCAATGACTTCCCAGTATCTAGGATCATCTTCAATGGCCTGCAAGGATTTTAATGCCATGTTTTTCAGCACACTGTAATATGACAATCTAATGGATGCACGGCACTGTATCATGGAAAAATAATTGTAAAACCAAATAACCAAATGAAAATTGTTGCGAAGATAGCAGATTATTAATTAAATTTATTAACAGATATAGTAAGACACAGCCAAAGCCAATGAGCAGTAAAATGAATGCAAAATTAACAGAGATGGATATCAGCTAAAGTGCCCCAGGAAAAAGAAAAAGAAAAATAAAAAAGATATGAAGCATGTAACTAATAGTTAAGAGAAACCCCACACTGTCATAATACCATAACAATTTTTTTTTTTTGGGGGGGGGGATAAACTATCATAACAATTGCTTATCCAAACAAACTATCATAACAATTTTTTGATGATAAAGCAAATAGAACAAGTGAGAATTGACACACATTAAAAGAAAATAAACTGAACTCTGGTGAAATATTGGACAAAGCACAAGGAAAGAAAAAGTGAAATGAATTCACATCTTACAAATGAGAGAATAAAAGCCAACACCATTCCCACATTAGAATAATATGTGTTAGAGTGGTCCTCAAAATGAAATAAATCAAGATCAAAGAAACAAATTATGGGATGTATCACTATAGACATAAACAAGACTGGCCAGTAGTTGCAATTATACATCAGCAATTCCTTCAACTCTAGCCTCCATTCATGCCATTTCTTGCAAATTTCCTGCAAGAAAGATCTGGTGGGTGGGTCAAAAATCAAGGCATTTTATTGACATTAAAATATGAACGATTATATGGCTTCCCTAGTAGCAACTTCACATCATACTACACTCATACTACTTACAAAATGACAAGCTACCTTACGAACTACCTGACTACCCTATTTATAGTTTTCCTACTCTATAATTGTCAAGTCCGTAATAGGTGAAGTAAAAGTTGATTGGTTGAAAATGACAATTAAAATCCCTAGCAAGTACATGAACAGTTGCTGATGGGTGATCCAACCCTTTGCAAGTCATCTATTTCTTACAAATTGATGGTGGACATAGACATGTGTAATATGCTGCAGATGCTGGAAGCTGGAGAAAAAGCTGATTAGGGAGCTGAGAAGCTCGTATTGAGGCCTTATTGGCTGACTTTTCTAATGCTCTTGAGGAGAAAGTAGGGCTGCCCCCTTAATGGATCACAAAATTCTGTTAAATGAGGGATGTGGTCCAATCAATTTGAGACCTTACCATTATGCCAATGTGCAGAAAAATGAGATAAGAGAAGATGGTTCAAGATATGTTGATTGTGGGTATAATAGAGACTATAATCCATTTTTAAGCTTAATCATTGTAGTTAAATAGAACGATAGTTTATAAAGGTTTTGTGTTGATTATAAGGCATCAAAATGAGGCCACAATTCCAAACAAATGCCCAATACCAGTTATAGAGGAGCGATGAGTTATACAGCGCAAATATCTTTAAAATCGATTTATGGGCTGACTATCATCAAATATGAGTGGCCAATGATGATTTTCATAAAACAGCTTTTCGAACACATCACGGGCAATACGAATTTCTTGTTATGCCCTTTGGCTTGTTAACACTCCAACCAATTCTCAAGCCGTTATGAACTATTTGTTTTGGCCACAGTTAAGACATTTTGTACTCGCATTTTTTGACAATATTCTGGTTTTTAGTAGTGATATTGGAGCTTCATGTGAAACAATTGAGGTTGGTCTTAGGATGGTTGCATGTCAATCAATTCTCAACCAACAAAAAAAAATTGCACTTTTAGCCAATTCTCTTTCGAGTACCTAAGCCATATCATTTTGGCCAAAGGTGAAAGCACAAATTCACAAAAGGTCAAAAGTGTTCTTGAATGGCTAGTATTGACTTCCACTAAGGGGATGAGTTGGTTTCTCAACTTGTTGGGGTACTACAGGAAGTCTATAAAAGATTATGGCAAGCTTGCTAAAATGTTGACTGATTTGTTGAAGAAAGAAGACTTCATTTGGATCGAGAAGGCTACTGTTGCATTTCATCAATTGCAGCAAGCTCTAGTTGAAACACCTATATTGGCTACGCCAAATTTTTCTCAACCATTTGTGGTTGAGTGTAATGCCTTAGGGAGAGGAATTGGTGCTATTTTGCAATAAAATAATTACTCATTGCTTGCTTTAGTGAGGCAGTGGCTGACAAGAATCCTTTTTTTTGGTAGGGTAAATGGCCAACAAGAATCTTGCTAAATCAACATATGAGAAAGAGCTTATGGCTCTAGTGCTTGCCATAAACCATTGGAGGCTTTATCTTTTAGGTTGGGAGTTTATTGAAGGGACTGACCAAAAGAGCCTGAACTATCTATTAAGGCAACATCTGCCTGCCCCACACCAACAAAATTGGTTATCAAAATTATTGGGCTTATGATTTTGAGGTGCAATATAAGTGTGAACAGGAAAATAAAGTTGTTAATGCATTCTAGGAAGTTTGAGGATGTGGACTATGCTGCTATCTCTAATCCTATATGAACAAAGATTTGCAGGAGATTAAGGAAGTCATGACCCAAGATCCTTTGTTATTTTCAAAACTGGCTCCATTGAAGGATGGCAAAGAGGCTGGAAGTGGATTTCATTTAGTGAACAATATGTTATTTTATAATGGCAAGTTGGTGGTTCCTTCTTTGAAGTCAATGTCCATCTTCTTGCATGAGTTTCATGTAACTCTAGTAGGGGGTCATGCTGGCTTCCTTAGGACTTATTGACAAATTGCAGCAAACGTGTATTAAGTTAGCATAATGCCTGATGTGGAGAACTATTTGGCAACAACAAAAATATCAAACACTTTCTCCAACTGGACTTCTTTTTCCTTTACCTATTCCAACTACAATATGGAAAGATATATCTATGAATTTTGTGACAGGACTTCCAAAATCCAGAGGTATGATGTTGTGAATTGGTGATGATGGATCAATTTTCCAAATATGGGTATTTTTTGTTGATGAAACATCCATATATGGCTAAGAGTAGCAGAATTATTTGTGAAAGAAGTGTTGTGATTACATAGGGTGCTGAAGATGATTCCAATAATTGTAGGCAACTTTTGGCATGAAATGTATCAACCTTAAGGTACTAAACTTCATTTTAGTACTTCATATCATCTGAAAATGGAAGGTCAAACAAAAGTCTTAAATTGTCACCTAGAGTTTTATTTGAGATGTTTTGCATGCAATCAACCCAAGTAATGGGTAGCATGGATCCTTGGGCAGAGTATCATTAAAACACTTCTTCTTCCAATTCCACTAAGATGAGTCCTTCTAAGATAGTATATGGCCGGCCTCCTCCAACTATTTCTTCATTTGTTGATAGAGATTTTTTTTTTTTGGTAAGTAATTAATTTGTTGATAGAGATATTGCCAGCATTGCTTTGAGAAAAGCTTTACATTCACACGATGCTGTTTTTCAACAGTCAAGAAAGAATCTCAAGCATGCTCAGCTCCTTAACTGCCAGTGCCAATAAGCATGGAAGGCATGTAGAATATGCTGTTGGTAAGTGGGTTTGACTCAGGCTTCATCCTAGTTTGCAGCTGAAAGTCAATGCCAAGGTTTGTTCCGAGCTGTCGCCTCGCTACTTTGGTCCATATTGGGTTGTTGAATGTGTAGGAAATGTAGCCTACGAAGCTGCCAAGTCACTGTTAAATTCATCCAGTATTTCACGTGTCTCTCCTCATGCATGCTGTCAGGTCTTTTCCAGCTATTTCAGCTCTGCCTCCAGACTCATTTAAAGATGCAGACTTCATAAATCAGCTTCCTGTTGCTGTCTTTGGTCATCTATTTTGTGTTGCAGGGGTCTGTTGAAGTACCCCAAGTGTTGGTGCAGTGGCAAGGAAGGCCTCCCGCTAAAGCTACCTGGATGGATACTTCTTTTCAACTCCAATTTCCCGACTTTGTCCTTGAGGACAAGGACAAGCTTCACGGGGGAGGATTTGATATGACTACAAGAATAAGACCACCTATATTGCAAGTATAAGAGAGGAATCCTTACCAAAAAAAGTATAAAAGAGGAAAGCAAGGGACGTGCCCACATCTAATTAGTGCTTGTTTACTGTGTCCTTGTGTGTAGTATAGTGCAGGTATTATGTGCATATGTGTGCTATACTGTGCAGGTCTAGATTTTTCTACAAGTTTTTGTTAGTCACTTGCAGTTGTGCAGAGTAAAAAAACTATAAATGGGGTAGTCAGGCAGTTACAAAGGTAGCTTACCATTTTGTAAGTAGTATGAGGGTAGTGCGAGCAATCTGCTCAAGTGAAGTTGCTATTGGCACAACCATGTAATCATTCAAATCTTCATATCAATAAAATACCTTGATTTTTGCCCAATTGAACCCAACAGCTCTATCTCTAAACATTTAAAATCTTTTTCCTACAAGTAAAGGTGATCAAAATGAATCATTTCTCTAGGCATGACAAGATTTGACATTAAGGAGTACCTAAATGTGCTCCTTCAAACTTAAATAGGCATTGCTTGCCCAGCAAATCCTCTAATCAAATATGTAATTTTAGGCCAAAGGATTTAAGCCCTGATCACTAGGGCTGAGGAAAAAAAAAAAAAAACCAATTAAATCGTGAGCCAAACTGAACCCTATCTTTTTAGGTTAGAAAAAATTATGAACCAAACTAAAACATAAGAAGTAAAGAAAAGGAAAATGGTAATGAAAATCTAAAAATATATAATTAAAAAAAAAAAGAATTTCATATTACTTAGTCAATTCATCATCTTATTTTTTTTCATCAAATAACTTACTATTTTTTTATTTTGTATTTTTATTTATTAACCAATAAAAAAACTATAATTATCTTAAGAAAGACAATAAAATTTCCTTAAATATATCAAATAGTATTAAAAATAGTGATTGATATTGGAGAAATGATGATAAATTAAATCTTTTTTATATCAAATATAATTTTTTATGACTTATTAACTTATCCATTAAAAAATTTAATAGCATGTAAAAACAGTTCGAATTGTAAACTAAATTGGATAAAACCTTTTTTTTTAGGTTAAAAAAAATTATAAACTGAACCATATGATTAAATTCGATTTAGGAAAAAAAACTAAACCATAATATATGATTCGGTTTGTTTCGAGAGACAAATTGTACCTATGATCACACCAACCCAATCAAAGCTTGTCAAGCGATCACCTATGAATTCACACACGAGCAAATTGTCAAGCTTTCTTTGGGTGATAAGAATAATGAATTGAAATTCCTCATTTGGCATATTAATCTAAACCCTAATTCAATGAAGCACACCTCCTACACGGTTGATCTAATATAGAAACATAATCTCTAGAATAGTTGAAATTGTGATGAATAAAATTTATGAAATAGATTGCGTATTGTTTATCTAGGGTATCAAAATAATTATACATGGAAGTCAATTTAAACCATTAATAGCCATTGATTAATAGCATCTCTAAAAGGAGAAAAGAGTGCATGTATCTTCTATTACATAAAAACAATAGACATGTGACATTAGAATAGTCAAATAACTAAAGAGTCCTTTGGTCATCAAGAACTTCTCAAAGAGAAAAGAAAGAGGATATAATTTCTTAAAATTGTTGATGCAGCAAAGCAACATGTAAAACGTTTTTATTTATTTTTTCCTCATATTAGCGCAGGCTTAACATCAACGAGCAATAGCATAACAATTATCAAAGACTATTCATGACAAAATTTTGATCTAGAATCAATAGATTTTTTTCCACTTCATTCAATTGTAGGCTCACCTCATAAATTTGAAATTCATATAGAAGAAATTGAATTAAAGTTCCAAATGGGAATCAATATATTCCATTAATGATAAATAGGATAAATCCACAAGTAGTCAACTAAGGCTCACTACTATATTCTTGAGTAAAATACTTTATGCTATTCTATTATGCATGATAATTCTGCAGGTAGATGGGTTTGTTTGAAAAATCAAACCTGTAGGCTAATGAGCTCATTTTGAAAATCTAGAAGTTTTGAATGAACTGTTGCAAGCGGCCTCGAAAAAAGGCTATCATAATCCTGCAAAAGAATACCATGTGTCATAAAATGTGTAATTCACTTCCATTCTCAGAGAAATGGTATAAACATTTATAGGAATATAATCAACCAAAAAAAGGAAAGAAAATTGACTAAATCTAACTATGGAAATTACAGAAAAATAACTGCATAGCTAATTCCTTAATTGTAGGATTACAATATTAATTTCCTGATTCTATTTACAGCTATACATCTCGACACTCCCCCTCAAGCTGAGGAATAGATGTCTTCTATTCCTAGCTTGGATATAAGTTCGTGAAACCTTGAAGTGTTCAGTCCCTTTGTCAACACGTCTGCTAATTGGTGCTCTGAGGGAACATAGGACATGCATATGAGCCCTTCTTCCAACTTTTCTTTAATGAAATGTCTGTCAATCTCAATATGTTTGGTTCTATCATGCTGTATAGGATTATGTGCTATGTTGATGGCTGATTTGTTGTCACGATAAAGCTTCATGGGACCTTTCCAGCTAACCTTCAGATCATTCAGAATAATTTTCAGCCATAATAATTCACATAACCCCTGGGCAATGGCTCTAAATTCTGCTTCGGCAGATGACCTGGCTACTACACTTTGTTTTTTACTCTTCCATGTCACCAGATTGCCACCAAGGAATGTGCAATACCCTGTAGTTGATCTTCTGTCAACTAGAGAACCTGCATGATCAGAGTCAGTATACACTTCTAGAGCCAGATTGCTGTTTTTCTTGAATAAGATTCCCCTGCCCGGGTTGCCCTTTAGGTAGTGAAGAACTCTATAGGCAGCTTGGAGGTGTGATTCTCTTGGGTCATGCATGAACTGGCTTATTACACTCACTGAATATGCAATATCAGGCCGTGTATGAGCAAGGTATATGAGTTTACCAACCAATCTCTGGTACATCCTCTTATCCACCTGTGGTTCTTCTTTAGCTTCTGTCAACTTGTGGTTTAGATCTATTGGAGTAGAGACTGGTTTGCATCCACTTTTCCCTGTCTCTATCAGCAAATCAGTTACGTATTTTTGCTGAGAAATAAAGATTCCCTGTGAGGAATAAGCCACTTCAATGCCAAGGAAATATTTCAACCTTCCTAACTCTTTTATTTCAAACTCTTTCACTAGAGTCTTCTTCAATTCCCCTTTTTCCTTCTCATCATTTCCAGTTACAATGATATCATCTACATAGACAAGAAGAGCAGTTATTTCCCTGGCAGTCGAATGCTTGATGAAGAGTGTATGGTCGCCTTGACTTTGTTTATACCCAGAATCCTTCATGACCTTCGCAAATCTTCCAAACCATGCTCTAGGTGATTGCTTTAACCCATAGAGTGCTTTCTTTAATTTGCATACCTTGTTCCCTGAGTCTCTTGTGAATCCAGGTGGAATGTTCATGTATATTTCTTCGTCCAAATCCCCATGGAGAAACGCGTTCTTCATGTCATATTGAAGGAGATTCCAATCAAAGTGAGCTGCCAAAGATAATAGAATCCTTACTGTATTCATTTTTGCAACTGGAGCGAAGGTTTCCATGTAATCAACTCCATAAGTCTGAGTATAACCCTTGGCAACTAATCATGCTTTATACTTTTCAAGAGAACTATCAGCCTTGTATTTCAATGTAAAGATCCACTTACAATCTACTATATTTTTCCCTTCCGGTTTCTCCACAATCTCCCATGTTCCATTTTTTTCCAGTGCATTCATTTCTTCTTTCATAGCCGCCCTCCATTCCCTTTTTGATATTGCCTCAGATATAGTATTAGGGATGGTGATAGTGTTTAGACTCATAATGAATCTTTTGTGGGTTGGTGACAGGCGTTTAAGGGAGACATAGTGAGATAATGGATAAAGTGGTTGTTTGGTGCAAGTTCGGGTACCATTTCTGACAGCAATGGGAAGATCTAGGTCACTTTCAGGTTCAACAGATGTTTCACCTGTTTGGTCATGGAATGGAGGATCAGATCTTACCATGATTTCATTTCCAAGGTTTTGGGTTGATTCTTGAGCTTGCTTGAGGTCCAGAACAGTCTTTCTCCTGGAATATACCTGTGAAAAACGCTTTGGAATTTGCTGGGCAGCACTGGATGGATTTAATTCAAGTTCAATACTTTGGGAATGCTGTGTAGGCTGCTGACAAGGAAGGTCAAGGGGGATTAGTGACTCAAAGTTACTCTCCTGTGACAAAGAAGTCTCCCCCTCAAGAGAGGACTTGGAAAAGAATGACTTATTTTCGAAGAACGTGACATCAACGGAAATATAGAATTTTCTGGAGGAAGGATTGTAGCATTTGTAACCCTTTTGAGTATTTGAGTAACCTAGGAAGACACATTTGATTGCTCTAGGGTCTAATTTGCTTCTATTCCTACCATGAATATGGACAAAAGCAGTGCATCCAAATACTCGTGGAGTAAGTCCATTGGAAGTTCTAAAGTGAGGGTAAAAATTATTAAGAAGCTCCATAGGACTTTTGTTATTTAATACCTGTGATGGAAGTCGATTTATCATGTGTGTGGCAGTGAGGACAGCTTCTCCCCAATAGGTTTTAGGCACATTTCCATGAAAGAGTAAGGCTCGGGTGGTATTTAGTAAGTGCCCTTTTTTCCTTTCAGCTACCCATTCTGTTGGGGCGTGTCAACACATGAAGAGTCATGGATAATGCCTTGGGATTGAAAGTAAGGTGATAAAAACTGATTGAAGTAATCTTTGGCATTATCTGTCCGAAAGCTTTTTATCTTTACCCCAAACTGATTTTGGACCATAGAATGAAAATTGGGTATAATAGTGCTAACATCAGATTTTTGTTTGAGGAGGAAAAGCCATGTGACCCTAGTGCAATCATCAATTAAGGTTACAAAATAACGAGCTCCAGAAATATTAGGTATGTTAGATGGTCCCCATATGTCACTATGAATTAAATGAAAAGGAGAATAACTTCTTTTATTACTGATCGGAAAAGGTACACGAGTGTGTTTTGCCAATTCACAAACATCACAATGAAATTCAGAGATATCAAGACCTTGGAACAAATGAGGGAACATTACCTTTAAAACTCTAAAGGACGGATGACCAAGACGAAAGTGGTACAACCAAATGGTACTTTTATTTACTGAACTAAGAAAAGACACAGATAAGTTATTCCTAGAATTTAGAGATGATTCCAGGTGATAAAGACCACTCCTTTCCTTAGCAAGTCCAATCCTCTTCCCCGTACTCTGTTTCTGAAACACACAATAAGAAGGAAAAAAGGTAACATAACATTTGCAGTCATGAGAAAGTTTGGAAATGGAAATAAGGTTTGTGGACAATTTTGGGACATGTAAAACGTCCTTAAGAACAAGTGTGGCTGTGATATGTATGTCTCCAAATCCAGCTACAGTAGCTAATGAACCATTGGCCACAACTATTTTCCTATTGCTTGGACTAGGGGTGTATGTGTGGAAAAAGTGAGATGTGGGGGTCATATGATCAGTGGCTCCAGAATCTATTATCCAAGTATGCCTATAATGCCTATCTGAGGCATTTGTGCAAAGAGAAAATGAAAGTTCACCTGATAGGGCTAGAGAGCAGGACCCTGATGGCTTGTTAAGGGACCCCAGCAAGTCCCTTAGTTTCTCAATCTCTTCATTATTAAGGTTTCCAGTAGGGCTGTGTTCAGCTTTAGGTTGCTCGGTCAGGTGAGCTTGTGGCTTCTTTTGTCCTCCTCGGGTTCCCCATTCACGGCTAGGAGGCTTACCATTCAGTTTCCAGCAGTTTTCTTTGGTGTGTGTTGGTTTTTTGCAGTAGGTACACCAAATGTTGTCTCTATTATCCTTCCTCTGGTTCTCTTTGCTTGAGAATTTTGACTGATCCTCTTTCCCTTCCTCGTGACGATCTGTTCGTACAACCAAGGCAGATCCATCCATTGAGGATTGAGGCTCCAACATAACACCCCTTCGACTTTCTTCCGCACGAACTAAGGAAATAATTTCTTCTAAAGATGGAAGACTTTCTTTTCCCAGAATTTGGATTCTCACTTGATCAAATTCGGGATTCAAACCTGCAAGGAAATCATATGCTCTGTCCTTCTCAATAAAAACCTTTAAGATAGCAGCATCATCTAGAGACTTCATCTCAATCACCTGATAATAATCCAATTCTTGCCACAGATTCTGCAAGGCAGTCCCATATTCGGTGACAGATTTATCCCCTTGTTTGATGGCTCTTGCTTTGACCTTTATCTCATAAATTTGGGCAGCATTATTAGCCTTTGAGTACGTACGGGTTATGTAGTTCCAGATATCCTTTGCAGAGGTCAAAAACATGCAGGTGTCGCTGATTGCTGATTCCATGGAGTCCCATAACCATGACATGATCATGGAGTCCTCCTCATCCCATGAGTCAAAGGTGGGATCTGTTCTTGATGGCCCAGTTCCAAGGAGATGATTGAGTTTTCCCTTGCCCTTGAGATACGTGCGAACAAATTGAGACCACTTGAGATAATTTGCCCCGTTGAGTCTATTGGATTGCCTAATGTTCTGCAATTTACCAGTTTTCTGAATTGGATTGGAATCTTCACATTTGGAAGTCGACATTATGGTGAGTGACAATAGTGAATATCAGCAATGAAGGCCGAACAATGGATAACCAGAATTCAAAGTTTGCAGCAATGAAGGCTGCTTGAAGAAGAGACTAAAAACTCCAGGAAAAAATCCTAGGGCTTTGATACCATGTCATAAAATGTGTAATTCACTTCCATTCTCAGAGAAATGGTATAAACATTCATAGGAATATAATCAGCCAAAAAAAGGAAAGAAAATTGACTAAATCTAACTATAGAAATTACAGAAAAATAACAGCCTAGCTAATTCCTTAATTGTAGAATTACAATATTAATTTCCTGATTCTATTTACAGCTATACATCTCGACACCATGGTACATTTTTTTTTTGACAAGTAAATAATTTCATTAATTAATCACAAATATACAATCGTCAAAGATAGGAAGGTTTACAAAGCACAACTACTCTTTAAAGAGTAAACAAAAATACTCTGCATAAAACAAAGTGAATTCGTCAAGAACCTGAGCAGCTATTAGAGTAAGCTAAAATCTGGTCGGCTGTGGAAATAGAGATAGGGATGGAATTTTTGAGACATACCCTATTGCAAACTCTCCAAATGCAATAAACAGCAGCAGAAAAGGAGGCTCTTCACCATTTAAAGACAGGTACATTAGAATTTGCCAAAGCAATGAGTGCCCTAGTAACACCCTGCTAATCGAGGAAGGAAGGAGGGTAACCAAGACAGTTATAGACCATAGCCTATACTTGGGATACAAAATTACAGTAAAAAAAAAAAAGATGGGAGTGATCTTCAATGCCTATTGAGCATAAATAGCAATTAAATGAAACCGCAATGCCCCATCTGCACATGCTGTCAAGTGTTGGAAGTTTCCTTAAGCACAAGATGAAAAAATGTTTGGGTAAAGAGGTGTCATTCTAGGCCACTTTATACCACTGAATAGAAGGTCCAGGTGGAGAGAGGAATATATAACCACTTCCAATAGAGTAGTCTCTTGAAGTTGCATGGATCCAGTGTAGATTATCATATTTGAGCAGGTTAGACCTTATAGTTGGAGGGATATGGAAGGAAGACCAAAACGAACCCAAAGGGAAGTTCCATTTGTGTCCCTCCATGATGGAATATGATCTAGCGCTGGAATTGAGCCCTGTGCTAGCTATAACTCGAGCATTGTAGACCAAGTCAAGAGGACCTATTGATAACTAGAAATCACACTAGAGGGAAATAGATAAACCATCATTTACCTCCCATTGAAAGCTACTTTGGACATTAGGTCTTAACTTCAAAAGTTTCTTCCAAGACCACAAGCAAATAGATAGTGCCCTAACCGTCCAAAAATTGTGTCCCTTCAAAATTGTGGAATTCATCCAATCCAACCATAGACCTTTGGAGCCATTCTTGCACAGGTACCAAATATGTTTAATTTGGGCGACCTTATTCCAATGATGGAGATTTAGAATGCCTAACCCACCACTTTTCTTCGGCTTACAAACCATTTCCCATCTCAACTTGGCCTTGGTAGATATAGTAGGTCTGCCACTCCAAAGAAGGTTTCTAATCAACCTCTTTTATCTTCAATATTGCAGATTTTGGAATTATGAAAACTGAACTCCAGAATACCTATATAGAAAAGAGAATTGATCTTATAAGTTGCAAACATCCGGCATAGGAGAGGAGCTTTGATGTCCAGGAGTTAATATGGTCAAGAATATGATCCTATAGCACCTCACAATCCTCTTTCCGTAGCTTAGTCGAAAGGAGAGGAACATCAAGATATCTTATAGGTAAAGAACCTTCCCGAAATTGGGTTATGTGCAGAATATTATCCTTTGCTCTTTCTTGGATATTGCAAAAGAATATATTGCTTTTCTTTTCATTGGCAAACAAACCGGAAATGGAGTGGAATTGCTGTAATGCATCATGGATGAGGGAAACTGATTCCACATTACGTTTGGAGGAAATTAATAAATCATTTGTAAAGAAAAAGTGAGTTAAAGCTTAGTCTTACACCTCTAATGTAGAGAAAATCAAGGATGAGAAGCAAGTTTCCCCAAAATGGAGGATAGGATTTTCATGCCTAGTACAAAGAGGTAAGGGGATATAGGGTCCCATTATCTAAGGCCTCTATTGCTAAGGAAGAAACCCAACAATTCCCCATTGATCGCAATAGAAAAGGTTGGAGTTGAAATACATAGCTTGATGAGGTTACAAAAGTGATTCGGGAAACCCATGCACTGTAGAACTTTAAGGATGAATTCCCAATTAACTGTATCATAAGCATTCTATAAGTCTACCTTTAACGCACACCTCAAGGCTCCTTTTTGAATATGATAACCTGCGATGAGCTCTTGGACAATAAAAATATTGCCATTTATTTTACGTTTCGACACAAAAGCAGCTTGCTCCCTACCTTACGAAAGGATAGGACTGGCTTCAATTTAGCTGAAAGTAACTTAGAAATGGCTTTATAAATGACATTGCAGCATGATATTGGGTGGTATTAAAAATTTCTCATCGGGTTAGCCACTTTAGGAACAAGGGAGATGACTGTAGAGTTAATCTCTTTAAGTATATGGCCCAAAACTAAGAATTTCTTTACAGCTTTTATGAGATCCTTAGCAACAATGTCCCATGCTTAAAGAATTTAGCCATAAATCCATCAAGACCCGGAGCTTTATCATTAGCTTGGGAAAAGAATGCTTTCCTGATTTCCTCATCCATGAAGGGGGCACTCAAGTCCTCAATTTGTTGTTAATTTAATTGCCAAGTGACCAAATTTTGAACGTCATCAAGCTGATTTACCTGTTTCACTCCCCCATATAGTTGCTTGAAGTAAGAAACCACTTCCTCGTGTATTTGGACATCACCCTTCACTTTGATACCATCATCCGTGAGAAGACAATGTAAAGCACTTCTATTATGGAGATTTTTCATGGCTTTGTGGAAAAAATAAGTATTCTTATCGCCTAATTTTAGCCACTTAATTCTAAACTTCTACTTGAAGAAAGATTCCTCCATAACTCTCAAGAGATAGAATTTCTTGTAAGCTTCCTTTACCTCATTTAACAAAGAGGAATTACCCCTCCCTAATATAGAAGATTGAAGCTCTTGGAGGGAAGCTTTGGCTTGAGATACATAGTTAGAGATGTTGGAGAATTCTTCACCATTTAACTTCCTCAATTCAACCTTCAACTTCTTAAGTTTGTTTACCACTTGAAACATTTTAGAGCCCCTGATTTCAAACCCCCACACACCAGCCACTATTTCCTTAAAACTTTTGCAGTTAGTTCAAAAATTATAGAATTTAAATGCAATTCGCTTACCTCTAGAACCAAGTTACATGAGAACAACAGCAAGAGAGTGGTCAAACAATATCGGTGAGCAAAAGACCGCCTGAGTTTTAGGGAAAGCCTCTAATCACGGATGATTCACTAGGATTCTATCGAACTTCCTCAGAATTGGGTTATGTGCTTGCTTATTGAACCAAGTGAAGATATCGCCAAAGAATCTCAAGTCTTCTAATTCAACGTCATCCAAAAACATACGGAAATCATTCATAGCATTTGAGATACCTCCAACTCCACCCCTTTTCATACAAGGGAATCTAGTACCATTAAAGTCCCCAAGGATTAACAATGGTTTCGAATCCACAAAAGATGCAAAGGATAGAGTACCAACCCATAGAGCTCCTATTTCCCTATCATTGTTAGCTCCGTAGACAATGGTAGCCTCAAAAGATACGTTTACACCCAGATCGGTTATAAAGCAATGCATGAACTACAGGTGTTGAATTTGCAAACAAACATCCCAGAGTGTCGAGTTCCAAGCCAATCAAATATGCTTCCGAGCATAAGTATTAACGGCAAAACAACCATTGAGCTCCCAAAATTCTTTGGATGCTAGGTTCATTTGACAAGTTCACTTTAGTTTTAAGTAAACATATTAGAAAAATTCCATACTCACTACAAGTTTTCCTAACTTCTACAGCTTTAATGGAGTAAACCTATTAATGAAATTCCATGCTCACTACAAGTTTTCCTAACTTCTATTGCTTTAATGGGGTCATTTATACCTCTTACATTCCATGTAGCAATATTCATAATAAGTTAAGAAGAATAGGTCTTCATGTGAATGTACGCCTCCTTTTACAGTGCTTTTTCTTTAGTCTCTTAGAAGAATCAGAGCTTCTACTACTCCTGGAACTAGTGCCCAAGTCCCTCTGCTTTCTTACCAACAATTTCTGTAGATGAGTGTTCTCCATTTGCTCCATCACCCCAATCTCATCCCTTACGGACAACTCAAGTTGCTCTACAATCTAAACATGATCAGTGTTTTCCCCAACAAATTCCTCTATTTTTGACACATGTGTAGGGTCTTTATTGACATTAGGAGCCTTCACAATATCCTCATCCCCTAATTCTTGCACTTCTTCATGGTGTAACTCTTGCTCAACCTTCTTCTCAACTTCTTGGCTATGAACACAAGGATTCTTCAAGGGAGAAACCACCTCTTCACTCCCTTCCATATTCGTAGTGTGTTCTGGTGTTTGGGGACTGCTTGCAATGTCATTTGCTTGGTCACCCATCTTCTGTTTGCCCTTACAATTAACTAGAATCCATTTATCAACTTTAACTTTAGAGTTACCCATGGTAGCTTGGTTTCTACTCTTCATCGTTGTGCTACAAGCGTGTCTAAAGACTTTACAAGTTGGGCAACATGGAGGCATCCATTGAAATTCAACAAAAACGTGCAACAAAGCTATCCGGCTTCTCGACTTCGAGTTAGTCAATAAATTCATCTCTTGCATCAATTTCCACAAGAACACGAGCTTAATTTGGTCTTTGCCAATGCAGTTAACGTATCAGCCTTGATTGGAACACCAACTCCACTCGCAATATGACTAATACCCCTTAGGTTAAGAAACTCACAAGGGATACGGTTGAAAATAGTCCACATAGGGATATTTGTTGGTTAAGGCTTCAAAGGCATTCCTCTCCTCCACTTCTGTAGTATTAAGAGTTTCTTTCGAGGAAAACCAGGTTTTCTCAAGAACTAGGGATAGATCTTGATCCTTGCAAATCGAAAGTAATAGAAGCCTTCCTTATTACCTAGGACGTTAAGAATCCCAAGGTCCTTCCATAGCCTAAATGTCAATTGTTAGACAAGAGAGAGAGGCATAAGTATCCAACCAAAGTAGAGCACCAGAAATTAGCCTCGTCGCCTTCAACTTCCTGAGGAATCTAAACTCCAAGGACTGTGCCCTTGCTCATTGGAGGAAAAAAGTTTAAATGGAAGTCAAGAGTCGGTGCCCAGTCTTGCAGTGTACAAGCTTGGGCATAAGACTTTGGGATATGGTGAGGACAACCACATGATAGCAATACATGGCCAGAGGACACAGGAGGATGCTGCGACAGTTTTCCGACGACGTTTCTAGCGAAGTTTCCATCTTCAATTCTGTCCAGAACACGTGCTAGCAGCACATAGCCGGAAGATGCAGGAAGATATTGCAGCGAATCTCCAGTAAGGTTTCCGGCGAGGTTTCCACTTTCAATTCCACCTAGAAGCTCCTCAACAACTTCCACAGTGGTATTTCCGAAGGACGAGAGGCACTACTCCAGGACATCTTTTTTCATGGTTTGAGCCCTAGGTGCAACCTAACCTAGTCTAGAGAAGATCAATTTGGCTAGGTATTCCTGCTTTTGGCCAGACAACTTGGAAAGAACAAATGTGTCAACCACCTTCACATCCACAGCTAGGTCCACCACTAGCTGCAGGTCATTCTAATTTTGAAAGAAGCTGGTCAGAAAATGGTTGCCCAACAAGTACTGACTTCCCCTCAAGCTTCGGCAGGGAGAGCTGCCCCTCATTGGAGGGGTCTAGCCAGTGATGAAACCAAACCGAGGCTTGAACGAGGGATAGACTGGGCAGGTATCCTAAGAAGGGAAGCTTCTAGGGTTTTTTTTTTTTTTTCAGAAAAGGTTTTTAGAGAGCAGAGGGAGCATTTTCTCTCTCTTACTTTTTTCTCTCACTGCCAAACAATACCATGGTACATTAACTTGAAGCCTCAACCAATTTCTCTTTCTTTCTTTTTTGTTGGGGGGTGGGGAAGGGGAAGGGAGATTATTATAGTTGAATTACTGACAGAAAACAATTACTAATTCAACTAAATGGACTAAACTTCAAATTTCAAACTAAAAACCTGAATAAAACAGAATTAAAAAGATCATTACAGCTAACCAATCTACAAGTCGCTCGTGTAACCATGCTTGTGATAACCTATCTGCATAAAACATTTCCATCAACTCCCATGCAGCTTTTAAACAGGTTGGCTCTTCTCTTTTCTGCACTTGTAGTTCCAAGTAAAGCATCAAAAACCTGAAGACTATGCTCCAAAGAAATTCAGGAAATGCAACATAAGGAGAAAAAGGGATGTTTACCTTCAAAACTGTCTTAGGATCCTCTATCACCAAAGTAGAAGTAATTTTTGGATTTCCTAGAAGAGAATTAATGTCTTTACTATAATCCATTACATACTCCCACCTAAATTTATAATGAGAGCAGACAGTTAGTTCAAAAACAATGTCTTTATATAGGGAATATCATTATCTACAGCAATAAATCTAAAAAGTTCTGCAATTATCTTTGAAAATGTCATAGAACAAGAAGTGGATTATATTTTTGACAAAAGAATCAGCATGTTCCCAGTAGACAAGATGGTTAAATTATAATTTCTAAGTTATACATATGTAATTAATGCAATACTTGCAAGGAGTTTTCAGATCATGAGAGCAGCAATATCCGTATAACAAAGCATATGCCCTTCCATGAACAATAAATTGTATTCTCAATCACTACTGTTGAAAAGGAGTTACAAAATTTTTGGAGCTGTAAATAGTAGAACTCATGGACACACTTGAGTACAACAAAAGAGTTATATGCAGAGTTATATAGTCCCATAATTTCTCATGAGAAACAATTACACTACATGGCACTCAGAGGACCATAACAGGAAGAAAAATCTCACTCTCATTAAGAAAAACAGCTAAGATTTCAGATTCCAAAAGCATTTGCGATATGCAATACATGATAAAATGATTCTGACCAATTGGCCACCATGTCACCAACTATTATGTCATAAAAAAAATACTATAACCTCATAAAAGAAAAGGAAACAAGTATTATCCCCCCAGAAAACACACGATCATAACTACCAAGAAAAAATAAAGAGATACTGCTCATAGTCTAGCTAATGACACAATCAAACATGACATACTTAACACGGTAGATCCTGAAGTGGCATGGCACAATAGACATAAGCTGTTATTATATGAAGTTGCCATCGATAAACAAGATATAAAATTAATTTATTTTGCACAAAACAATTTTTGTGACTCTTTTCCATATTTATCCACAGACAGTGTTTACATTCACTGTATAATATGGTGTAAACCAATTAATAAAAGGGTTCCAGTAATGAGTGCTTTGGTATTTGACAATAAGTGAATAACACAGATTTATTATCTTTTCACAAACACCCTAACCAATGATCACAATTTTATCTGGTGCCTCAGGCAGTCCTTATCAAGCGCCACCCCTCTCCACCACCCCCCCCCCCCCCCCCCCCAAAAAAAAAAAAATAAATTCAAATAAAAGCACTATGGTAACTATGCTAAAGAAAGTGTTCAGGATTGAGTTGGATTTATTGGAAGAATGTTGAGGAAGGTGATAGTGGTACAGCCGGCAATAAATGCTGGTGGTTAACTAACCACATAAACAAGGAAGACGACGAACCAAACAGAAAATAGTTTTTATTATGTCTGTAAAAGCTTCTGGTGCATTTGTTTTGCAGAAAATGCCGGATTTTTTTTTTTTTTGAACATTGTTATAATCCAAAATTCATAAATTTCAAATTTAAAGTATCTATCTCAGTATAATGGTAACTAAAGACTCTTAGCCTAAGTGCTGATGGGAGGCAAGGTACCAGCATCACTAGGACAACATTTGACAATTGTAAAGAGTGAATTTCATCAGGTTCAAAAAATAATAATTATAATAAGCTTGGAAAATGTTTTCAACGGAATAAACACACCTCAGTATTCAACTAAGTTCACATCGTTTCAACGTTAAATCTAATAAATTGCACACAACCTAAATCACTATTACAACATGTTAATACGAATTGCCATCCTAAAAAAATCCTAATCAAATTAAAACTCGCTTCCGAGTTTTAAGAAACTATACAATAGATACTTCCGCTTATTTCTCAAGAAAATGCAGACCAATCCGCATCTCAAATTTGAGAAATTTTACCACTCAACATGATACGGAGAAGGATTTATCCTCTCCAAGCTTGACACCGAGTTTCGCCTACTCTGCAGCATCGCGAACGGCGAAACCGAGCCGTACACGATCCTCCGCCACTCTGAATCACTTATATCCTCATCTCGGCCACTGAGGTTTACCTCAACCACTTCGCCACCGGGTTCCGTCGAGGAAGAGGAAGAAGGCTGTCGGAAAATGGAGACGCAGAGAGAGTTGCCGCGCGACCAGCAAATGGAGAGGCGAGGACAGATTGGAGGTTGTAGAGAGTGGTGAAGAGAGTAAATGGGAGGCTCTTTGAGTTCTGGAGAGAGTGGAACTAACGCGCCGCTGTTTGGTTCTGATGGAAGGGGTCCCGGCATTGTCGCCGGACACGACGGAATGCGAGGGTTTAGGGTTTTAGGGGGAAAGAGAGATCAATGGCCGGGAGGCTCTTCATTTATATTTTATTAGAAAATAAATTTACTTATATCAACAATTAAGATATTATTAATGCTTTTGCAATATTACTTTAAATACAGTATAATAGAGATCTTATTTCTTAAATATACAGGTAAAAAAAAAGAATACTAATGACTAAAAGATATAAATAACGAAAAGTTTGATAAAAGAAAAAAATTTATAAATAAGTAAAAGGTATTACTAATAAAAAAAATAAAAATGATAAAAGCTTATAAAAAATTATCACAATCAATATTTTTAAAGTTATATGCTCATAAATTGTTATGAAAATTATGTGAATACTATTGTTTCATTATGTAAAAATATGTTGTATTAGTTTTATGTGAGTATTAATGATATATTTTATAATTATATGAATTATTATAGAAATGTAAGATCAAATACTAAGATGGTAGTGGTATTTTTTTTACTAAATTATGCAAATATAGGAATTGTATTTGTATAAAGAACACACTTTTTAGATGCATATTTGAAATAAAATGATTTTTAATAGTGGATAAGGGTTATAACTACTAATTATTTATATAAATTATAATAATTTGTTATTTAATTCTTTTACATTTTATATTAACATTACACTTAATCATTTTATATTTTTATTTTAAAGTCTTAAAATGTACTTTATGGTTTAATAGAAAATTTTTATCAAAGTTGAAGAGAAAAATATAATTTTTACAAGATGAAAAGTTCAGCGGAGGAGCACAAACTGTTCAACAATGGAAAACAACCCGAATCCACTTGACTAAGATCAAGTCGTCCAAGAAGATAAGAAGTGTTAAGCATCATGCAGCACTAACATAGTAGTTAACACACCCATGCCAGTAGGAGTGTTTAGACAAAGAAATCTGCATAGAATTGGAACACGATAGAAGACATGCCTGTGTTATGCTAAAGTCCTGATTGTGTTGAACTGAGATGGCTTTATAACAAATGCGACATAGTAGACAAGAAAATTGAGATCAGGGAAGGTTCGTCCGAGAAGATTCGTTGAAAAACACACGATTGTCGAAGGAGAAAAGATTTAACGGATTGATTTCAATCCACCGAAAAATATGTTAGGTAGATATGCCGTGTTGCACATCGAAAAATATGCGAGGAAGATTTCGTCCAAAGCCAAGTTATATATATATATAATGGCGAAGATGACAAGAAATTAAATCAGAACTCCACAGCATATTAGATCAGTTTGAGTCCGGGAAGATATGCTTAGTTCATATAAAGATTTCGTCGAAAGATCTGACCGTGTCAACTCCAACATATATATATATATAAGTCATACGGTGGGACGGATTCAAAATGTGGAACAAGGTGAAAGAGTCAACAATAGACTAATGGTTGACAAAGCAAAAAAGCCTTAGCTCGAGGAAATGAACAAACTCCATTTCTCCATGATAAGGGTTTCTTAATGTCATCAATAGCCAAAACCTAAAATATAGAACAAATGAAAGAGGTTCTGGAAAATGCTTTGGCTCAATTGAAGAAATCCGATGAAGAAATGAAAACCACTGTTGAAGACTCCACTGGATCAACATACAGTGGACAAAGCAATGAAGATGGAAAGAACCTCAAAAATTATATTATCAAAGAGCTTCTCCTAATATGTTTATAGCTTAATTTTATTCGAGTACGATGAACCCTAAAATGAGCATGTAATTTCTATGATTATTCAATGATTTATTTATCATTCTTGTGATTCAATTATATATTATTTATTGTTTTCAATTTAATATTATCGGTATATTAGTTAAAATTTGATTTCTTATATAAAGATCGAGAGATTTTATATAAGAATAGATTTAGCATAATTGAAAGAAGTTGATTGCAATCCTAAAGATAAGACAACGTAATTCTTCCATATTAAGGTGAAACCTAATAGTAGAATTCATAGATCTAATATAATACAATTTCAGATATTTTAATTAAGAAGAGATTCCAATTAATCAACCTAAAATTAAGAATTAATATGACTAAAAAAAGCTATTAGTTCAATTTAGGAATTTTTACGATTCAAGAATAAAATAAAAATTTGAACAATAAGTAGTTAATTACATTAGTAATTCTAAAGGGATTCAATACCTGAATATATTTTTATTGATTATTGCTTTCATTAATTTATTCGTTATTTATTTTATTTATTCATTTGTTTAATTTTTTCCGATTAGATAATAAGAAAAAAAAAGGTAATTACTAGTACTTATAATCCTTATGGGATTGACACTCGATATTTTTATTTATTATACTATAGAATTGATAGATGCACTTGCCTATAGGTCTAAAGTTAGATAATAGAAAAATCGATATTAGGAACCTCTATATCTTATTAATCTAATCATTATTTCCTTTATTGCTTAATTTTTTTTATTAGTCTTTATTTTCTATAGTTTTTGTTTTCCTTCTATTGTTTATACTTAGGGGACGTCGCAAAGCTAGTCAATACCAAGTTCTGGCTCAAGACTTAGACGACAACTTATCAATCAACAATGGCCAACAAGCAGAATGAGAGAACAATGTTCGATTACATGAGACCATCACTTGTTGGGGCTAATTCAAGTGTTGTTAAGCTTGCAATTGTAGCTAATAACTTTTAAATTAAACCCAATATCATTCAAATGGTTTAACAATTTGTTCAATTTAATGGGTTGTAGGATGAAGATCCAAATGCACACATCACCAACTTCTTGGAAATCTAGGACACCTTCAAAATCAATGTGGCTACAAATGATGCCATTAGATTACGACTTTTCCTTTTTCATTATGTAGTGGATCTAAACAATGGTTGAATTCTTTGCCTAAGGGGTTGATAACTACATGGAAACAGATGGTGGAAAAGTTTCTTGCTAACTATTTTCCACCAGTAAAGACTGGGAAGCTACGAAATGATAATCTCCTCTTATGCTCAAATAGAGTCTGAGACTTTATATGATATATGGGAGAGATATAAAGATCTGTTGAGGAGATGTCTACATTACAGTCTTCCACTGTAGATGTAAATTCAGACTTTCTATGGGATTGAATCAAACCACTAGGCAGATGGTAGATGTAGCAACTAGATGGACGTTAAATAACAAAACTCCTAAAAGAAACCTAAAATTTGATAGAAAACATGGCCATGAACTGCTACTAGTGGAATGCGTCAAGAGCCAGACAACCAAAAGTAGCAAGAGTATCTGATGTTGATTCTCTTACTGCTTTAGCAACACAAGTTGAGGCATAAAGCAAGAAAGTGGATGGAATCTCCATGGCACAGCATCTAGGTTAGCTAAAGTTTATTTCTAATTATAATGAAAATGTTAATTTTGTAGGACTTCCATATACGTAACCAAACAACCCTTATAACACTACTTATAATTTAGGTTAGAGAAATCATCCCAATTTCTCATGGGAAAATCAACCAAAGAATGGCCCACCCGGATTCTAACAAGCACATCACCTGCTAGAATAGAAGTCAAATTTGGAAGATTTAATGACAAAGTTTATTTAAACAATTGAAACACGCTTTTAAGCTATAGAAGCGTTGTTAAGGAATCAAGGTGCTTCAATTTGGAATTTGGAAACTCAAGTAGGACAAATTGCTAAAATGATTTCAAAAAGACCCTAAGGAACTTTGCCTAGAAATATAAAGCCTAACCTTAGGGAACATGTTAAAGCAATCTTTTTGGTTGATGAAGAAGTAGTGCAAACTAAAACGGAAATTAAAACAATAGAGGAGAAGGAGCAACCCCTAAAGAATAGAGAGTATGTTCTAAAAATTCCTTATCTAGCTCAACTCAAGAAAGAACATTTAGAGAAGTAGTATAGTAAGTTTTTGGAACTTTTCAAGCAACTTTATATAAACTTACCGTTTATTGAGGCTTTATCGCAGATGCCCCGGTATATAAAATTCTTGAAGGACTTGCTTTACAACAAGAAGAAACTAAAAGAAGTCTCAACAGTCAACCTCAATGAGGTATGCTCTACCATCCTACAAAATAAGTTGCTAGAGAAATTAAAAGATCCATGGAGTTTTACTTTACCATGCTTCATTGGTACTTTATCAATAAATGATGCTTTACCTAATTTAGGTGCTAATATAAATCTGATGCCACATCTTATATTTAAGAAGTTAGGATTAGGGAAACCTAAACCGATACAAATGAACATTCAATTAGTTAATAGGTCTGTTAAATATCCTATCGATATCATTAAAGATGTGTTGATTAAGGTAGGAACATTTATATTTCCAATGGACTTTGTAATCTTAGATATTGATGAAGATATAAATGCTTTACTTATTTTAAGATGCCCTTTTCTATCTACTACAAAAGTAATAATAAATGTAGCTAATCACACCTTAACTTTGAAAATAGGGGATGGGGAACAAACTTTCAAAACGCCTAACATAATTTCACATCCTCCAAATAATAAAAGTACTTGCTATTTAGTGAATACATCTAACTTGTTTAATTATACTTATGTGCAGGATGACATTCATAAGGACCTAATACAACAGTATCACACTCGTGGCAATTTAAAGGGTCTAGGTAAATCTAAGAAACTTAATTACTGGAAATATAAGTGATACACCCCCCCGGCGCGCGCGACTAAATAAATGAGCTCGACGTTAAACAACATTGCTTTTTATGAGGCAACCCAAGTACTACTTAGTTTTATAATTTAGTTTAATTTGATTTTATTTTTTTAGTTACACTTAGTTATTTCAAAAAAAAAAAAAATTGCCCTTGATCTTTGTATTATAAGGCATGATTTCAGGATACAAGGAACACAGAAGAAAGCTAATGGGAGTCTACACACCCGCATTCATCAATCGTGCTAAGAATTCTCTGTTATGGAAAGCAGGAATTATGCTTCAAGTCTATCAAATATTATTAGGGAAGTCTTTTGTTATTTTTCCCCCATTTGTTATTTTGCTATTTTATTTTATACATTGAGGACAATGTACTATTTAAATGTGGGGGGAATAATATAATAAGCCTGCTTATAAATTACATTCATAATTCAATAAGTTATTGAAATTTTTTTCCTTGATATATATATATATATTTTTATTTTTCATTTGTGAATTTAGAATACTAGATTAGAGGTAAATTGTGAAATCTTAGTAAATCAAAAGTTATATGTTATTGATAAGAGTAAATTAACCCTAGTAAATCATAGGTATTAATGATGAATTTGTATAATCTTTTGAATAAAATCAATGCGGATTCGGTATTTAATAGATAAATATATGTTTCAGGGTATAATACTAAAGAGAAGGAGAAAGATCACAAAAGGAGCATAATTGAAGCTTAAAAGATCAAGTTAAAGTTACTCATGGACAACACGTGGAAGGCCACGGCCGTGTCATGAACCGTGGGCGCACCTGAAGATGAAAGCATCACTTGGAAAGGAAGCACGGCTTGGGATAAGGGTGTGTTTGAAGCCGTGGCAGACGCTGCGAAGAAGTGGAAAGCTCCAGAACGTGGCACAGGTTATAATCTAACCGTGCTTCTAGCCGTGTTGCTGGCAGTGTTGCTAGCCGTGTTCCTAGCCGTGCCAAACACTGAGCAAGATTGAGGAGTTACATATTTTCGACCAGAGGGAGACACGGTTTGAAATCTGGCCGTGCCGTTAGGCGTGCCAGGCTACTGTTATTCACTTGACGAGATTCACTTGAAAAAGGAAAGATAGAATCGTATCTTTCCAGCTGAAGATGCTCGGCCATGCCTCAAGAAGCATAAATAGAACAACCCTAATGAGAAAAGGGGGAGGCGGCACAAGAGAAACCCTAGAGAAGAGAAGCTATTGCAAGAAGCTGCTGCCAGAATAGTTTCGGATTGGAAGCCAAGATATTTTGTGTTTGAATTTTCTTTATGGACTAAATTATTTTATGTTTTGCTCTTCTTATTAGATTCATGAGTGGCTAATTGTTTCATACCCGTTCCCTTGAGAAACCCCTGATTGCCATGCGACATAATTGTTGATGTTCAATAATTAATTCTACTCTTTGAGTTTATTCATGTTGCAATTATAGTGTATTCATCTTGATATGTGCGCAGTATTAGGATGGAATTATATCTCTGTTATTAAGATTGAGAAATCGTTTGATAGAGTGGATCTGGCATGGATAAAAAGACCCTTTGTAATCCTAGAGATAGGTTATAGGAGGTTTTCTGTATTGAACAAGACATAGCAGTCTGGTTCAATTGAGAGTCCTAGGATTCTAATGCAATCTTGATTATGTTAATTGAAGAGAGATCTTAATTGGCTTAATTAGGATTAGAGATTATTGATCTTGAGAAAGACTCTAATCTAGTGTAAGAAACTCCGCAGATCAGAGATTGGGTATTAATCATTGGATAGTTTGGAATTGAATAAAAGCTGCATGAGAATTAGGGGTGGATCTTGGGCAGGGTATGTTTAAATCATTGAATTAATTAAGGGAGTGTTTGAATACATTTACTTTGTTCATTTTATTTGTTTCTTTCAAGTTTAAGCAATAATTAGGATAGTTGAGATCATCAATAGTGAGAAGTTAGATAGTAGGAGAATCGTTAGTACTAGTACTTATAAGTCTTCGTGGGATCGATACCTGTACTCCTATGCTATACTGCTAGTCGATAGGTATACTTGCCTGAGAACTGATCGTAAGCTAAGATTGAGTAGAGGGTTAAACTTGTTAGAACGATCAGATCGTCCATCAGTTATTTATACTTAGAATTTAGAAAATTTAGATTGAAAGGATATTACTAATCAATAATTAGGATTTAGAGTTTTTTAAACTTATTTTGATATATATGTCTCTTAGAAATCCTTATGAGTACTATGATATTGAATAATTGAATTGATAAAATTTATCTTTTGAAGACTCTTTCTATAAAATAGAAGTAGTGAAAAAAAAAAGAAATATATAAATAAAGTTTAGTAGTGGATCTTGTTGACTCGAGTAATTAAGCCTATGAGGTGCTTTTTGGTGGATAACACTTGTTGACTTGAGTGATGAACTTAGGATCATCGACCTAAAGCTCATTACATGGGTCAAGAGAAAAGTATGAGAAAACTGAAATACTAATAAAAATAAGTAATGGGGTTAATAAGGTTCGAAGGAGTATCTTAAAACTTAGTAACCTAAGATCATTTAGTCTGGGATTTATTGACCAATGAAATTACTTCATGAAAAAAAAAGCTTTTGTTGGACATCATAGTACTTAAAGGGATGGAAAAGCAGAAGTGTATTACTTAATTAAGTTGACAAAATTTTGAAAACATTATTCTCAATTAAGTAATGTTTAGTACAGTTTTGGGTTTGCAAATTTTTATTTAAATGACATGATAAATTTTGATATTTCATAGATTAACTTTTGAACTCTAATATTAGTATCTATAGTATATTAAACAAGATTAAGTGAAAAAAAGAATGTTAAGGATAAATAATTCTATCATAAATGTAATTTGTTTAAATATGAAAGTAGTAATTGTCATTTAATTTTTTTTGTCCTTGATCTTTAAAATTTATTTTGCTTGAGGATAAACAAGGACTCAAGTATAGGGGAATTTGATAAAGGTTATAAAGTGTACTGACATTGCATTTAATCGTTTTATATTTTAATTTCAGAGTCCTAAAATATATTTCATGGTTTAATAGAAAAATTTTATAAAAATTGAAGAGAAAAATATAATTTTTACAAAATAGAAAATCTAGTAAAGGAGCACGAATTGTTCAACAATGGAAAACAACCAGCATTCACTTGACCAAGATCAAGCCATGCAAGAAGATAAGAAGCGTTAAACATTGTGCAACACCAACACAACAGCTGACACGCCCTTGCTAGTGGGCGTGTCTATCGAAAAAAATCTGCACATAATTGGAACACGGTAGAAGACATGCCCGTGTTACGCTGAAGTTTTGACTATGCTGAACTGAGACAGCTTTATAACAAACGCGACATAGCAGACGAGATAATTGAGATTAGGGAAGATTCGTCTGAGAAGATTCGCCGGAAAACATGCACGCGTTGGAGGAGAAAAGATCTAACGGATTGATTTCAATCCACCGGAAAATACGCTGGGTAGATATGCTGTGTTGCATGTCAAAAAATATGCGAGGAAGATTTCATCCAGTGCCAAGTTATATATATATATAATGGCGAAGATGACAAGAAATCAAATCAGAACTCCTATATATATGACGAGAAAGAGCCGATTAAGTACAGGAGATTAGTTTTAGTTTTTAGAATATTAGGGTAGATTGGATTAGGAAGATAGAATTAGATGATTAGAAAAATTAGATTAGAAGATCAAGAGTTTAGAATTAGATTAGAAGATTAGAGTAGATTTTTATATTTTTATTTTTAATGCTTTTATTTATGTTTTCTTTTATTATTATTGGTTTTAGATTTAATATGTTTATAACTTAATTTTTCATTGTATTTGGGTACGATGAATCCTAAAATGAACATGTAATTTCTATGATTATTCAATGATTTATTTATCATTCTTGTGATTCAATTATATGTTATTTATTATTTTCAATTTAATATTTCTGGCATATTAGTTAAAATTTGATTTTCTTTATATAAAGATCGAGAGATTTTATATAAGAATAGATTTAGTATAATTGAAAGGAGTTGAATGTAATTTTAGAGATATGACGAAGTAATTCTTCCGTATTAGGATGAAACCTAATAGTGAAATTCATATACCGAATGTAGTACAATTTTAGGGGTTTTAATTAGGAAGTGATTCCAATTAATCAACTTAGAATTAGGAATTAATATGACTCGAGAGAGCTATTAGTTCAATTTAGGAATTCCTATGGTCTAAGAATAAAATAAGAATTTAAATAATAATTAGTTAATTACATTAGCAATTCTAGAGGGATTCAATACCTAAATATATTTTTATTGATTATTGCTTTCTTTAATTTATTTCGTTATTTATTTTATTTACTCATTTATTTTATTTTTTTCAATTAGATAATAAGAAAAAAGGTAATTACTAGTATTCATAATCCCTATGAGATCGACACTCGATATTTTTATCTATTATACTATAGAATCGATAGGTGCACTTGCCTATAGGTCTAAAGTTAGATAGTAGAAAGATCGATATTAATAGTTCAAAATAAAATATGGTCATAAAGTTTTATTAATGAAAACTTATAAATGAGCAAACTAACAAATGAAAAAAGTTTCGAAAAAGATATATACAAAAAATATAAAATTTACAAATAACAAAAACTTTAAATATATATATATATATATATAATATATGAGTAAAAACAAATGGTTACTTTTGAAAAAATTCAAATGGCCAAAAATTAATATGTACTATTTTGAAAGCAATTTTTTTTGTTAGTAATTTTGGAATTTCCATTGATAATTTTAGGAAAAAAATGATGAAAATATTTAACTATTATTTTTCTAATTAAAATGAAACTAAAACATTTGCTTTTCTTCCTTTTTTATTCATCAATGGATAAAAGTCTTTACTTGCAGTATTGTCAAGGGATTTTGATAAAAAAAAAAACAATACAAAGAGATACCAAAATGAAAAGAAAAGTAAAACAATACCGAAGAGGTATGAATTTTTTTTTTTTGAAATCTTTTATATGATATCATTTTGGTTTAACCTTTTTAAAAAGTATATTTTGACAAATTAACATTAGTTGTTTCACTTTTTTTCCTCTCCCAAAGAGTTTTTTTTTTTTTTCAAAAAGGTTAAACCAAAAAGGGTACAATAACAAAAAAGCTTTTAAAAGAGTACTATTTTAGAAAAGGTAATACAAATGTGTTATTTCAAATTATGCTTTAATTTAAACCAAAAATTAAAGCGCATTATTGATAAATTATAAAAAAATTTATGCATAAAAAAAATCATTGGAACAACAAAAAAATAAATATATATACATATATATATCTATATATATAATAGTTTATTGAAAATAAAAATTTATATTGTTTTACTAATTAACACTCCTTAATAGCATTTTTCTTCTAGATGAATGGGAAAAAAAGTAATTAAATAAAAGGGGAAGTACACTTTTAACCTTCAACATTCACATACTTTTTTATTTAAATTTTTAACTTTTTTTTTTTAAATTTGAATCTTCAACATTAAAACCTTATAAAAAGAGAACTTCTATTAAATATATTAAATTTTCTATCCATCTTGTACATGTTTTAACTTCTAATTGGTCTTGGACTACTTAGTTAAAATGACTAGAGCACACACAATTTTTTCTCACTCTTTTCTTACTTTCAATTGTTATTTTTCTATTTTTCTTATTTTTTGTTATATGGTATCATTATATATGTTGAAGATTAAAAATGTACCTTAAATAAAATCAAAACTAAAAGATTTTGTGCATAATTATTTATTACCAAACCATTTTTATTTATATAGAAGGGGTTAATTTAGATAATTTAAATGTTACACTAAAACCCCTTTTCTCCCTTAGATATGGATAAAAACTTGACTCTTATAGTTTTTTCTTATGTATTAGAAACCATTCTTGTAAAATAAAATTGATTGAAAGCTTGTTGAAAGATTAATACATTAGCCAAATATTTTCAAATACCAAACAAACAAAGCGATAGTTAAGGTTGTAAAGTTCAAGCTCCTCAAATAACTTAATTAACTTGATATTGTAAACAAAACTTTTTATATATAGCAAAGATACGAAATACTATATATGACACATTATTTGAAGAAATGTTATTTGCACTTTTAGATGGCTCCTTGAAAGTTGCTCTATTTTATCTATTTAAAAAGTGGAATATAGATTTAGAAAAGCAGAGTCATTATTACATATAACTCCATTGTCTTGTTCAAAATGTATATGTAAATATAAACCTACCTAATAGGAACATTCATATTATGAGGTATAAACATGCCAACTTTTAAAATTTAACTCTACATACACATAATATGATCATAAAAACTTCATTAAAATAATCATATAATGCTCCTATTCAAGTGAGAGAGAATGGGAACGATTTTAGTTCTTATTTTAACTATTTAAAGAAAAACAAGTTATTAAGGGACATGTATAAAGTGAAAACATGCTACTCAAAGTAATGTAACGAGTAACTTTGGAATGTAAATTTACTGCTATATTCTAATCATAGTTACCATTGATATGGAGAAAATGAATATAAAAGGTAATATTATAAATAAATAGAGATAAGATATATAAGGATGCCATTATCATGCATTAAAATGAA